>JANAVB010033017.1:35345937-35427150 GCA_029216955.1 Iris pallida
CTAGGTCTTTAAAGCCCAAAAATGTGCCTTTGGTGACTTTTGTGTTTAAGTAGCACGAGAAGACACAATTGAGTGGCACCCTAGTGACATGTGCGTAGTGGGATTTGAGTAGATCACAACCATATATTGAATAGAATAAGTTGAGTCAAGGTTGCAGCTCTAGTGAAAGTCGGAAGGTATACCGGTGTTATGGTAAGGGTTATAGCTAGTCCTTTTGACCTGAAAGTCGTACCATAAAAATAGAGTACAAGGGGATGTGTTTGAGTGGGACATGATATACCTAGATGAAGGTGGACTCGTCTAGATCTTGTATATGAAATTTGTTGGAAGATATCAGCTGGTCTCGCGCTCCGATTGTTAATGACACGGCCGGGGACACAAAATGATCTAAATGGAAAGTGGGAATCCATGGGGCACTAATTATCATCCTAATGGAGATTATTCTAATCAATCAGTATTCCTCGTATATCCTAAAATTTTAGAAGGCTTACAGTCTACTCACCTTAGAAGCTAGGACATGGTTTTAGGACTAATGAGGTTAGAAGAATTTCGAAGTCAGGATACTGTACCTCGACTCTTGTTAATAAGGAATAAGGTACGACGTAACGGGATACGGTATATATAGTCAAGTCAAGGATCATTCCTCAATAAATGGAAAATGAGTGTGTATAATGACACATGGTCGATAAAATAGAATGACCTACTCGTCCACAGTATACAAGAGTTATCGATGGAGTAACCAACTATAAGGCACATCATATGAAAAGATTTTTAACAATTGAGTCATGAATTTCTATTTGTGTCAAGCTTGTTGTTTGCCATGAAATATAAAAGAGCAGAACAATTATCGGAGGACTGGACTTTTACTTCACGTTACAAACTCGCTTGTACAAAGAAAGCCTAGGGACGAAAGCCTAGGTACAGCAGTTTAAGTACAATTATTTATTTTAGATTCCGGGGGGTGACGATAGAGGCTCGAAAAATCTACGGCAGCTCTGCCTTACTCCTTGGACGATCGGTATGCAGCCTTGGCTCCAGAAGATTGCTTGGCGTTGAAGAAATACTCTCTTTGCTCTCTCTCTGCTTTTTCTCTCCAAGTATGTGGTGCTCTCTCTGATCTCAAAAAGTGGTCCTTTTGCAAGGAAATTGCACCTTGCTATTTATAAGGAGGGAATGCAATCATTAGGGTTTGCAATGATTGCCCCTTAGAGTGGCGGCAGCCTGTTGATTGATCAATCTGGGCCATTAATCTTGAGTGTGATGAATCTGGGCCATTTAGTGTAGATTGTACCAAATCCTATCAGTAATTAATGCTGATTGGAATAAATCTCCGTGATGATGATTTGCTGATGTCTGCGAATCTGAATGAATAAGTTTAATTCATTCTCCTGCCACATTTCCCAGATTATTAGGATTTGACCCAATCTTTGATTGCAGTAAATCTGAGAAATTGATTGGCTTTATGACACGTGTCCCGGGAGTCACTGAGCCGCATAAGGATTGAGCCGCATAAGGGTTGAGCCGCATAAGCCTGGCCACGTGTCAGGGCTGCCTGTGGAGTGGCCTCCGAATCTTCGAACCACATGATAATCTGGACCTCATAATGGGTAGTGAACCGCATGGAGATGATCCTTGCGAGCCGCATGGGGAGGCCTCTGCTTGAGCCGTATGGAGATGGTCCTCTTGAGCCGCATAGGACTGTTTCGATCTGGGCCGCATAGGGCAACTTCGGCCTGAGCCGCATGAGGGGTCTCCGCTCGAGCCGTATATGACTGTCCACGTGTCTAGGCTGCGTGGTAATTTCTGGATCTCGGAGGGTTGTGCCAGAGATTTTCTTTGATTTCCTAGGAGTCTGTCATTATGACAGAGTCATAATTGCCTCTTTGTGTCAGGCCTGTTGTTTCGTCAGAGCGGTCAGCCGCCAAAGTAATTAATGCAGTATAGGAAGGAGGGGAGAACTGTTTGCAACCCACGTGTCTTCTCTTCTGAGCCACATGGAGATCACAGAGCCGCATAGACTCGTGCCGCATGAATCTTTGAGCCGCATGGGCTATCTGAGCCGCATGGGGTTCCCTGGCCGCATGGATCTTTCTTTATTATTTTCCATGCTTCTACAAGACCCCCTTCAAAGTTTTTAATTTGCAAAATTGAAATACTTTGAATAAGAAGCAAGGCCGTATGGAAGCTTTTTCTAGCCGCATATGAGGTCCTAGCCGCATAGATGTCTTGGCCGCATGGAAGTTTCAGCCGCATGAACTTTCGAGCTGCAGGGTTGTTTCAACCGCATGGCCATTTGAACCGCATGAGCTCTTTGCCACGTCATTATGCCATGCGTGCAAATCTTTTCGGGGCAGGATCCCAAGAGTTTCTAATATTTAATTAGCTAGTTTGTCTCGATAGCCGAAGAGTCGACTACGTTCTACGAGGCATCGGTCTGTGGTCCTCCTTTCTCTATAAATAGAAGGGTATTTGGGGGGACTTCTCTCTTAGACTCTTCTTGACTAAGATTTTTGTCTTGTTTTCTTCTTCTGACCGACGGATAACGATGGCACCTAGGACTTCCAAGGCGGTAAAGAAGGCTGTGGCGAAGAGTAAGAAATCGGCTTCGTCTTCGACTGCCTCACCCCCCGTTCGTCTTGACGTTCACGTTGCCATCGAAGGTAAGGACTGTGTAGAAGATTGGGTACTTTGAAACCCTAACAGAGGCTGCTCTGCTGCATGCTTCGTGCATAATCCTTTGATGCGAGCTTTTCAAATTACATGGTCCACATACACGTCCCATGAGCCATATGGGAGTATATTCCATGTCCGAGCCGTATAAAAGTTGTCTTAAACGGGCCGTATGAACATCTCTGAATATCTTCTGACTGTTTTCATCATTCATCATGATCATTTTTTCGTCTTTGGTTCTTGTAGTATCTTCACCGAATGCTGAGATTGTAGTGACAGAGGAGCCGCCGCCTCCTGTCATCAATCAGGGGCCTTCCTCTGTTAAGGAAGAGGCGATAAAAGGAGAACCGACGCCTGAGAGGGATGACCTCCTCCCCACTATCGAGACTGCTGAGGGTAGCAGTGCTGGGAATTCTGATTCTCCTATTCTGGACGAGGATCTTCTTCAATTGCATCCTTTATATGTAAGGTGGTTGAGGGAGTGGTATACGCGCTTCTACAACTAGGGTTTAGAGGTTTCTTGTAAATGTCTATCTGTAGTCTTTGCTTTGTTTTGCTTTTCTTCTTGTCTGCATGAAGAACTTTCTTGTAATCGTGTGGATGTAACCGATTTCTGAATGAATGGAATATATTTGCTTCACTCTTTTGCTTTGTAATAATCATCTTATTGGGACATTTTGCATGGACCCATTGCCCCTAACGTACCCTGGTTTTGGATACGGGCAACAAGTTAAAAGGAACGAACATGCTTACTCAGAGGTAATGAGGACATGGCAAGTCTGAAGGTTTCTTCTACGGAGCCTTCCCGCTCAGAGGTAATGAGGACATGGCAGGAGTGGGCTCAATGAAGAGGGGGTACATAGAACGACTCAAAGGTAATGAGGACATGGAAGTTCTATGTAGGGGGGTGATTTATTTTTGGCAGAAGTGAAACGACTCAGAGGTAATGAGGACATGGCCATTTTGGCAATTTATGGATCGATTACCCTTTTTGTGCACCGGGAGTGCGGGTATTAGATCATGAGGGAGGATCTCTTCCAGGAAGAAAGTTCAGAGGTATGATCATACATGACTTACTATCTGAAAGAGTGACCGGGATGTGAGTTCAGGGGCACCAGCGGGTACATGACTCGATATTGTGAAAGTGTGAGTTCAGTGGCACCAGCGGGTACATGACTCGATAATCTGGGATGTTGTGGATGTGAGTTCAGCGGCACGAGATGGTACATGACTCAAAAATCTGGATAATGGTGAGTGTGAGTTCAGCGGTACCAGCGGGCACGTGACTCAATGATCTTGGAAAATGTTGTTTAAACATAATATTTTTTCAGGAACTTGCCGTTGACGGGCAACATGAGCAAGTCTCCGTTTTGTTTTGCGAGGCGGTAGGCTCCGTTGGAGAATACGGCCTCAATGATAAATGGACCTTCCCATTTTGGCTGGAACTTGCCGGCGGTCTTGTGAGTCATGACCATCGGTCTTCGAACTGCCAGAACGAGATCGCCCACCTAGAATGTTCTGATTTTAACCTTCTTGTTGAAGGCTCCAGAGATGCGTGCTTGGTATAGCTCGATTCTTTGCTGAGCCAGGAGGCACTTTTCATCTAAGGCCTCTAACTCTTGTAGTCGGCGTCGGTAGTTATCATCCGTCATCAATTGATAAGTGAGGGCGACGCGAAGTGAGGGTATTTGAGTCTTTAATGGAAGAACTGCCTCACTCCCGTACACCAAGGAGAATGGTGTGTTCCCGGTAGCTGTTCGGACTGTAGTACGGTACGCCCATAAACATTCATCGAGCTTCTCGTTCCAGTCGTATTTGTTGGAAGAGACAAACTTCTTGAGGAGTTTGATGATTGTTTTGTTGAATGCCTCTGCCAACCCGTTCGCTGCTGGGTTGTATGGTGTCGAAGCAAAATTTTGGATGTAGTGCTTATCGTAAAACCGATAGAAGGCGTGGCTTGTAAACTGCGGACCATTGTCGTGGATGATCCTTCGGGGCAGTCCAAAGCGATAGATGACGTGATGCTTGAGGAAGCTGATCACGTTTGAAGTTTTAACTTCTGCAAGCGGGACAGCTTCCGCCTATTTGGAGAAGTAATCTGTGATTGCGAGTATGAAGCGATGTCCTCGGAAGGAAGGTGGGGGTAATCGGACCGATGATATCCATCCCCCATGCTTCGAAGGGCCAGGATGCCACTGTCGGATGTAAAAATTCGGAT
This sequence comes from Iris pallida, assembly GCA_029216955.1. Lineage (NCBI taxonomy): Eukaryota > Viridiplantae > Streptophyta > Magnoliopsida > Asparagales > Iridaceae > Iris > Iris pallida. The sequence goes on from JANAVB010033017.1 coordinate 35,350,826, forward strand.
GGCTAGTGAATGAAGTCCGCGTAGACTTGGCAGGCTTTGCACCTTCTCGTATAGTCTATCGCATCTGCTACCATCGTGGGCCAGTAGTAGCCCATTCGGCGAAGACGATCTTGTAATTTAGGGCCAGGCTGATGGGCCCCGCAGACACCATCATGAGCTTCTCGCACGGCTTCTTTAGCTTCCGTGTTTGACAGACACCGAAGCAATATTCCATCATAGGATCGGCGATACAGCATTTTTGTCTCTGTATCGTAGAAGAATCTGAGAGAGCGCCTTTTGATAGAAGTGGCTTCCTTTGGGTTCTCAGGCAGGATGTCGTAGACGACGAAGTCGATGAATGGTTGTCTCCAATCTGGGGCATCATCAATCGCCTGAGCAGAATAACTTGCCACGAATTGAACGTTGTTCTTGGGGCAGACCAGTTCGTGGCCTATCACATCTACCGATTGATGAGTACGATTTGGCACTGCTAGGGAAGCGGCCAAGCCGGCTAAGGCATCGACTTCGATATTTCGGAGTCTGGGGACGTGTTCGATGAAGAACCCCTCAAACGATGAGATGATGTTGATTGCTATTTGGTGGTAGGGGATCATGTCTTCGTGGCGAACTTCGTATGAGCCCCGGATCTGATTAACGATTAACTGAGAATCGCCGTATGCTTCAAGATATTCTATCCACAGCTCCTTTGTAAGTTAGAGGCCAATGACCAGAGCGTTGTACTCGGCCACATTGTTAGAGCAGGGTTCCGTGAGGGAGTAAGCGCGGTTGATCACCAATCCGGAAGGGGAGACTAGTACCACCCCAACTCCGACGACGATGTTGCCCTTGGGTCCCGTTCTCGAAGCACCGTCGAAGAACATTTGCCATATATCATCGTGAGAGGTTGTATGCGAGTCGGCGACCTCATCTAGGATTTTTTCATATATTTTGGATGACTCCGAGCCCGGGTGGGCCGCCAAAAATTCTGCTAGGGCTTGACCTTTGACCGCCTTTTGTGGGACGAAGATCATATGATAAGGGGACAGCAGTATTGCCCATATAGCGAGGCGAGAGCTGAGTGCCCCTGGTTTAGTCATGAGGACCCTGAGAGGGTTGACTCGTGAGATCACATGTATTGTTTGTCCAGCAACATAGTGCCGCGTCTTCTGAATAGCGAACACCAGGGCAAGGTATTCCTTCTCCACAGCGGTATATCGATGCTCTGGCCCAATCATCATTCGACTGAGGTAATATACGGCTTGCTCATGGTCTGCATCGTTGTTTTGTGCCAGCAGAGCCCCGAGGGAATGTTCTATTGCTCGTATGTAGAGCAGGAATGGTTTTCCAGCAACCGGAGCCACCAGGACTGGAGGGTTCGACAAATATTCTTTGATGCTGTCGAAGGTCCGCTAACATTCTTCGTCCCACACGAACGAGACGCCTTTTTTTATGAGGTGGGTAAATGATCGACATCGTCCGGAGAGGTTGGAAATGAACCTCCTGATGTAAGCTAGCCTTCCTTGAAGGCCTCTGAGTTCGCGGAGATTTCTCGGAGGACCCATCTCCATAATTGCCTTTATCTTCTCAGGATCTACATGGATACCCTGGGCGGTGATGATGAAACCCAAGAACTTCCCGCTGGATACGCCCAGGAAGGATTTCGTAGGGTTCATTTTCAAATTGTGCGCTCTTATCAGGTCGAATACCGTTCTCAGGTCCTGCAGATGGTCTCCCTTGCGGTGACTCTTGACGGCAATGTCATCAACATAGCACTCTACCGTCTTGCGTAAGTGGTCTCTGAAGATGATGCTCATGGCTCTTTGATATGTGGTGCCAGCATTCTTTAAACCGAAAGACATGACTGTGTAGCAGTATGTGCCAATCGGTGTTCAAAATGATGTATGCTTTTCGTCGTCAAGAGACATCTTAATTTGGTTGTATCCCGAGAAGCCATCCATGAATGACATACGTTCGAAGCCGCAGGTGTTATCAATCATAATGTCTGTGATAGGGAAGGGGAATTCGTCTTTGGGACACGCCTCGTTCAGATTATGGAAGTCGATGCAGATTCGAATCTTTCCATTCTTCTTGAGGACGGGTACTATATTGGCGACCCAGTCAGGATGTTGCTCCTCACGAATGAAACCGCTGGCTATCAGTTTGTTGACTTCGGCTTCGATCGCATCCATGATGCCCGGGCGGAAGCGTCGCTGTTGTTGCTTGACTCGCTTTGCATCCGGCCGGATGTTGAGTTTATGAAGAGCAATATCGGGATCTAACCCTGGCATGTCTTCATAGCTCCAGGCGAACACATCGATATATTCTTCGAGAAGTTCCAGCAGCGATTCTCGCTCTTCGTCTGTTAGACTTTTACTGACGAAGATCGATCTTGGAGAAGATTTACTGCCGAGATCTACTTGTATGACCTCATCTTCAGTAGGAGGTTCCCTCTGTTCGAACCGCTTTTTCCATTGTTCATCCAGTTGTTGCGCCCACGGCTCTAGCTCGAGGATCTCAGGGATGTCTTCATCTTCTTCATAAGCGTCGGCGAATGCCATGTTGACTGACAGGACTTGTCTGAATATATCTCCGATGCTGGTATATGAGTCAGAAGTTGGTGACCCGGTCGAATGTGAATGCCAGTCACATTCTTTATCTGAACTCTCAGGGGTCGTCGTGGGTGTTACATACCCTAATCTACATCGAGTCTTACTATAGTAGTTCCGTGGTTTGCCTGCCGGGACCGGTGGCTTCAAAGGTAATCGTCGCCCAGTGCCGTAGTTCAAGCCTGGCATGGTCTCCAGATCATACCCCTATTTTTGTATGAGATGTTCAGATTGGGGGCTATAAAGATACAGAGGCAGTCTCCCGGCATCTGATCCAAGGTCGACTTCTTCTACGGGGAAGGGATGCGGATCGTCCTTCCGGCCGAAGATGATTGGGTGGTCCCTTCCCTCGATTATGCGGTAAGCGTCTTCTGCTGGAGTAAGCTGGATTGCGGTATGCACATTTGTCACCTGTGTGTGGAGGTGAGTGCCTATACCGTGTTCTATAGCATACATCGTACAGAGCTTATTAAGCTCGAGGTAGTTCAAAGATAGCCCTTTATTGATAAAGTAATGTATCTTTTCTAGGGGGATTACATCATCTGCGGAGGGAACATCAGTGTGGGTAGCCACATACTTGGCTAACTCTGGTTCCTCTTCGGCTACCCCCTGTATAAACGAAGACTGAGAGGATGACCTGGGCAGCTTGATCGTCAGCGGTTCAGCTGGTGGAGCAGAGCGTAGAGTTGTTGGCAAACTAGCGACCCCCAGCTTGGTACTCGATGCTGGACGGGGCGTGGTTGGTTCGCTAGAAGTTCCAGGCCTTGCATCGGGGTGACGACCCTTCTTGGGAAGGCGTATCGTCATCGGCTTGTCGGAGGGATTGAGCTTCTCTGTTTGCGGCTGGCCGGCTCTCGGCAGCCTGATTGTCAGTGGCTCTATTGTGGGTCTTGGCACTTGGCCAGACCTTGGCAGCCGGATTATCATCTGCTCTTCTTGTGCCGAGAGGCTGATTGCGTCCTTACGCAGAGTGGCGGTAAGGGGTGCAGACTTGCCAGGTTTGCGAGCTTGGAGGTGGATCGTCAGAGGCTCTTCTGATCCTGTGGCTGTCTCGGTACGAGCTTGTGCATCTCCTTCACCAAGATGCTTCTTCGACTTTTCGTACAGACAGGAGTCTGAGTAGTAGGATTCGACCCCTTTGAAGGGATGGATATCAGCGAACTCCGTCCTCACGAAGCCGTGTTTGTCGACATATTTGATGCACTGGTGCAACATGGAAGGCACGATCATATAATCGTATATCCAAGGGCACCCCAAGAGGATGTTGTAAGAGGTGTCTGCATCTATGACGTAGCAGGTGACTTCTGATTGGAGATCGCCAATCTGACACTTCAGACGAATCTTCCCAATTGGGTAGCTCCTGCCCGAATTGAAACCGCTGATGGCGGTGCTTGTAGGTGTCAGGCGATGCATTAGAATACGGAGATGATGTAACAGACCCTTCGGGATAATGCTTATAGAAGTGCCAGGATCAATGTGCATCCGATCCACCTTTACGTCGCCAATGTATCCAGTGTAGTATAGTGGACGATCGTGCAGATTGGTTTTGATGAGCATGTCCTGCGGAGTGAAGACGATATTGGGTATTGCTCTCGTGCAGGCGCTGTCTTGGAGATATGTAGGCGGGTTCTCTCCTGTGAGATTGACCTGAGCCAGGTACGCATCGGCATTTTGGAGTACATCGCTCAAAGCTGCTCGTACGTCCTTTGAGAGTCTCAGAAGCTCGTATAATGACAACTTGGCCGGTGTGTTGGCCAATTGCGCTAAGATGTCGAAGTTGTAGGGCTTCTCCAGCCCCTGTGATGCCTCTTTTCAGAGGGATTTGTCAAAGCGAGTCTCCCTCGGCCTAGGCTTGTCGGTCGTCGGAGGCTGAGCCGGTCCCGGAGCATCAGTTATAGCGGGCTGATGATCTTCAGCCGGGTTGTCAGCCACAGGTTGGGATTGTGCCCCGGACCGCGTGACTACGGCTGTAGCTTCTTCGATATCTGCCGAGATTGTGCGGCAGGTCCTGACTTTTCCACTTTTCTTTTTGCAGGTGGAAAACGATGTGGGCCAAGTCACTTCCGATACCAAGTCTGGATGGATCCACATGATCTCCCCTCGTGATGTGGTGAGGGGCACTAGACCAGCAGCCTGATCTCGGGGAGGTAGAAGATTAGCAATCTCCATTGTCGCCAGAGGGATGGGGACCACGCCGTCTTGAGTTTCCGTCGGAGGAAAGCTGCCGAATTATACTGACACCATATTGGCTGCCACCGTTACCTCTTTGAAATCGATGGCCAGTGCGTTCAAATTGATGAGATTTTGGATGTACCGTTTTAGTTGGTAGCAGTCGTGTGTGGCATGGTGGACGTAGCGATGGTAATGGCAGTACTTTGGGTTCTCCATGTCTGCCTACCACGGTTCCCGTCTTGGTGGAGGAAGCTGAATTCTGTCTCCTTGTATGAGCATGTCCAAGATGGGCTTGACGTGACCGTCTTCGAAAGAGTAAGTGATTTGCGGCCATTGTTTGTCTGTCGACTTTGGCTCAGGTTTCTGCGCGGTGTCGGTCACCATAGCCTGCTTACCCCCGCTATCCCGATTGTTGGAGGGGCTACCCCCATTGTCGTTGTTAGGACGCTTGCCCTTATTCTCTCCGTCCGAGATGTGCAGTCCCAATTGGCGGGCCTTCTTCAATCGTTCTTCGGCGCTTGTGGCACTGATGATGAATGTCTTCCAATCCTTGAATTGACTTTCGTCCATCCAGAGACTGATTGTTGGAAGCAATCTCTTTTGGCAAATTTCAATCAAGGAGGAATCCGGATTTCCAGATGGCAGCTTCATTACGGTTTGGCAAAACCGCTCGATATAGTTTCTTGTTAGCTCTTTCTCCCCTTGGACGACGTCCATGAGGGTGGATATTGTGATGTCCTGCCCTACTTCGTAAAATCTCTCCAAGAACATGCGCTTGAAGTCGACGAAGGAGTGGATGCAGTTATCTGGCAGATTGCGGTACCAGTCGAAGGCGACCCTTCCAATGCCCCGATGAATAATCGTGTGAGAATGGCATCGTCATGGGGTAGATGGTCGGTGGTGACCTCAAAGTAGGTGATGTACCGACTTGCTGAGATCTTGCCACCATAAGGATTGATATTGAATGGCTTATATCTTGGTGGGAATGGAATATCTCTCCAGGCAGCAGGGTACGGTTGCCGTATTCTGAGGTCTTGAGAGTTTTCTCGAGCGTAAAACATGGCTCGGAGCTCCTGGACCTCTCTTCTCGCTTCGCGGGCCTCGTCCACGGCGGTGGGGGCCGTTGTTTCAGGAGGATCGTTGCCCGGGTTTGGTGCCGCCGAATTCGATTCCGCATTGACCGCGGGACCCGCGCTTGTTTGGCCAGGCGTCTCTCCTTGCAGAGTTGGAAGGGCCGCTTTAATCTCGTCTACAGACTTGACCAAAGCAATCAATATGGCTTCGAGACTGTCGATGCTTTGGCGATCACTGGAACCTCCTTGGCTGCTGTCTGTCATGAATACCGTCTTTACGTGAGAAGAGATGGACGGAGCGGTGGAGAAGCGCCCTCCGAATCGTACCCCTGTAGCGAGAAGTCATCGGGGTATGTGGGTATGTTCTCTTCTGGTTCAGACTCGGAAGGAACAGTACCCCAGTCTCCGAGTTCGCCTCGTCTTGGGAATTGTGGACATATTCGGAGACGTTGGGGTTCGCTGAATCTGACGGGAGAGTTGTCTCCCCTGACTCGTCTTCTTGGAACATCGGATTGTTGTGGAGGCTCGGAGGGGTGCTACCTCCAGTCCCAGCAACCCCCTGTATTGTGGACGACAAATCTTCCACTGTAGCAGATTTCGCCTTAGAGCGAGTACCTTGGAAAACTCCGGTGGTGGGCACCCGCTTAGACGACAGTCTTTTAGTCGAAGTGGTTGAAATCTTCGGGCTGGGAACATTTGTCTTCTTCCCTCTTCCATCAGCGAAGACTTTTCGAGCAGAGTTGCAGGAGATGACGGAAAGTACCTCGTCTTCTGAAGACGGCTGCTGCAGTCTTTGAAAGATGGACTGCCGGTCTTCTCGTACCGTCATATTATTGCAGCAGCAATTGACGATGACTTGGGTGCAGTGACGTCCGTAAGAGGACTTTTTGTACCCCGATGCGTCTTCTCTTTCCTTGCGTTTGTGGAGGATGGCCTCACGCAAGTCAGAATGGTCTGGATCGACCATGCTTACTGTCACTCCCCATTCCCGGAATACATAAATTTTTGACTTTTTTATGTATATGGTATCTGGCACCTGTATCTTTATTGTATTTATCCTGTATTTGTAACTGGCCATGGCATGGAACAGTATCTCATCGCGGATTAGTGTGCCACCCCTTGTCCTTGTCTGGTTGTAGGCGTGGTTCACTGTTTCGATGATAAGATTTCTGAACCGTGTTGTGGTTAGGATTTTATTTAATTAATTTAATTAGTTGTATCATGTAGCATTTAATATGTCATTGGTCATGTGTTTAAGAGCATGCTTAAGCTTAGGGTTTCTTTGAGTCAACCCAACCCCTATATATATTCTCTTCCACACTCTCTCTCCTCATTCACTCTTTCATTTATTTTCCTCAAGCAAACTTTTAGGCAAGTACATCTTGCACCAAATGGAGAGATTATTGTATTTTCATTTCTTGATTTTTCTTTGATATTATTTGTCTATATTGTTCTTCTCTTCATTCTCTACAAGTTTAGTTCTTGGAGTTTTTGATTTTAATGGCTAGTTTGGTGTAGATCTAAGTTTCTAAAACTAGGGTTCTATGGGTTTCCATGGTTTTGATCTACCAAACTTGGTTATTTTCGAAAACTAATGGTCATAGGTTGTAGGAAATTTGATTCTACACAATTTTGACCTTTGAAAAGTTAGATTTCGACTTGTTTTGAGGAAGTTATGGCCAAAACAATATTTGGATATTTTCTATGTCATCAGTCCTGGTTTTGGCAGGGACGATGAATAGTGCCGCTGCATAGTGCCGCATAGTACCGAGCCGCATGAGGATGCTGCATAGTACCGCATAGTGCCGAGCCGCATGAGAATGCCGCATAGTGCCGAGCCGCATGAGGATGCTGCATAGTGCCGCATAGTGCCGAGCCGCATGAGAATGCTGCATAGTGCCGAGCTGCATGAGGATGCTGCATAGTACCGCTGCATAGTGCCGCATAGTGCCGAGCCGCATGAGGATGCTGCATAGTGCCGCATAGTGCCGAGCCGCATGAGAATGCTGCATAGTGCCGAGCCGTATGAGGATGCTGCATAGTGTCGCATAGTGCCGAGCCGCATGAGAATGATGCATAGTACCGAGCCGCATGAGGATGCTGCATAGTGCCGCATAGTGCCGAGCCGCATGAGGATGCTGCATAGTGCCGCATAGTGCCGAGCCGCATGAGGATTCTGCATAGTGCCGTATAGTGCTGAATAGTGCCGCATAGTGCCTATTTTGGCTGTTTTTGGCTATTTTAAGTCCTATTTGGCTGAATTGTGGCCAGAATTTCTCCTAACTCCCAACATAAAAGTTGTAGATCTTTGTATTGGCTTCAAGGACCTTCATGTCTCACTTTAACCAGAATTTACATGTGACTTTTATGTCACGAGGGGTCTGCATGACTTCTTGACTTGACCGTGTTCCTGACCTGATTACCTGTATACGTGTTGGTACCTATTCTAAGTGTGTATTGAGATACAATATTAGTATGCACTGCGGTACCATTTAATGAGTGCACTGAGGTGTGACTCTACATGCTAAGTGATCCTTCGTGTTATATGTCAATACAGGTGTACCTTCCAGCACAGTCATGGTAATTGGTCGGTAATAGTGTCGTGGTAAAATGATTGTTGTTTAATGCATTACACTAGGCATGGATCTAGATCGGGCTGATGTGGATTCGTACTTAGGGTACACTTACTATGGTACGACATACAGGAGGATGACCATGTGACCACGACATGCAATTCCAACACCAAGATAGGGTTAATCTAGCAACTTAATTCGGTAGAAGCATTGGAAGGGAACAGAATCCCGAGATCGTGCCATACTAGCCACCCCGGGTCCCGTCCTGACGTGTCGGGTTGGCCGCCACGGATACAGTTACATCTGCCTATAGTGGATGACTATATCCGACTCCTGTGTGCTATGTGTTATATGTTTTAGCACGGTAGCCTTACGAGGGACCGGTGCATAATCGAAGTGCTACATGTATATGTATATGATACGGCATTGGCTAGCCCTGCTGGGTTGACACGATCTGAGGATTCCTATATTGCATTACTGGGATAACCCAGGCAAATCATAGAAAGCCGTAGGATTGATTGGCCGATTGTAAGCTGACTTGTTTGTGATATGTTTTCTTCTGTTAGCTACCGAGGAACATGGACTATCGTGGTACGTGGTCCAACCCATGTCCTTGTTTGGTTGTTGGGTTTGGCTATTGTGCTGCGATAGGCTATGGACCGAAGTCGCGATCAGAAGCCCTTTTACCTGCCCATGGTTATAGGATATATCTTATCTCGGTACGATATTGGCACCGTTTGTCCTTGTTTGGTTGTAAGGGTGTCGTATCGTCTCGATGATATGGTATAAGCCTATAACTCATGAATCAGGTCTTATTTAACTTATTGGATTTATCTCACTCTTTTGTGCTCCCTTGTGGTACTTGCTATTCGGGGCCTGACCCCGCTGGTTTTGTTTGGCCAGATTTCGTAGCAGCTCCAGAGGATCCAGCTTTCCACCCGAACAATGGTGCACACCAGGAGTATGGGCGCCAGGGACCATGAGTGGGTTTCTTCTTCACCGCTCTGATATATTCTATTTTGTACTTGGCGTTTAGCCACCTGCACCTGTTTAGCCGGCAGTTCTGGACACTAGTTTCCTTTACATAATTGTAATTAAATCAGACTGCAGCTGACTATAGTTATGTACTATTGACTCTCGGAACTAGCTCATCATTTTGTATAGCTAGACTCATGAATCATTCTGATGAAGCGTCGGGGACGCCTTACTGCTTTGTCTTATATGATCATTATTTACTGCTTCTTGTTTTGATTGATTGAGACATAGATGCTCTGTGGGACCATAGGAGACCTGATTGTAGCATGCACCCCCTAGTCTCTCGACAGCCACGATCGCCGTATGACGTTTATATACCTTATACGGTGTAGCTGGCCTAGTCCGTCTCAGTATTCCGGTACTGGGGCGTGACAAGGTTTTAGTGGTGGCCCATGCAGGTCTGTTTTTCAGACTTGTGGGGTGTTGCGATTATAGGAGTCTCAATCAAAACATGTTCCCCTTGATCTTCTGATTCGTCTTCTCTTTCTCCCACCTTGATTGCTAACATGATTGTCATCCTCGATTCCTTCCCATCCTGTCTTTTGATACCTTGAATCCTTTCCTATAGGGTCACATCATTCTCGGCTATTGGAGGAGCCGGCATGGGAGAGAATCCAGTAGACCAGGGACCAGTTGGAGATCAGCAAGGGGTAGCCCCTCTACCTGGACAGATTCCCATCGAGAACGTTACCGAGCATGAGCCAGTTGAGCTACAGAGGCCAGAGGATCCCGTACCTCCAGTGATACCGGTAGTACCAGTAGCACTAGATGCGCCGGCACTGTTGCAGATTATCAAAGGATTATTAGAGACCCAACAACGCCAGATGGCAGCCCAACAGCAACAACAAACCCGACAGCAAGAACAGAATGTGCTACAGAATCAGGGGTTGCAATTAGCCCTTGAGAGAAGTGTCAGGAATGATTCAGGAGCGTCCGGAAGGTTTTGTCGACTTAACCCAAGATATTTTGACGGCACGGAGGATGCCATCACGGCGGATGCTTGGCTTCAGGATACAGAGGCCATATTAACCGCAGCAAAGGTTCCAGCAGAAGAGAAGGTTGACCAGGTCAGACTTTTACTTCAGGATCTCGCCCGCGATTGGTGGGCATCGGAAGAGGTTGGAATGAGGCATCCTGTTCCCTGGGATAACTTCAGTACCAGATTCAAGGTCAAGTACTTTGGCGTGGTAGCACGATATGAGCTACAGCAGAGGTTTATCAGTCTCAAGCAGGCTGGTAAGAAGGTGGATGGTTATGCAGCGGAGTTCTGCAGGTTAAGTAGGTTTGCTCGGATGATGGTGGCGACAGAGCCAGATAGAGCAATGAGGTTCCAGCAGGGACTTCACCTAGAGATTTTGCAGCTGGTCGAGGGGCACGACTACCAGACATTCGATGCAGTATTGACGGCGGCTCGAAGGCACGAGCTTACTATTCAAAGGTTATCAGCAAGGACTGGGGGCCAGAAGAGGTCTCATACGCAGAGTGCTGGGGGAGGAGCAGTACCTCGGACGTCAGCACCAGCTCCTGGCGTCCGTATTCGTGATGCAGCACCAGTCACGACAATTGTGACTGCACCAGTTCGACACCAGCAACAGAGGAACCAGCAGCAGCGTCAGGAAGCACCAGTGGGTTGCACATACTGTGGTAAGGGAGGGCACACTAGGGATGTGTGTCGTTCAGCTAACGGATTGTGCATGAGGTGTGGCAGTCCAGACCACAGGATTGCCAATTGTCCTATGATGCAGAGGCTAGGAGGGCCAGCTCAACGGTTTTCGGCGTTGCCAGCTCCAGAGGTAGCACCGTATCAAGGGACAGCACTAGCAGTGAGGCCACTAGCCCAGCGTCCATTACTGACACAAGCTCAGATGTACCGACAGGCACAACATCAAGCAGGACCGCAGAGGCCGCAACAACAGGGCCAGGGAAGGCAGGGACAAAGACAAGAAGAATTTGGAGTATTAGAGCAGAGGTTGGCTGAAGGCGGTCAGATTTTGGGTAAGTTTTGAGTATTATTCATTATAATTCCTTGAGTTCTATATTCGAAGAGTGAAGGCGACTTTCTCGTCTCACTCATCTGCTCTCGTATCATGTGATACGTGATATTCATCATGTATCTTGATTACGAGAGTACGTCCTGGGCAGAGTCTCGTTCTTGATTTAGTCATTGGTACCGACTTATCTCAAGCGTTGACCCTTGTCCACTTTGGGAGTCAGTGTTGGACATCGAGGACGAATTCCTACCTGACTTGAGAGGCATATTTTATTCGTATGTCTCCGATCACTTTCCTTCTATGGTATGATTATTGTTTGTGCTTTTATTTAATAGTTCTTTCTTTCGTAATCTGTTCATATGTCATGTGTTGTTTGATAATTGTGTTTGCATTATGTCATGAGTGTATTTCGTGATCTGAGAGCGCGCTCGACTAGCCTTAACAAAATTCCGAGGACGAAATTTTTCTAAAGAGGGTAGAGATGTCACTCCCCATTCCCGGAATACGTAAATTTTTGACTTTTTTATGTATATGGTATCTGGCACCTGTATCTTTATTGTATTTATCCTGTATTTGTAACTGGCCATGGCATGGAACAGTATCTCATCGCGGATTAGTGTGCCACCCCTTGTCCTTGTCTGGTTGTAGGCGTGGTTCACTGTTTCGATGATAAGATTTCTGAACCGTGTTGTGGTTAGGATTTTATTTAATTAATTTAATTAGTTGTATCATGTAGCATTTAATATGTCATTGGTCATGTGTTTAAGAGCATGCTTAAGCTTAGGGTTTCTTTGAGTCAACCCAACCCCTATATATATTCTCTTCCACACTCTCTCTCCTCATTCACTCTTTCATTTATTTTCCTCAAGCAAACTTTTAGGCAAGTACATCTTGCACCAAATGGAGAGATTATTGTATTTTCATTTCTTGATTTTTCTTTGATATTATTTGTCTATATTGTTCTTCTCTTCATTCTCTACAAGTTTAGTTCTTGGAGTTTTTGATTTTAATGGCTAGTTTGGTGTAGATCTAAGTTTCTAAAACTAGGGTTCTATGGGTTTCCATGGTTTTGATCTACCAAACTTGGTTATTTTCGAAAACTAATGGTCATAGGTTGTAGGAAATTTGATTCTACACAATTTTGACCTTTGAAAAGTTAGATTTCGACTTGTTTTGAGGAAGTTATGGCCAAAACAATATTTGGATATTTTCTATGTCATCAGTCCTGGTTTTGGCAGGGACGATGAATAGTGCCGCTGCATAGTACCGCATAGTGCCGAGCCGCATGAGGATCCTGCATAGTGCCGCATAGTGCCGAGCCGCATGAGAATGCCGCATAGTGTCGAGCCGCATGAGGATGCTACATAGTACCGCATAGTACCGAGCCGCATGAGAATGCTGCATAGTGCCGAGCCGCATGAGAATGCTGCATAGTGCCGAGCTGCATGAGGATGCTGTATAGTGTCGCTGCATAGTGCCGCATAGTGCCGAGCCGCATGAGGATGCTGCATAGTGCCGCATAGTGCCGAGCCGCATGAGAATGCTGCATAGTGCCGAGCCGCATGAGGATACTGCATAGTGCCGCATAGTGCCGAGCCGCATGAGAATGCTGCATAGTGCAGAGCCGCATGAGGATGCTGCATAGTGTCGCATAGTGTCGAGCCGCATGAGGATGCTGCATAGTGCCGCATAGTGCCGAGCCGCATGAGGATTCTGCATAGTGCCGCATAGTGCTGAATAGTGCCGCATAGTGCCTATTTTGGCTGTTTTTGGCTATTTTAAGTCCTATTTGGCTGAATTGTGGCCAGAATTTCTCCTAACTCCCAACATAAAAGTTGTAGATCTTTGTATTGGCTTCAAGGACCTTCATGTCTCACTTTAACCAGAATTTACATGTGACTTTTATGTCACGAGGGGTCTGCATGACTTCTTGACTTGACCGTATTCCTGACCTGATTACCTGTATACGTGTTGGTACCTATTCTAAGTGTGTATTGAGATACAATATTAGTATGCACTGCGGTGCCATTTAATGAGTGCACTGAGGTGTGACTCTACATGCTAAGTGATCCTTCGTGTTATATGTCAATACAGGTGTACCTTCCAGCACAGTCATGGTAATTGGTCGGTAATAGTGTCGTGGTAAAATGATTGTTGTTTAATGCATTATACTAGGCATGGATCTAGATCGGGCTGATGTGGATTCATACTTAGGGTACACGTACTATGGTACGACATACAGGAGGATGACCATGTGACCACGACATGCAATTCCAACACCAAGATAGGGTTAATCTAGCAACTTAATTCGGTAGAAGCATTGGGAGGGAACAGAATCCCGAGATCGTGCCATACTAGCCACCCCGGGTCCCGTCCTGACGTGTCGGGTTGGCCGCCACGGATACAGTTACATCTGCCTATAGTGGATGACTATATCCGACTCCTGCGTGCTATGTGTTATATGTTTTAGCACGGTAGCCTTACGAGGGACCGGTGCATAATCGAAGTGCTACATGTATATGTATATGATACGGCATTGGCTAGCCCTGCTGGGTTGACACGATCTGAGAATTCCTATATTGCATTACTGGGATAACCCAGGCAAATCATAGAAAGCCGTAGGATTGATTGGCCGATTGTAAGCTGACTTGTTTGTGATATGTTTTCTTCTGTTAGCTACCGAGGAACATGGACTATCGTGGTGCGTGGTCCAACCCATGTCCTTGTTTGGTTGTTGGGTTTGGCTATTGTGCTGCGATAGGCTATGGACCGAAGTCGCGATCAGAAGCCCTTTTACCTGCCCATGGTTATAGGATATATCTTATCTCGGTACGATATTGGCACCGTTTGTCCTTGTTTGGTTGTAAGGTTGTCGTATCGTCTCGATGATACGGTATAAGCCTATAACTCATGAATCAGGTCTTATTTAACTTATTGGATTTATCTCACTCTTTTGTGCTCCCTTGTGGTACTTGCTATTCGGGGCCTGACCCCGCTGGTTTTGTTTGGCCAGATTTCGTAGCAGCTCCAGAGGATCCAGCTTTCCACCCGAACAATGGTGCACACCAGGAGTATGGGCGCCAGGGACCATGAGTGGGTTTCTTCTTCACCGCTCTGATATATTCTATTTTGTACTTGGCGTTTAGCCACCGGCACCTGTTTAGCCGGCAGTTCTGGACACTAGTTTCCTTTACATAATTGTAATTAAATCAGACTGCAGCTGACTATAGTTATGTACTATTGACTCTCGGAACTAGCTCATCATTTTGTATAGCTAGACTCATGAATTATTCTGATGAAGCGTCGGGGACGCCTTACTGCTTTGTCTTATATGATCATTATTTACTGCTTCTTGTTTTGATTGATTGAGACATAGATGCTCTGTGGGACCATAGGAGACCTGATTGTAGCATGCACCCCCTAGTCTCTCGACAGCCACGATCGCCGTATGACGTTTATATACCTTATACGGTGTAGCTGGCCTAGTCCGTCTCAGTATTCCGGTACTGGGGCGTGACACTTACTCCCGGGATTTTGGGAGACTTTTGTGCACTTCTCTGTCTGTTTGCCACTTGGGGCTGGACTCGAGTGGTTCTGTACAACTTCCCATCTGAGGCCCGCATAACGGTATGCGGGACGCTCAGATGATCAGAGACAGGATCAGCGGACCGAACGTGCCAAGCTCGCGCTGCCCTAGACTTCTTCGCTCTAGTGCGTAAAGGCACATAGTAGGAAGAGTCTAGGTGATGCTGGAGAGAGTCAGACATATCTTCTTGGGAGCACAAGAGATCAGGACCATAAGACAGGCGGTCGAAGGCAGAGCCGCGCGGGGTAGGCGTCATGCTGTCGTCCTCAATAATCTTCATGCGGCTGGCAGACGTAGCCGCATAGGCTTTTTTCATCCGGCTGGGAGTCTCAGCCGCATGAGTTTTCTTCATGCGGCTGGATGATCTGGCCGCATAGACTTTCTTCATGCGGCTGGTAGATCCACCCGCATGAGCCTCCTGCATGTGGTTGGCAGATTTGGCCACAGGAGTGCTCAGCTTCTTCTTGGGGCACATAGAGTCGCTCTTTGTCCCTACAAGTCCAGCATCGTAGTGCTTTCCTCTGCCGGACTTGGGGACAGCAGAGTTCTCTACGGTTCGAAGTGGAGCCATATGAGAGTCGTCTATGCCGTCTTGGGTAGCAGAGAGTACCCCATCCAGAGCTTGTGGAGGAGCAAATGATTTTAGCCTTCATTCGCAGCGAGCTTTCTTTGTGTGGGTTCGCTTCTGGATCGGGCCAGTACTTCCTTCGGAGAGCATCTCTTCGAACGCCTGTTGGTCAAAACGGACGACCATCTTCTGTTACGTGGAGCCAAGCTTGGCTGCATCCGACTGCATCACCAACTTCTCAGCCGTGGAGAAGTTTGTCCCCAGCAGGGTCGCCATCGTGTTTGCCATAAAATATAAAAGAGCAGAACAATTATCGGAGGACTGGACTTTTACTTCACGTTACAAACTCGCTTGTACAAAGAAAGCCTAGGGACGAAAGCCTAGGTACAGCAGTCTAAGTACAATTGTTTATTTTAGATTCTGGGGGGTGACGATAGAGGCTCGAAAAAGCTACGGCAGCTCTGCCTTACTCCTTGGACGATCGGTATGCAGCCTTGGCTCCAGAAGATTGCTTGGCGTTGAAGAAATAATCTCTTTGCTCTCTCTCTGCTTTTTCTCTCCAAGTATGTGGTGCTCTCTCTGATATCGAAAAGTGGTCCTTTTGCAAGGGAATCACACCTTGCTATTTATAAGGAGGGAATGCAATCATTAGGGTTTGCAATGATTGCCCCTTAGAGTGGCGGCGGCCTGCTGATTGATCAATCTGGGCCATTAATCTTGAGTGTGATGAATCTGGGCCATTTAGTGTAGATTGTACCAAATCCTATCAGTAATTAATGCTGATTGGAATAAATCTCCGTGATGATGATTTGCTGATGTCTGCGAATCTGAATGAATAAGTTTAATTCATTCTCCAGCCACGTGTCCCAGATTATTGGGATTTGATCCAATCTTTCATTGCAGTAAATCTGGAAAATTGATTGGCTTTATGACACGTGTCCCGGGAGTCACTGAGCCGCATAAGGATTGAGCCGCATAAGGGTTGAGCCGTATAAGCCTGGCCACTTGTCAGGGCTGCCTGGGGAGTGGCCTCCGAATCTTCGAACCACATGATAATCTGGACCTCATAATGGGTAGTGAACCGCATGGAGATGATTCTTACGAGCCGCATGGGGAGGCCTCTTCTTGAGCCGCATGGAGATGGTCCTCTTGAGCCGCATGGGGAGGCCTCTGTTTGAGCCGCATGGAGATGGTCCTCTTGAGCCGCATAGGACTGTTTCGATCTGGGCCGCATAGGGCAACTTCGCCCTGAGCCGCATGGGGAGTCTCCGCTCGAGCCGCATATGACTGTCCACGTGTCTAGGCTGCATGGCATTTTCTGGATCTCGGGGGGTTGTGTCAGAGATTTTCTTTGATTTCCTAGGAGTCTGTCATTATGACAGAGTCATAATTGCCTCTTTGTGTCAGGCCTGTCGTTTCGTCAGAGAGGTCAGCCGTCAAAGTAATTAATGCAGTATAGGGAGGAGGGAAGAACTGTTTGCAAGCCACGTGTCTTCTCTTCTGAGCCGCATAGACTCGTACCGCATGAATCTTTGAGCCGCATGGGCTATCTGAGCCGCATGGGGTTCCCTGGCCGCATGGATCTTTTTTTATTATTTTTCATGCTTCTACACCTGTCAGACTATTGTCATGAGGGTTCTAGTGGTGTGGGCTGTAGTTGGTCATGTATTGCTGTTGTCAACTGGTAGATCACAATATGACAGGGTATTATGCTATAGATATTGGCCAAGCTAGTGAGGGTGATATTCTAATGCTAAATCACGTCTCAAAATAAGTTGTGTAACTAGAATAATACCTGTTGGATCCCTAATCTCGGAATGGGTGTCTACCACAGCCATGGTAAATGATTTCTTTTGTCTATCCATCTCATGTCTAACTGTGTGCTTTGGTCAAGGAAGGGTTGGGTTAAGGCTTAGGGGTTGCTAGTTAAAGCAAGCTTCAAGCAAATAATTAGAGGCTCTCAACAATTGGTTCCTTGAGAATAGATAGTCTCCTAGGTTGGCATTTTGACTAAGGGTAAAACCCTAATCATTCTCAAACCCAGATGGCTAGAAGGTCCCAATAGCAGTTTGGTGGTCGAGAGGAGAACGAATAACTCAAGGCAAGGTTCTAGTCACATGGCTGGCCGATGGTAGCTACATTTGTGTATACAACTATCATAGCCATGAGGATACTTCGTATCTCTCTACCAATTATGAGCTTCGATCGTCTTTCTAAATCAGTGAAATAAAAAAACCATAAAGAGTTCAAGGGAGATGTCACTGAATACAATTACGTGATTCAAAGGCGAATGTATAATTCAAGAGAAATTATCAATGCAGTCGCGGATGAGATCCTAGAGACATCTACAAGTCCATCCACGTAGGTAAATCAGAGAAAGAGCGAACCGGGTGCACTACGGTTAATCAGACCGTAATACATCGATTCTGATAAGGCAATATGTTAGTAGGCGTCCCCACTAAACATATGTCTTGAATCAAGCTCGATAAAAGAGTAAGCTTGCAAAACTAGGCTGTAATAGCATCATTGGTCAAGATAGTCAAAATACAAGTATGCGAGATTTTTGAAAGGAGGCACAAGTAGTACGAGTTTTGTGAGAATCAAAACCTTACCCGATGTTCTTGCTTATACAGCCTTCCTACTTTCTTCTTATCCATAAAGCCTTGGTCGACTAATGGGTTATGGATCTCTAAATTTTATATTCCCGGTAAACCTATTAGTGCCAGTCAATTACCTCGCCAATAGATCACAAGGACCACGGAATACTACGTTGGGAGACATGCTATCCATCTTGCAGAACTTCTACTAGTATTGGCTTTGGATCTTATGGAACGTACATGTTATTTCCTTATCCTTTATAGTATCCTAAACTTGTAATCATCACTACCAAAATTTGTCGATTTAGCGACGGCCAGATCCGTCGCCAGTCCGACGAGAATTTCTATTAGCGACCGATCACTGACGGGTTTTGGCCAAAAAAATCCGTCGGCAATCAGCTCGTCGCTAATAACGGTCCGCCGCTACGTAGTCGTCAAGCGACGGACTAGCGACGGTTTTTTCGACTTCACAATACGAAGCATAAGCGACTACTTTCCGACGGACTGTCGTCCATTTCAAGTATTAAATACTGAACTGTTTAGACAATAGCGACGTAAAGTTCCGTCGATAAATCATCGTAATAGCGTATCAGAGTGTATCGTTCCGTCGCTAGTCCGCCGACCGTCGTCGCTAACAAAGGACGGATTAGCGACGGTTTGCTGACGGAAAATCCGTCGACCAGGTTCTGGAAATGGTAGGCATTTCCAGCACCATGGCGACGGAAAAGTCGTCTCTATTCCGTCGCTACGCCGTCGACAGAGCGACTGATTAGTGGCGGATTATCCGTCGCCATGGTTCTGGAAATGTCAAGCATTTCCAGAACCTTGTCGACGGATTGTCCGTCGCTACGCCGTCGCGAGAGCGACTGATTAGTGGCTGATTATCAGTCGCCTTGGCGACGGCTAATCCGTCGCTATTCTGTCGAACTATATACCACCAGAACCTTGCCGACGGATATTCCGTCGATCACCCGTCGCTACCTGGAAACAGTTTCAAATCTCCAGTTAGCGATGGCTCATCCGTCGAAAATCAGTCGGAAACTGGGATTATCCGTCGCTGACCAGTCACTAGTCCGTCGCTAACTGAGATTTTTTGGAAAAAAAAATTGCAGCACTTTCCTTTTTCACAAAAAATATGCATAAACCAAACCAATATATAATGCACACCAATTATCCAACAATCACATAGATCAAATATATAATGCACAACAATTATCCAAGAATCACATAGACCAAATATGCACATACGAATTTAATGCACACCAATTATCCAAGAATCACAGACCAAACCAAATTAATAGAAAATAAACATCAATTATCCTGAAGAGTAACATAATATCCGGTGCTATAATCCGATTATAGCATAATTAATCCAAAGCTCTCACAAATATTCCAAATTTTCTTAATACAATATTTTAAGAAGAAGGAGGAGGTCGATTGTCCGGTGGTGGTAATCTCAGCTGCGACCGACGAATATACTCCTCCACTAGGTACGACGGCAAGCCATTGTAGATACTGCTCGGAAGTCGGCATAGCTGCTCTGGCGACATCAGATCCAGAAGTGATGTCACAGTCGTAGGCGGTACCATAGGGGCATCAGGGTTGAAAAAAAGATGACCCACGAAAGAAGGACCGACACCAACAGTCGACGGACCTGTAGAAGACGGACCAACACCATCAACAGACGGAGACGGAAAGTACGTGGCAAATTGCTCCCGCAAGGACGACACCGCCTCGTGCATCTGCGTAAGCTGCGACATAACATCATCGTCTGCCGGGGCCACGAGAGGAGGCAGTATCGTTGGAAATCTCTACGTCGCCATGTGCAACGGCCCTAGGGAGCCGAGTCCGTACAGGAGCCCTTTCTTAAAGCCGTCGACGGTATCTACGAACAAGTCGTTGCGAGCGGCCAAAGAAGAGGGCGTCCGGGCGGGCGTCGTTTCACTGACATCCTCGGTGTCAGTTAACTGAGCCCGACTAAGGGCCTCACGATACGCAGCCTATCAAATGAATGTGTTTATATTATAAGATTTACCTAAGTTGTAATATAAATCCTATGTTTCACTAAGTTAAGTGTGAATCCTAAGTTTACCTAAGTTATAGTCCAAATACTTTTAATTCTAACATAAATCTCATAAACATAAGTACTTACATCAGTCTCCTTGGCCCTCTCGTCGACGAAGCTCCCGTCCTTCCGTCTTTTGTGCGTATGCTGGAACACGTCGTGCATGGTGACCGATTTTGGCGCCCATCCCTCCTTCACCGCCCGTTGGGCCTGCATACAAAATTTCTGTAGAACGTCGATAACTCCTTTAATTAATAATACCTAATTCGATAGTGAAATAAATTTACGGTAGCTTACCAGATTTGCAAGCGTCGCTGCGTGGGGCCTTGATCCCCCCGTATGAAGGCCCGCGGCCTGTCGGTTCGCCTTCGCCTTCTCCGATTTCTCCTTGTACGCAGGGGTATCCATCATACCTAAGAGGTCCTCATAATACTCCTGTCGGATCCAATTCGGCCTCGTATGCCCCATTTTTAGGTCATGAATCATATCCCGTATCTTATTCGAGGCAGCGCTTCTGTAGGTCATGCGGATCGCGTCCTCGTGATGGGGGGGGCCACCAGTACATCGTCTAACATAGAAATTCAATTATCACGTAATTTAAAAAATGGTTGATTAAAGAGTAACTAATAATTAACCAGAAGATATAGATATATACCCTCAACTCGTCGAGCCAGACGTACTTCACGTTTAGGGGCACCGACGAAAAGTTGAGGTAGGGACCGTGGAAGTTAGCCCTGATAATTTCTCCAAGAGCCCTGCCAACATTAAACGAAAAAAACCTACAAAGAAGAAACGACTGGATTATTAACTTGAATAAATAAAAAAATTTAATAAATTATCTTAAATTTACTTACGAGGTCCCCGCGGGCCATAGCTCTCATAGGAACTCGCCTCTCGGCCTCTCTGGTGCCGTCGGAGGATCCGCGGGTCTGCACATGTACTCCCCAGTAACCGGATGGAACCGAGTATGGGGGTACTCTGGGGCCCACTGTGCAGTAACTGGGGCATCCCCTGGTGGATCCGCTGCTGGTGGTTCCGATAGCGGAACGGATCCGCTAGCAGATCCGGACTCATGCCTTGATGAAGTGGTCGATCGAGGGCGGGATGCGTCTGTGCCCAGGGTACTCTCCGGGTCGGGGTCTCTCGATGGGGTCACATCTCGGAAACTTTGAATACGACCACGACCACCAGCACCACTACGACCACGACCCGCACCACCACCACCACCACGACCACCACCAGCACCACGACCACGGCCAGCCATCATGACCTGTAAATAGAACACATAAACATAGTTAACAATATAAAAGTGTAAATGGATATAAAAAACTAAACTAAAATATACATACCAGCAGTAGGGAGACGAGTGCCGCCGCGACGAAAAAGACTAGGAGTGCCATCTGCAATAAGTAAATAATCGAATGAAAAAAAACATGAATTCACGTAATTGCTTTTATGAGGTCAAACTTAATTCACGTAATTGGAAGTGTTTTTAATATACAACAATATTTAACCTAATCATCGTCTTCGTTCTCATCCTCGGCCTCGTCTTCATCATCATCCTTCTCATCCTCATCCTCATCCTCATCCTTATCTTCATTGTCGATTTCATCTGTATCCTCATCCCCATCAAATTCTTCTTCTTCTTCTTCTTCTTCTTCTTCTTCTTCTTCGTCTTCTTCTTCTTCTTCTGCCTCAATATTTGGGACAAGACGCCTCTTTCTCCCCTGGTTGACAGCTAAGTCTTGTGTATCAACCTCTTCCTCCCCTCTATTTTCCCCATCTATTGTATCTGAGTGTTGTCCCAAGTATTGGGACTTTTCGATCTGGTCCTCTTGGTATGCTGGGTCTCCAACGTTGAATATATTTCTAGATTTAATCTTGCATACTGCCCACCAGTCAAATCGATCGCTACGACGCCTTGGGTAGCTTGTATAATAGACTTGAACAGCCTGATTTGCTATCGCAAATGTATCGGACCCTCTATACCTCCTGCGATGATTTATATCGACGAATCCAAATTGTTTATCGATTCTCCAATCGATATTTGGTGTCGTATCGAACCACTCACATTTGAACATCACAATATGCATATCATATGGGCCAGTATATTGTAAATCTATAATATCCCGAAGCACTCCATAATAGTCAAAGTCCGGCTCGTCGTCATAGATGGTGCCTCTTATGCAAACACTGAAATCCTTGGTACTGATGCCGTCATTGATAAATTCAACATTTATAGCATTATGAGTTGACTTAAACCTGAAGCCATTAACGACATAGCCTGGCCAAGTCTTTATTTGCTTCTTCGGTCCCAATGCCAGATAATGAACACTCTCATGAGTGAGTGTTGTTTCAGGCAATAAAACCTGTAAACAAATATTTATAATTTAAATGTTTCAGATTATATATTTATAATCTCAATTATAATCACAGTTACTTACATATTTGCGAAACCATGACGGAAATATACAATCAACCTCTCTTTGAAGTCCCTCATCGGCAATATTGGGTGTCCTCATTTTGACTTCATCTCTAAATATACTATTAGAGAAAATAAGAATATATAAGTGTAGTCACTTAATTCATCAAATTCGAGATTATAACGAGTGCAAGTGTACTGACTTACTTCTCCAAATCTCTCACTTCTTGTATATCACAGTTTAACAAGACATATCGGTGAGCGGCATCATACTCGTTGTCTGTCAACCACCGTCTTTTACTAGCCCCAACAGGCTTGCCCCTTACATTGAATATTCCTCCATCCTCAACGTCCTCGTCATTCCTTTGAGGTCTATTTCGATTTGTCTTAACATGAGTATCGAAATAAATGGAGCAGAAGTTTGACACTTCTTCGATAAGATATGCTTCGCATATCGAAGCCTCTATAAGAGCTTTGTTGCCAACTTTCTTCTTTAGATGTTGTAGGTATCTAGAGAGACAAATTATCTTGAGAATTAAGAAAGAATTTTAAAACACACTAAAATTCAACTTAAATTATATCGATTTTTATGTACCTTTCAAATGGGTACATCCATCGATAATGAACAGATGCACCGACACGGGCTTCGTATGCTAGATGAATCGGTAGATGCACCATACTGTCGAAGAAGCCAGGAGGAAATATTTTCTCCAACTTGCAAATTGTTAAGATAATCTTCTCCTCAAGTTCAACTATGTGTTGCACAGTCAACTTAGTTGAACAAATATCCCTAAAAAATATTGATAGTTCGGCCAACGGAACCCATACAGCAGAAGGCAACAACTCTTTCAAAGCAATGGGCAGTAATCTTTCCATAAACACGTGGCAGTCATGACTCTTCATTCCCGTTAGCTTGCGTTCATTGAGATCAGCGCATCTAGACACATTCGACAAATAGCCGTCGGGAAATCTTAAAGTAGATACCCACTTGCAGATTATTAATCTATCTTCCTTGCTCAATGTGTATTGTGCTATCGGCTTACTTAATTGTCCAGCAGCTCTCCTTTGTATCAAGTTCAGATAAGGACGCTTGCATATCTCGGCAATGTCTTGTCTTGCTTTTGGATTGTCCTTCGTCTTTCCTTTAATGTCCATGACGGCATTGAAGACATTATCGAACACATTCTTTTCGATATGCATAACATCAAGATTATGCCTTATAAGATTATCTTTCCAATAAGGCAAGTCCCAGAAGATACTCCGTTTGGTCCAGTTATGGGTTTGTCCGAACCCATCGACACGATTGTTCGATGGATCTTCCATTACAGTGGGCAAGTTTTTTACATCTTTTCAAATATCGTATCCCGACAATCTGGCAGGCGGATGAGAAAATTCTTGTTTTCCAGCTCTGAACGCGTCCTTGTTCTTTCTCCAAGGATGACTCGCGGGCAGAAATTGACGATGACAATCAAAGAAAGAAGTTTTTTCTCCATGCTTAAGGCGGAACGCCTTACTATTTTACATGCATATCGGACAAAATAGGGTGCCGTGAGTACTCCATCCCGACAGCATACCGTATGCGGAAAAATTATTGATTGTCCACATCAGTGAAGCTCTCATCTGAAAGTTCTGTTTCCTGGAAATATCATAGGTCGTGACGCCGATCTCCCACAGCTGTTTCAGCTCATCCACCAACGGCTGTAAATATATATCGATATTTTTCGTCAGATTTTTGGGACCCGGTATGATAGCTGTCAAGAACATATAAGGAGTCTTCATACACATCCATGGTGGCAGATTGTAAGGGGTCAGAATGACCGGCCAACAGGAGTATTGAGATCCCGACTGCCCGAAAGGGGCGAATCCATCAGAACATAGCCCCATGCGTACATTTCTAGGAACTGCAGCAAAATCTGGAAGGCAAAAATCGAAATATTTCTACGCCTCTCCATCCGAAGGATGTGACAATTCTCTATCGTCCTTTGTGCGTTCTTCGTTGTGCCACGTCAAGTGTTCTGCTGTATTCTGAGACATATACATCCTCTGCAAGCGCTTCGTGGTCGACAAGTAATGCATATACTTGTAAGGACGTCGTTTTCTAGTTGACTTTCTTGTTCTCCCGACTTTCTTGTAACGATCCGCATTACAGAAGCTACAACTTTCTACATCCTCATTCTTCTTGTAGTACAACATGCATCCGTTGTGACAACAATCTATCTTGTCGTACCTCAGTCCCAGTTGTCGGACCATCATCTTCGACTTGTAGAAGTTTTTTGGAAGCTCTTTTGATTCCTTCGGTAACACCTCCTTCATTAGTTGTGTAATCCGATCATAGCAAGTTTGTGGCAAGTTAAAATCGGACTTTATGTTCAACAACCGCATCGTCACTGACAGTACGGAATGTGGCTCACAACCAGGATATAAAGAAGTTTTAGCATCCTGAAACATATCATAGAACTCCTTCGCCTCGGGATTAGGATCCTCCGGATCAAAATTAGGCCCTGCCGCGTCGTACACCATATCTAGTGCAAGGTTCTGCACGTCTCCATAATCAACGGAGCATTCGTCGTCATCGACGACAAAATCTGCTGCAGCATTATCATCAAAAGCATAAGTAGCAGCATTCGTAACCTGTCTTTCCGTATATAGTTCACCTTGCGATGACCACAGGCCGTAATCACGTACGAAACCCTTACAGGTCAAATGATCTCTTACACTCACTACTTCTTCGTAACGTCTATTGCGACAATTACGACATGGACACTTGATTTTGTTACCATCCATAAACTGAGCTTTGCTCATGGCATACTTAAGAAACACTTCTACGCCTGCCTGAAAATCGTCACTCACACCTATTCTGCTCTCGTGTTGTCGTTTGTACATCCATGTACGATCAACGAAATAACGATCCATCACAGATTGGATGTAAAAATCTGTATAGTAAGACAAACTAATTGGATCCGCTGGTATTCTAGCTTAAGAAGAGAAAAATCTAAGTACAGTTGTTACTAATAGTTCGATACCGATAGCTTGATACCGATACCGATACCGATAGTTCGATACCGATACCGATAGTGCGATACCGATACTGATAGTCCGATACCGATAGTGCGATACCGATACCGATAGTACGATAGTATGATGGTCCACTAGCGATACCGATAGTTCGATACCGATAGTCCGATAGTTCGATACCGATACCGATACCGATAGTCCGATACCGATTCTTCGATAGTCCACTAAGTCGAAATGATTCCTCTTAAGCGTCGAGCATGTTATACACGGTTCAACTTGACGAGTTCTTAAATATTTTTGTGGTATTGTATGCTTGCAGCAGCAAATCAAGTTTTAGAGTCATTATAGGTCAATTAATCAAACTGAGTCAATCTATCTATTTTTAAATTGCAAGAGTCCACTTCTAGGATATGGGAGCTATATCCTAAATATCTAGTCTAAAATTAACTTGGTTAGGATACTAGAGTGTCCTTACTATCTAGCAAGCACTACCTTAGTCTAGTCACACTAGCATTAATTACTTATAATTTCTACCATGTCTACACTCACATATTACACCCCAAGCCGTCCTGCATGCTAATAGGCATGGTAGGCCTGCCTTCATTCCTCACTCTCTAAAGCACACATACACATATATATGTATATCACAGTTAGATGTATAGATATATACATCTATATAGAAGCACACAACTGATACACTCTAAGGGTCGGTTTTCCAGGAAAAACTTCACTTATTCAGTGACTTATGCAGATGAAGAACTCGCACTGTCCTTGACACAGTGAACATATACACCATGAACCCAAACTCCATATTCATATTTACTAATCCAAACACCACCAAACTAATAGATAACACCCAATATGGATAACATATTATTTAGCCAATATATAAACTCAGATAAATTTGAGAAGCAAAGCCCCCCGCCGCCCCCGACCAAAGCCTGCCTCCCCAAGCCCGTCGCCCAGCCCCCGACGCCCCCACCCCAATCCCGCCGCCCAGTCCCCGACGCCTCCGCCCCAAGCCCGCAGCCCAGCCCCCGACGCCCCCGCCCCAAGCCCGTCGTCCAGCCCCCGACGCCCCCGCCCCAAGCCCGCCGCCCAGCCCCCGACGCCCCGCCCCAAGCCAGCCGCCCAGCCCCCGCCCCAAGCCCGCCGCCCAGCCCCCGACGCCACCGCCCCAAGCCAGCCGCCCAGCCCCCGAATATCCCCAAGCCCGCCGCCCCCGCTGCTTCTATGTCGATACCGCGACAGAGAGAGAGAAAGATCGAGAGAGAGTGAGAGAGAGGGGATTACCTTCGGGAGAGAGAGAGGAGAGGACACCGACGTCGATCACCGAATCTGCAGGAGAGAGAGAGAGGAGAGAGAGTGAATTTGGGGGGAATGCGAAAAGTTCCCCCCGCCGTTTCAATTTAAGTCTGGAACGTATATTTAGCGACGGAATAGCGACGTCATAGAATCCGTCGCCCGGTAGTCGCTATTTTTGATACTTGCCGACTGAATATCCGTCGCTGCGTAGTCGAAGAAATGTTCCGCCAATTCTCGACACAATTCCCGCCAAATAATCGACTACGTAGCGACGACTATCGATCCGTCTCTATATCTCCGACACCCTAGCGACGGATGTGTGACCTTTCCTCCCCCTAAAATTAAAATAAAAATGTAAAGGCGTGTGGTCGATAATCCGTCGGCGAACGGCCACGAAGCCGTCGCTAACGTCGACTGAAAATTTCCGTTGCTAATTGTCCGTCGCTAATTTACTGCATTTTGGTAGTGCATGTTTGAAGTCATTTTACCGAGGATTATGCCTTGCCTGTATACCCTGGCTATAGTAAACCCTTGGTTTTGTAACTCAAATATGATACAAATCGAACATTACTTAACTCTATCAAATATTGATTCAAGGGTAACTACGATCAAAGAGGACCACTAGCCATAGTTTAGCAATATTCTAAAACCTATATTTTCTTAAACTAATTTCAACTCTAGGAGTCGTGCCTCACCAGTGCGCTACTGGCTGCAGTGAATCCATAGGCTCCATAATTTAAATAAATGGTGACAGTGCGCTGCTGTCCTGCCATCATGAGTTAACTAACATTCCTTTAACTATATCGGTAAAACATTCATGAGCTTCTAGAGACTCGAACAAGATGACTATGGAATAAAGCGTAAGTATTTGTCATATCAGTCGTAACCCTTAAAATAAAAGATTTAACAGGAAAGAAATAACTGAAGACAAAAGGATTATAAACATTCTAGTATCTATTCTATGTGTATTCAAGCCTTTGAGGAAAAATTTGAATCGAAAGTAACTCGAGGTTTGTATATGGATAACTTAATCAAAAATTATATAATAATAATTCTTAGGACAAAATAGGAACTAAATAGGCAATTTGGGCTAAGATATGAGGATGATATCTAAAGAGGCAAAGAGAAGGAATTGCATAATTTATCAAGGTTAGATCATTAACTCTATGAAGCCTTATCTCACCAAGTGAATAATCTATCCATATTGGGTAATATCGTCATATCGAGAGGTAATAGTGTACCTATGAGGATCTGACAAACTATCAAAATTAATAACTCCTCATCTAAATTGCATGCCCTAGACTACCCATCGGTAACTTTTTATAAGGGACTCCTAGTCCTAGTCATTCTCTTAAATTAAATTAATCCCTAACTCGTGAATGAGCATTTCCTAGTATAAAGCTCCAGTCCCAAAATACGTAGGACTAGGAACGTAGACATGCCAGTTGTATACATACGAAGTATACTCCAATATATGGAAACCTCGTATGAATACATAAGCTGTAAAATGCAGTAGAACCATAACTAATCTCATCCACATAAAATAAATGAATAAAAGATATCATATAATGAGAATGAATTGTCTTGATACAATATGTTGGGCGGAGACAAATCCACTACCAACAAGTAAAGGAAAAATACATGAGAAAAGAAATAATTTTGGCGAGCGAAGCGAAGACGATCCAAGCGTAATCATCCTCGAAGAAATGGAGATGGTCATGGCTAGAGCTAGAGCACCTGCGAAAGACAAGAGCACACACCTGGCGAGATAATCAGATCCTCAAAGGGATGTAATAAGACACATAATATTATGTCGTATAAACTGAATAAATATTGCTCAAATAAATAAGTTAATTGAATTATAACATGGTCCAATACACACCTATTGAACTAGCTTACCATCCCCCCGACCAAACAAGGACATAAGATGGTAAACTAATTCACGGTGACGTATCTTTCCATGCTATAAATCTAATATGGTATCTGGACCCCAACAAGGTTCAATACCTTCTCATCGAAGTAGTAAGTCACACCTACAACCAAACAAGGACAAAATGTGACTAACTAATCCGCGACAAGTTATTGTTCTAAGCCACGGTCAGATACAAGTACCCAAACCAAAAGTACTCGTACCTAACGGATAAAGGTGCCTAACCAGTCTAAATGAAATGTAGTTAAGGACAATCCTTCCTACGCATGGGCCCTGGCTAAATATGATCGGCATGGTTCCCCCTTGGGGCACCAGAGGCCCCATCAGTAAGAGCATAATGTTCCGCAGAACGTCATTGGCCGTCAATAATCATGGGTCATCAACCCCGTATCTCCAGCGGAGCTTCCGGGTCACAAGGAAAAGTGCATCGAAGCCCATACGCTAAGGAATTGTCCTCCCCGTCCAATGCCTACTATGTTGTATCCACAACAGTAAACCTCTATAACCGCTAAGTCAAACTAGCATGCAATTCTATTAGCGGTTAATCCTATCGCACGGCTTATACGCACCGATGGCCAGCCAGTCACGCATGTCCGTGTTCTAAATGCGATACACAACTTCGTGTTACAACGTGTCAAGGCCAATGAATACAACACACACGGTGGTCCCTTAAATCTAAGTTTAATGTGTAAGAAAACTAATACATAGCAGAAAATATAAATGAACAATAAGTTCTAACAGGTTATGCCATGTATCACAGTTTATTTTGTATAAAAAATAATAAATAATGCATGAAATATGAGATAAAAGAAATAAACAGCAAATGGCAAGGTGTCTTGCCTGGTAGGACGCCTGGTGTACTGCAATGATCAATGTAGCACGAACTACGATTTTGGTGCAACAACTATACAAGGTGACCTCTGATGGGGACACGGACAGTTCCATTGGGTCCAGAAGGGTCAAATTAGTTAGGGTCAATAGGTGGAAGGTAAGAATTGGCAAATGAATAGGAAGATTGGGATTGGTCATGGACATGAGATTGATCGATAGAATTTGGATAAATATTATATATGATTTTAGGAAATTATTTATAATAAATGAGAACTTTTATTTTTGCAAGTTAAAAATAGTGTTTAGATAAATACTAAAATATAAAAGAAACTGTGTTCACAGAAAGTTTGTAGAAATACAATTTAGGTAGAAAACTATATTTTCCAAAAATATTCTAAGAGAAACAAAATAATTATAGAAAATTATTTAATGCTAGAATCCAAATTTGTAAAACAATAATTTTTTTTAAATAATTTACTTTAAATAAATAGAAAATTTACAACAATATATCTTAGCCTATAATATTGTTGTTACCAATTATAAAAATAGTTTTTATGAAATTATCTATTTTAATTACTCAAGTAACTTGTATAAATAATTGGTACTATGAAAATAATAATATACATTTTATTTTAAGTCTTTATCAAATCTCTTATCACATACTGTAGGACCAAGATCTTAAAGTATTAATAATAAGAACAAAAATAAAATAATCCAATTAAAATAAGATCAAAATATCAGCCTTAATAAAATATTAATAATAAAAGTAGTAATAATAATAGTAATGGTAGTTATAACCAAATTGGACCAAATCCTTTAAATTGAAATCGGACCAAACCATTCAGTCCAAACCTTAGTCAAAGAAAATATTTAATACGCTAAAATTATAATAGAGCCCATAGCCCATAAACCCCAACAAAAGAAAAAAAAAGAAGAAAAAAAGAAAAAAATCTAAAGCTACTGCAGCTGTTTCCTATTTAGGAAGAACTGGGAGAGGAATTAGAAAGAGAGAGAGAGAGACATAAAGAGAAAGAGGAAGTGAGTGAGAACGAGAGGGGGAAAAGAACCAAATAGAGAATGAGAGAGAGAGAGGTGATTCCACCAGACTCGGCGGCAGAGCATTTCCCGAAGGTCGCGCCGAAGAAGAAAGGACGGCGCCAGAGGTGGCTCGCTCAGAGGAGCACCGCATCCCATAGGCGGATCTGCGCTCTCCCGCGGTGGTACAGTTTCGACGACGGTGTGGTGAAGTGGCCAGGCTCGTGGGGTCGCCGAAGTTCGGCAGCGAAGGAGAGAGGGAGCAGAGCATGGGTGTGCTCTGGTGGAGGTCGGAGGCCAAACTTTGACGAAGTTGGGCAGATCTGATCGATGAGCGATAGATCGGGGCTTCGACAAGGATAGAGGCTGGAGGCGGTGGTGTCGGTTGTTTGTAGGCGATGACGGTGGTTGTCATGGCCGAAGAAGGAGGCAAGTAAAAGATGTACGGTAGGTCGACAACAGTAGCGGTGATGATGATGATTGAGAAGAGTTGGTGGGGGCTGGCCGCACGGTAGAGATGGGCAGTAGTGACAATAGTCGTGGAGTAAACTGGTCTTAGGGAAGGAGGTCATGGCAGGGATGGCTGAGCCGAGGGCGGTGGCTAGCTGCGGGACCTCGATGGCTGGCGGAGTTACCGACGGGAACAGGATGGCACGACGGCAGAAGGTAGCGCTGGTCAGGGCTCACAGCAGTGTTCAGCGATTAGTTTAGGTTTAAGGATTTGATCGGCGTGTCGTGTCCTACATGACACCATACACAGGAAGGGTTTGGGTTGGTATCCGGCGAGATACGGGAATAGGGTTGTGTCTGGCGTGCCGGACACGAAAAGTAATGATGTATATGTACTGGAAAATATAGGGGATGAGGGGAGACACAGACACGATGCACAATTTTCGTTTGTGGTGGAGTATTTGGTTGAGTACCTGCCTATTTATAGGATGTGGGAATTCCCATTTGGATAGGATTGTGGGAATTTTAAATCTCCATAGATAATATCATAATTAAATTCAAATTAATACAATCAACATAAATTCAAATTCAATTTAATTAAATCTATCTAAAATAAAATCCATAAATTTAAACATCAATAAAACCATTTAAAATATATTTATGAATACTAAAATAGTCATATTAATTAATTTCAAAAATAATTATTAAATCTATCTAAAATAAAATCCATAAATTTAAACATCAATCAAACCATTTAAAATATATTTATGAATACTAAAATAATCATATTAATTAATTTCAAAAATAATTATTAAATCTATCTAAAATAAAATCCATAAATTCAAACTAATTTAAACATTAAGTATGATTTTCAAAATATCCTCATAAATAATAAAAAATTAATAATAAATAATTTCAAAAATTACCATAAATATTTAACTACTAATATGGAATATCGTTAAAATACTTTTTCAATAAATTTTAGAATAATTTCGAAAATCACAATAGGTATTCAAATATTTGGGAATAGCTTTTTGATAATTGGATATAACAATTTATACTTTGAAAAAACCAAAGTGAGCATGAAATAAATTTCCTGCCTCTCGCACAAAATATTATACATAAAATAATACTCTTCTAAACTACTACTTATATTTATACGATAAAATAAAATAAAATAGTATTTTGGAAATCTAGTCGCGCTTTCACAACTTTCTAAGTAATTAAAAATAATTATCACATATTATTTTGAGAACTATCTTCATTAATAAAATCTATAATCAAAAACCGTTTTTCTAAAAATATGTACCTAGCACATGTTCGCACTCGACACGCAATTACGAAATCCGCCGTTTGTGCACATCGTACAATACGACTACGCGACGTACAATACAAAAATTTTAAATCAGTACCAAAATCGATAAAAATATAGTAGAAATTTAGGGGTTTTACATCCTACCCAACTTAAAAGAATTTCGTCCTCAAAATTAAGAATTAGTTGGGGGTGAGAAGACACAAGGGAGTATCGATGGGGAACAACCAACGACAATGTTTCCACAAAATCATGTCGTAAGAAATCGTGATCTAATTCATAGAATTTAACACGAGTATGATTACGAGGGTCGCGAGTTAAGGCACGAGTAGAAGATTAAGGGTTTAAATTTTAAATCAAGAGTAACATGCAATAGAGAATGATATGGTATCAAGAGAAAAAAGTTAGAGACCTAGTAGATATGGGTTCTTGAGAGTAGGTTGAGAGCACGATTAAGAAAACGAATTTGATTTACTCCTAAATTAAGCGATTAGAAGGTCATGATAGTAAATATAGGGCCGAGTAGAAGGACGAGTAGTTTAGGATGAAGATATAACAATATCAAGTGATAATGGTCACAATCGATAGGAAGGCTAGAGGAAGTCCTAGTATAACGCCTTCGTCCTTCTAAAATAGGTGAAGGCGAAATCGATATAGAGTTCGAAGGAGGCGTTATCGAATACAAATATGTGGTTCAAAAGTGACCGAATAATTCAAAATGAGTTACCAAGGCAGTCGCAAATGGGACTCTAGAGGACAAGTTTAGCTATGTCCCCATCCACGTAGAACGATAGATAAAAGCGAACCAAAGTGCACTAGGTTGATCAGACCATCATGCACCGGTTCTGATGAGACAATATGTTAGTGGGTGCGCACCCAATAAAACATGTCATGATCAAGCTCGATAAAAGAATAAGCTTGCAAAAACTAGGCTACATTAGCATCATTAGTCTAGATAGTAAAAATATAGGCACGTGAGATTAAGATTGAAATAAAGAACCAATATGGATAGTCTAAGTGTCATAAAAATCTAAGTCTTGTTTATTCCTATACGATCAGTCTATGGTTTATTGCCCAAGGCTTGGTTGACCAAATGGGTTAAATCCCTCTAGTACCTATAGTCTAGATAATCCTATTTGTATTCTCCTTAATGGTCAAGAGTGTGTCAGGTCGTGGGGTATTCTACCCAACTTAAAAATTAAGCTAAGGGTGTTTGGGACATCTAACTAGTAGGGTTAATCTCTAGCAAACACGAAGGGAAGATAAGAATAATGATAGGGGAAATCAAGCAAGATGCAATTGATGAGTAGAACGGTAATTCGAATACGGAATCGAGAAAAGAGGTCAAGTATGTGGATGAGATCCTAGACTTCTAATCCTATATGCAGGCTTGCTTGGTACGGTAAAATAACCAAACAATTTATCTTGACCTGCATGGGCCACCACAAAAATATGTAACGCCCCAGTCCCAAAATATGTAGGACTAGGAACGTAGACATGCCAGCTGTATACATACGAAGTACACTCCAATATATGAAAACCTCGTATGAATACATAAGCTGTAAAATGCAGTAGAACCATAACTAATCTCATTCACACAAAATAAATGAATAAAAGATATCATATAATGAGAATGAATTGTCTTGATACAATATGTTGGGCAGAGACAAATCCACTACCAACAAGTAAAGGAAAAATATATGAGAAAAGAAATGATTTTGGCAAGCGAAGCGAAGACGATCCAAGCACAATCATCCTCGAAAAAATAGACATGGTCACGGCTAGAGCTAGAGCACCTGCGAAAGACAAGAGCACACACCTGACGAGATAACCAGGTCCTCAGAGGGACGTAACAAGACACATAATATCATGCCATATAAACTGAATAAATATTGCTCAAATAAATAAGTTAATTGAATTATAACATGGTCCAATACACACCTATTGAACTAGCTTACCATCCTCCCAACCAAACAAGGACAGGAGATAGTAAACTAATTCACGGTGATGTATTTTTCCATGCTATGAATCCAATATGGTATCCGGACCCCAACAAGGTTCAATACCTTTTCATCGAAGTAGTAAGTCACACCTACAACCAAACAAGGATAAGATGTGACTAACTAATCCGCGACAAGTTATTGTTCCAAGCCACGGTCAGTCTAAGTGAAATGTAGTTAAGGACAATCCTTCCTACGCATGGGCCCTGGCTAAATAGGATCGGCATGGTTCCCCCTTGGGGCACCAGAGGCCCCATCAATAAGAGCATAACGCTCCGCAGAACGTCAGTGGCCGTCAGTAATCATGGGTCATCAACACCGTATCTCCAGCGGAGCTTCCGGGTCACAAGAAAAAGTGCATCGAAGCCCATACGCTAAGGAATTGTCCTCCCCGCCCAACGCCTACTATGTTGTATCCACAACAGTAAACCTCTATAACCGCTAAGTCAAACTAGCATGCAATTCTATTAGCGGTTAATCCTATCGCACGGCTTATACGCACCGGTGGCCAGCCAGTCACGTATGTCCGTGTTCTACATGCGACACACAACTTCGTGTTACAACGTGTTAAGGCCAATGAATGCAACACACATGGTGGTCCCTTAAATCTAGGTTTAATGTGTAAGAAAACTAATACATAGTAGGAAATATAAATGAACAGTAAGTTCTAACAGGTTATGCCATGTATCACAGTTTATTTTGCATAAAGAAAATAATAAATAATGCATAAAATATGAGCTAAAATAAATAAACAACAAATGGCAAGGTGTCTTGCCTGGTAGGATACCTGGTGTACTGTAATAATCATTGTAGCACGAACTGCAACTTCGGTGCAACAACTGTACAAGGTGACCTCTGATGGGGGTACGGACAGTTCTATTGGGTCCAGAAGGGTCAAATTAGTTACGGTCAATAGGTGGAAGGTAATAATTGGCAAAGGAATAGGAAGATTGGGATTGGTCATGGACATAAGATTGATCGATAGAATTTGGATAAATATTATATATGATTTTAGGAAATTATTTATAATAAATGAGAACTTATATTTTTGCAAGTTAAAAATAGTGTTTTGATAAATACTAAAATATAAAAGAAACTGTGTTCATAGAAAACTCTTAAGTTTGTAGAAATACAATTTAGGTAGAAAACTATATTTTCCAAAAAAAATTCTAAGAGAAACAAAATAATTATAGAAAATTATTTAATGCTAGAATCCATATTTGTAAAACTATAATTTTGTCAAATAATTTACTTTAAATAAATAGAAAACTTACAACAATATATCTTAGCCTATAATATTGTTGTTACCATTAATAAAAATAGTTTTTTATGAAATTATCTATTTTACTTACTCAAGTAACTTGTATAAATAATTGGTACTAAGAAAATAATAATATATATTTTATTTTAAGTCTTTATCAAATCTCTTATCACATACTGTAGGACCAAGATCTTAAAGTATTAATAATAAGAACAAAAATAAAATAATCCAATTAAAATAACATTAAAACATCAGCCTTAATAAAATATTAATAATAATAAAAGTAGTAATAATAATAGTAATGGTAGTAATAACCAAATTGGACCAAATCCTTTAAATTGAAATCGGCACAAAACCATTTAGTCCAAACCTTAGTCAAAGAAAATATTTATAAGCCAAAAATATAATAGAGCCCATAACCCATAAACCCAAAAAAAAGAAAAAAAAAAGAAGGAAAGAAGGAAAAAAATCTAAAAGCTACTGCAGCTGTTTCCTATTTAGGAAGAACTGGGAGAGGAATTAGAAAGAGAGAGAGAGAGAGAGAGAGAGAGAGACATAAAGAGATAGATGAAGTGCGTGAGAACAAGAGGGGAAAAAGAACCAAATAGAGAATGAGAGAGAGAGAGGTGATTCCACCGGACTCGGCGGCAGAGCATTTCCCGAAGGTCGTACCGGAGAATAAAGGATGGCGCCAGAGGTGGCTCGCTCGGAGGAGCACCGCACCCCATAGGCGGATCTGCGCTCTCCCGCGGTGGTGCAGTTTTGACGACGGTGTGGTGAAGTGGCCAGGTTCGCGGGGTCGCAGAAGTTCGACAGCGAAGGAGAGAGGGAGCAAAGCAGGGGTGTGCTCTGGTGGAGGTCGGTGGCCAAACTTCGACGAAGTTGGGCAGATCTGATTGGTGAGCGATAGATCGGGGCTTCGATAAGGATAGAGGCTAGAGGCGGTGGTGTCGGTTGTTTGGGGGTGATGACGGTGGTTGTCGTGGCCGAAGAAGGAGGCAAGCAGAAGATGTACGGTAGGTCGACGACAGTAGCGGTCACTACCAAAAGTTGTCCATTTAGCGACGGCCAGATCCGTCGCGTATCCGTCGGTAATATAAATTACCGACGGCATAGCGACGGATATTTGATGAAAATGGCCGTCGGGAAAAACGTCGTCGCTAAAATTGGTCCGTCGCTAAGCCGTCCGACAAATGATTAACCGACGGACTAGCGACTGATTACCGACGGTTGCCTTTCAACGGATTAGCGACGGATTAGCGACTTGTTCCCGTCGGTTTACATGCCATATAATATTAAAATATCCGTCGCTAAGCCGTCGTAAATAGGTCGGTAAAAGCGTATCAGAGAGGTTCCTGATACGCAAAATCAGTCGCTATTCCGTCGCTATTCCGTCGTTACCCTCGACGTTATAGCGACGGATGAGCGACGGGTAGGGCGTCGGCCTGGTTCTGGAAAGCTTCCATAATTCCAGAACCATGTCGACGGATAATGGGTCGCTAGGCCGTCGCTAGTCCGTCGTCATCCTCGACAGATTAGCGACGGATTAGCGACCCATTATCCGTCGACATGGTTCTGGAAACCTACCATATTTCCAGAACCATGTCGACGGATTTGCCGTCGCTAGGTAGTCGATATTTCGTCGCTAATATTAATTGTACCCAGTTAGCGACGGATTATCCGTCGCTCGCCCGTCGGTAACTGCAAATATTTATATAACCCAGTTAGCGACGGATTATCCGTCGCTCGTCCGTCGGTAACTGCAAATATTTTTATAACCCAGTTAGCGACGGATTATCCGTCGCTAGTATGTCGCTCATCGGTCGCTAAAAAGATATATCCGTCGCTAAGTAGTCGCTAGTCCGTCGCTAAATGCAACATTAATAAAAAAAAATTACAGAAACATTCTATTTCCTTTTCGTAAATATTACACATATTCATAATATCCAATATCCAAACATCCATGTACGATCAACAAATATCTAAATATCCAAATTCATAATATCCAATATCAAACAGAAATATCCAAACATCTATGTACAAATATCCAAACACAAATACACAAATTCATAATATCCAAACATTCATGTACGCTTCCAAAATATCCAGAATTCAAAATCCAAAAACAGTACAAATATCCAAAAACAGTACAAATATCATTGAGATGGATCGCGTCGTCGTTCGGCTCTGCGGATGTACTCTTCCACCATGTACGCTGGCACCTGGGACAACACATGCTCTGAAAGCGTGCGGAGCTGCTCTGGCAACATCAATTCCATGAGCCCAATGAGCGCAGTATCCGGTACCAGGCGGACCTCGGCAGAACGGTCAAATGAATAACGTCCAGGGTCGGAAGGACCGGCAACCGCACTAGACGGACCGGGAGCAGACGGATCTGGACCGGGAGCAGAAGAAGGACGCGGAAGGCGCTCCAGCACATCCGACATTAGACTCCGCATTTCTGACATATCGGAGGTGAGAGTCGCAAGCTGCTTCCTCATATCGTCCGACGGGGGCGCGGAAGGAGGCGGGGGCGGTGGATATCTCGGAGTCGCGCCCTGCAACGACGCCGCCAGGGAACCTACGCCGTAGACGCGCCCTTTATTAAAGCCGCCGACAGACTCTACGAACACGTCGTCGTAGCGAGCGGCCATAGAAGAGGGCGTCTGGGTGGGCGTCGTTTCGCCGACAACCTCGGCAGGGGGCTCAATCTGACTAAGGGCCTCACGATATGCAGCCTATCCAATGAATGTGTTTATACTATAAGTTTTCCTAAGTTATAATCTAAATCCTATGTTTCCCTAAGTTATAATTTGAATCCTACGTTCACCTAATTAAGTTAACAATAATTATATTTCTAATATAAATCTCATAAACGTAATTACTTACATCAGTCGCCTGGGCCCTCGCGTCGACGAAGCTCTCGTCTGCCCGCCTCTTGTGTGTATGCAGGAATACATCGTAGGCGGTGACCGACTCTGGCTCTCTCCCCTCCTTTACCGCCCGTTGTGCCTGCATACGAAATATACGTCGAATTTAATTAACTACGTATATTAATAGTACCGAATTTAATAGTGAAATGAATTTGCGGTATCTCACCAAATCTGCACGCGTCGCTGCGTGGGCCCTTGAACCTCCCGTATGCAGACCAGCGGCCTGTCTGCTCGCCTTCGCTTTCTCTGATTTCTCCCTGTACTGAGCAGTATTCATCTTATCCAACATCTGCTCGTAGTACTCCTCCCGGAGCCACTTCTTCCTCGAATGCGCCGTACGAACGTCGTACACCGCATCCCGTATCTTCTTCCCGGCGGCGGCTTTGTAGGCCTTGCGAATCAACTCCTCGCGATGGAGGGGCCACCAGAACGTCGTCTGACATACAAATTAAATTATCACGTAATTAAAAAATTAGTGGATTAAAGAATAATTAATAATTAACCAAAAGATATATATATACCTTCATCTCCTCGAGCCAGACGTACTGCATGTTCTGAGGCACCTCAGAAAAATTGAGGTAGGGGCCATGGTAGTTTTCCCGGATAATTTGCCCGAGTATCCGGGCAGCATCATACGGGAAAAACCTACAAAGAAGCAAAGACTGGATTATTAACTTGAATAAATGAAACAAATTTAATAAATTTACTTAAATTTACTTACGTATCACCCGTGGGCCATAGCTCTCGTCGGTTCTCGCCTATCGGCCTCTCTGGAGGCGTCGGAGGATCCGCGGGTCCGCGGATGTACTCATCGGTAGCAGGATGAAGCTGAATCCGGGGGTACTCCGGAGCCCACCCTGCAGTAACTGATGGTGTACCCGCTGGTGCATCCGGGGGCGGAACGGATCCGCTAGCGGATGGAGTCTCAGGCCTCGATGAAGATGAAGGTAGCGCCTCGGCAGATCGACGGCGGGAAGAGTCTGTGGCCGGGCTCTCCAGGTCGGGATCGGAGGACTCTATATCCGGGGAATGTGGAAGGCGACCACGACCGCTACCACCACGACCGCTACCATCACGTCCACGGCCAGTGCCGCTACCACCACGACCGCTACCATCACGTCCACGGCCAGTGCCGCTACCACCACGCCCACCACGGCCAGTACCGCCACCACCAGCACCACTACCATCACGTCCACGGCCACTGCCAGCAGCACGAGTGGTAGTGACCATGACCTGTAAATAGAACACATAAATATAATTAACAATATAGAAGTATAAATGAATATAAAACTGAACTAAAATATATATACCAACAGCAGGGCGGCGAGTGCCGTCAAGACAATGAGAACTAAGAGTGCCATCTGTAAAAAGAAAATCATACAATAAGTAGATGATCGAACGACAAAAACATAAACTGAAATAAGAATGTGTCCGTCTAAACTGAATTCACTAAGTTGTAAGTGCTTCTAATATATACCGATATTTAATCTAATCATCGTTATCGTCCTCGTCCTCATCGTCATCGTCATCGTTCTCATCCTCATTCTCATCGTCGACTTCATCTATATCATCATCCTCATCGTCGACTTCATCTGTATCATCATCCTCATCCTCATCCTCATCCTCATCCTCTTCTTCTTCTTCTTCTTCTTCTTCTTCTTCTTCTTCTTCTTCTACTTCTTCTTCAGGCTCAATACTTGGGACAAGATGCCTCTTTCTCCCCTGGTTGACAGCTAAGTCTTGTATATTAACCTCTTCCTCCCCTCTATTTTCCTCAGCATGAGGTATATCGACATCTTCCACGTCCATGGTATCCGACTGTTGTCCCATGTATTGGGGCTTCTCGATCTGGTCCTCTTGGTATGCTGGGTCTCCAACGTTGAATGTATTTCTAGATTTAATCTTGCATACTACCCACCAATCAAATCGATCTCTACGACGCCTTGGGTAGCTTGTATAGTAGACTTGAACAGCCTGACTTGCTATCGCAAACGTGTCGGACCCTCTATACCTCCTGCGATGATTTATATCGACGAATCCAAATTGTTTATCGATTCTCCAACTGATATTTGGTCTCGTATCGAACCACTCACATTTGAACATCACAATATGCATATCATATGGGGCACTATATTGTAAATCTACAATCTCCCGAAGCACTCCATAATAGTCAAAGTCTGGCTCGTCGTCATAGATGGTGCCTCTTATGCAAACACCAGAATTCTTGGTATCGAAGCCGTCATTGAGAAATTCGGCATTTATAGCATGCTGAGTTGACTTAAACTTGAAGCCATTAACGACATAGCCTGACAAAGTCTTTGCATGCTTCTTCGGTCCCAATGCCAAATAACGAATGCTCTCATTTATGAGTGTTGTTTCAGGCAATAAAACCTGTAAACATGTATTGATAATTTAAATATTTTAGCTGCATATATTTAATGGTAGCCGCATAACATATTATCTCAGTTACTTACGTATTTACGAAACCAGGACGGAAAGGTACAATCAACCTCTCTTTGAAGTCCCTCATCTGTAATATATGGTGTCCTCATTTTGACTTCACCTCTAAATACACTGTTAGAGAGAATAAAAATAAGTGTAGTCACTTAATTCACCAAATTATATAACGAGGCGTAGTCACTTACTTCTCCAAATCTCTCACTTCTTGTATGTCACAATTTAACAAGACATATCGGTGAGCGGTATCATACTCATCGTCGGTCAACCACCGTTTCTTACTAGCCCCAATAGGCTTGCCCCTTAAATTGAATATACCTCCATCCTCAACGTCTTCTTCATTCCTTTGAGGTCTATTTCGATTTGTCTCGACATGAGTATCGAAATAAATGGAGCAGAAATTTGACACCTCCTCGATAAGATATGATTCGCATATCGAAGCCTCTATATGAGCCTTGTTGCCAACTTTCTTCTTTAGATGGTGTAGGTACCTAAAGAGACAAATTATCTTGAGAATTAATAATGAATTGTAAAATCCACTTAAATTTTACTTAAATTATATCGATTTTTATTTACCTTTCAAAGGGGTACATCCATCGATAATGAACAGATGCACCGACACGGGCTTCGTATGCTAGATGAATCGGTAGATGCTCCATGCTGTCGAAAAAGCTCGGTGGAAATATTTTCTCTAACTTGCAGATTGTTAAGACAATCTTCTCCTCAAGTTGTACCATATGTTGCACCGTCAGCTTAGTTGAACAGATATCCCTGAAGAATGTAGACAGCTCGGCCAACGGAACCCA
Source organism: Iris pallida (assembly GCA_029216955.1). Classification (NCBI taxonomy): domain Eukaryota; kingdom Viridiplantae; phylum Streptophyta; class Magnoliopsida; order Asparagales; family Iridaceae; genus Iris; species Iris pallida. The sequence goes on from JANAVB010033017.1 coordinate 35,392,828, forward strand.
TACAGCAGAAGGCAACAACTCTCTCAAAGCAATGGGCAGTAATCTTTCCATAAACACGTGGCAGTCGTGACTCTTCATTCCCGTTAGCTTGCGTTCATTGAGATCAATGCATCTAGACAAATTCGAAACATAGCCGTCGGGAAATCTTAAATTAGATATCCACTTGCAGATTATTAATCTATCTTCCTTGCTCAATGTGTATGGCGCTATAGGCTTACTTAATTGTCCACCAGCACCCCTTTGTATCAAGTTCAGATGAGGACGCTTGCATATCTCGGCTATGTCTTGTCTTGCTTTTGGATTGTCCTTCGTCTTTCCTTTAATATCCATGACGGTATTGAAGACATTATCGAACACGTTCTTTTCGATATGCATGACATCAAGATTATGCCTTATAAGATTATCTTTCCAATAAGGCAAGTCCCAGAAGATACTCCGTTTGGTCCAGTTATGGCTTTGTCCGAACCCCTCGACACGATGGTTCGATGGATCTTCCATTGCGGTGGGCAATTCCTTTACAGCTTCCCAAATATCGTATCCCGAAAATCTGGCAGGAGGTTGAGAAAATTCTTGTTTTCCATATCTGAACGCGTCCTTATTCTTTCTCCAAGGATGGGTCGCGGGCAGAAATTGACGGTGACAGTCAAAGAAAGAAGTTTTTCCTCCATGCCTAAGGCGGAACGCCTTACTATTTTCCATGCATATCGGACAAGACATGTTGCCGTGCGTACTCCATCCCGACAGCATACCGTATGCTGGAAAATCATTGATTGTCCACATGAGTGAAGCTCTCATCTGAAAGTTCTGTTTCCTAGAAATATCATAGGTCGTGACGCCGATCTCCCACAGCTGTTTCAGCTCATCCACCAACGGCTGTAAATATATATCGATGTTCTTCGTCGGATTTTTAGGACCGGGTATGATAGCTGTCAGAAACATATAAGGAGTCTTCATACACATCCATGGTGGCAGATTGTAAGGGGTAAGAATGACCGGCCAGCATGAGTACTGAGATCCCGACTGTCCGAAAGGGGCAAAGCCATCAGCACATAGCGCTAGGCGTACATTTCTAGGCTCTGCAGCAAAATCTGGATGACACAAATCAAAATGTTTCCACGCCTCTCCATCCGAAGGATGTGACAATTCTCCTTCGTCCTTTATGCGTTCTTCGCTGTGCCACGTCATGTGTTCTGCTGTATTTAGAGACATATACATCCTCTGCAAGCGCTTCGTGATCGACAAGTAATGCATATACTTGTAAGGACATCGTTTTCTAGTCGACTTTCCTTTTCCCTGTACTGGCTTGTAACGATCCGCATTACAGAAGCTGCAACTTTCTGATACGCAATTCTCTTTGTAGTACAACATGCATCCGTTGCGACAACAATCTATCTTCTCGTACCCCAGTCCCAGTTGTCGGACCATCATCTTTGACTTGTAGAAGTTTTTTGGTAGCTCTTTTGATTCCTTCGGTAACACCTCCTTGATTACTTCTGTGATCCGATTATAGCAAGCTTGTGGCAAGTTAAAATCAGACTTTATGTTCAACAACCGCATCGTCACTGACAGTGTGGAATGAGTCTCACAACCAGGATATAGAGAAGTATCTGCGTCCTGAAACATGTCATAGAACTCCTTCGCCTCGGGATTAGGATCCTCCGGATCAAAATTAGGCCCTGCCGCATTATACACCATATCTCGTACAAGGTTCTGCAGATCTCCATAATCAACAGAGCATCCGTGGTCTTCGATGACATCCGTTGCAGCATTATCATCAAAAGCATAAGTAGCAGCTTCCGCAGCCTGTCTTTCCGAATATAGTTCACCTTGCGATGACCACAGGCCGTAATTACGTACGAAACCCTTACGGGTCAAATGATCTCTCACAGTCACCACTTCTTCGTAACGTCTATTGTGACATTTAACACATGGACACTTAATTTTGTTACCGTCCATGTACTGAGCTTTGCTCATTGCATAATTAAGAAATACTTCCACGCCTGCCTGAAAATCGTCACTCACACCAATTCTACTCTCGTGTTGCCGTTTGTACATCCATGTACGATCAACAAAATAACGACTCATCCTCAATTTGGATGTGAAAATCTGTATCGTAAGACAAACTAAACATAAGAATAGCCCGATACCGATACTCATAAATTTGGATTAGGGTTAGGATGTTAGATATAAGTGAACTAGGTGATGTAGAGTACAATATAGGGAACTGTGAATGGACTGAAAGTTGCACATGAGAAGGTTCAATGAAGGGCCCATAAATGGGTTCACATGATAAGTTAGTAAGAATCCACATCACTATACATACTCCCCCGTCTCAGGAGTGTGTCTGGCTCCTATTTAGAACAGCACAGGTCACAACATGTCCAGAATAGCAAAACAGAGCTCTCAATGTATATCGGTATCGGACTATTCCTACGAGTATTGGTATCGGCGATATCATACTCGTGTGAATAGGAGATTGCAATATAAGTCTAGCTATCTAGCTAACATGTATACTTGCATTTACATTGTATCATAACTTGTATCTAGTTACCTTGCTAATCATGTATATACTCTTAACATATGTGAAGACACTATACTAACATGTATTTAAATCAAGGTTCAAAGTATCGGTATCGGAATCGGTATCGGACTATATATTCCTACGAGTATTGGACATCGGCGATATCAATACTCGTGTGAATAGGAGATTGCAATATAAGTCTAAGCTATCTAGCTAACATGTATACTTGCATTACATTGTATCATAACTTGTATCTAGTTACTTGCAATATAAGTCTAAGCAATCTAGTATTGGTATCGGCGATATCGGTAGTATCGGCGGTATCGGATCGAAGTATCGGATGTTTAGTGCAGGGTACGTGACATTGTGAAAGCAATACAAAGTAGCAGTAGGTCTAATAAGTCTCAGTAGGCCTAACCAAGCCTAGTCTAGCAATCACACACACCATCACAAGCCATAGAGAACACATATTACATAATATACATGTTGACATTACATTCTCATATTATCCAACATTGCATTTATAACTTGCATATATATACCACTCATTAACTTACACTATCACATGCATTGTACACTACATTATATTTTATATCATTGCCTACCTACATGCATTCCTATATACTACATATATACATGGCCTATATTTCATAATCTCATGCTTGCCTACACATATATGTATAGACATGGTTAAAAATCAATTAGATACATTATACATACATGTCAATATTCTACATTACCAACGTGTATTCCTACATTACATATATTCAGATTTTGTGTGTTTGTGTGACAGTGTGTGTGTGTATGTGTAGATACCTAGGACAGTGTGTCAAAGGAAATTCAACACCCCCCTCCCCCCCCGACGCCCCTGCCCTCTCCACCCCCCCCCCCCCCGACCCCCTGCCCCCATTCAATACCCCCTCCCCCCGACCCCCCCTGCCCTCTCCACCCCCCCCCCCCCGACCCCCCTGCCCCCATTCCCCACCCCCCCGACCCCCCCGACCCTCATTCCCCACCACCCCCCCCCCCCTGCCCCCATTCCCCACACCCCCCCGACCCCCTGCCCCCATTCAACACCCCCCCGACCCCCCTGCCCTCTCCACCCCCCACCCCCCCCCCCGACCCCCCTGCCCCCATTCCCCACCCCCCCGACCCCTCGACCCTCATTCCCCACCACCCCCCCACCCCCTGCCCCCATTCCCCACACCCCCCGACCCCCTGACCCCATTCACCACCCCCCCCCCGCCCTCTCCACCCCCCCGAAGCCGACCCCCCCCCCACTCCCAAAACACAAAATTAGAGAAAATTAGAGAGAGAGAGAGAGAGAGAGAAGACCTGGTATAGAGAGAGAGAGAGCCAGAGAGAGAGCCGCGCGCGAGAGAGGGAGAGCCGCGAGAGAGAGAGAGTTTTGGGGGAATAAAAAATTCCCCCCCGTCGGTTCAATTTAAGTTAGGGCACAGAATCTAGCGACGGAATAGCGACGGAAAAAAGTAGTCGCTAGACCGTCGCCAATTAAAAGGTGTTTTCCGACGGCTATATCCGTCGCTAGGTAGTCGCCAAAGTTCCCGCCAATGTTGTAAAGATTTTGCCGCCAACATTTGCGACGGATAAGCGACGAAAAATAATCCGTCGCTAATGTTCGTCGACGTAGCGACGGAAACCCGACAATTTTTTACATTTAAAATTGAAAAAAATTATGTTGTGTTGTCTGTCGCTAATCCGTCGCTAAGATGTCGGAAATTGGTCGCTATTAGCGACGGAATCCGTTCGTCGCTAAACGTCCGTCGGTAAAGTTGGGTATTTTAGTAGCATGATCAATCCAGGCCGTTCGTTTCTGATTGTGACGAATCAGAACCATTAAGGGTAGATTACACCAAATCTCCATTAGCAATTAATGCTGATTGGCATAAATCTTCCTTATAATAATTCTCTAATATCTGCGAATAAATCAAATTTATTCTCCTGCCACGTGCCCCAGATCATTGGGATTCGACCCGATCTTGGATTGCCATAAATCTGGGAGATTGATCGGCTGAGGACACGTGTCCTGAGAGCCAATGGTCACTGATTGCGCATGCAGATTGGGCCGCATGAGATTTGGGCCGCATGAATTTTGGGCCGCATAAGACTTGGGACACGTGTCAGGGCTGTCTGGGCAGTGGCCCCCTCATACAGACTTCTGAACCATATGATGAGCTGCATGAACCGCATAATGGTGTGTCTGCTTGAGTCGCATGGGCATAATCTTCTTGAGCCGCATAGGGATGATTCCACTCGAGTCGCATGGGACAGCTTCACTCTGAACCGCATGGGAAGTCTTCACTTCGAGCCGCATAAGCACACCCACGTGGCAAGGGCCACGTGGCATTTTGTTGCTCTCGGGGGATCGTGTCAGAGATTTCTTTCTCTTTCCTAGAGATTCATCATCATGATAGAGTCATAATTACCTGCTTTGGTGTCAGGTCTGTCAACTTTTCAGAGGGGTCAGCCGTCAAAGCAATTAATGCAGCATGGATCGGAGGGGAGCACTGTCACGCCACATGTCTTCTGAACCGCATGGAATGCCTCCGGCCGTATAGCTCCTTATGCCGCATGACTCCCTGAGCCGCATGCGTTTTCTGAGCCGCATGGGTCTTTTTTGGCCGCATGAGTCAATTTTTTTAGTATTTTCCATGCTTCTATAGGACCCCCTTCAAAGTTTTTAATTTGTAAAATTGAAATACTTTGAACAAGAAGCATGGCTGTATTGGCCGCATATGCAATCCCGACCGCATAAGAGTTCTAGCCGCATGAATTATTCAGTCGCATAGGTGATTCAGCCACAGGAGACTTTCAACCGCATGGCCTCTAGCCACGTCATCATTTGCCACGTATGGCAATCTTTAGCACTTAAGTGTTGTCGATCTTTAAAGGGCGCTTTTTGGTGCGGGATCCGAGGAGCTTAGCCTTCATTTTTGGCGGCTTATTTTGATAACCGAAGGGTCGGTTTATGTGTATGCACGGGAATCGAAATGCTCCATCTCTGTTTATAATACGGGTAACTTTAGCCGGAGGGACTTCTTTACCTTCTCTTTCGATCACTTTTTTTCCTGTCTTCTCCTTCCGATCTTCATTGTTTCCATTCTACCCTTCATTTGTATTGACTGTTGTGCCTGTGATATTGTGGTGATGTTCTCCCCCGTATAGGGGATATATTTGTGGACCTGTTACCCATGGCGTACCTTGGTTTTAGGTAGAGATAACAAGTTTCGGTCAGGATGCCTGAAGCAGCCATAGCAAAGTGGTCATGGGTGCTCTTGGTATTGAGAAAAGAATTTGCCGTAGAGCAGCTGGGCTCCTGGGTCATGATGAGGTGATAGGTTTGTGTTAAGAAATTTAGCTGAGGATATTTGTGGGCCTATTACCCTTGGCATACCCTGGTTTAGGATACGGATAATAGGATGAAGGGGAACTGGCATACTTGCTCAGAGGTAACGAGGACATGGCAAGTAGGAAAGTTTTTCGAACGTAGAGTCTTCCTGTTCAGAGGTAATGAGTACATGACAGGAGCGAACTCGACGGAGGGTATTGGTGGTCAACAGAGGACATTTGTGGTCAACATAGGACATTTGTGGACCCATTACCCTTGGCGTACTTCGGTTGTGGGTACAGGTAATAGGTCGAAAGGGGATCATCATACTTACTCAGAGGTAATGAGGACATGGCAAGTATGAAGGTTTCTTCGACGGAGCCTTCCTATTCAGAGGTAATGAGGACATGATAGGAGTGGGCTCAATGAAGGGGGGTACGTAGAACAACTCAGAGGTAATGAGGACATGGAAATTCTATGTAGGAGTGATTTGTTTTTGGCAGAAATGGGACGACTCAGAGGTGATGAGGACATGGTCGTCTCAAAAATTTGTGGATCCGTTACCTTTGTTGTGCACTGGGAGTGCAGGTATTAGATCATGAGGGAGGATCTCTTATAGGAAGAAAGTTCAGCGGTATGATCATACATAACTTTCTACCTGAAAGAGTGACCAGGATGTGAGTTCAGAGGCACCATCGGGTACATGACTCGAGAATCTGGAGAATGGTGAGTGTGAGTTCAGCGGTACCAGCGGGTACATGACTCGAAGATCTGGAAAATTATGGGGTGAGTTCATTGGTACTAGCGGGTACATGACTCGACAATCCATGAATGTTGGAATCAAAGTGTAAGTTCAGAGGTACCAGCAGGTACATGACTTGGAAATTTGGGATATCTTTATGGAAGAAGGGCATGAGTTCAGCGGTACACGCGAGTACGTGACTCGAAAATCTGTGAATGTTGGAATCAAAGTGTAAGTTCAGAGGTACTAGCAGGTACATGACTTGGGAATTTGGGGTATGAGTTCAGCGGTACAAGAGGGTACGTGACTCGATAAGTTGGAAAATTAGGGGGTTGAGTTCAGAGGTACCAGCGGGCACATTACTCAAAACTCTGGAAAATGTTGTTTAAACATAGTATTTCTTCAGGAACTTGCCATTGACGGGCAACATGAGCAACTCTCCGTTCTGCTTGGCGAGACGGTAAGTACCATTGGAGAACACGACCTCGATGATAAATGGGCCTTCCCATTTTGGCTGGAACTTGCCGGTGGTCTTGTGAGTCATGACCATTGGCCTCCTGACTGTCAAAACAAGATCGCCCACTTGGAATGTTCTGACTTTGACCTTTTTGTTGAAGGCTCCTGAGATGCGTGCTTGGTATAATTCGATCCTTTGCTGGGCTAGGAGACGTTTTTCATCTAAGGCCTCTAACTCTTGTAGTCGACGTCGGTAGTTATCATCCGTTGTCAATTGATAAGTGAGGGCGACTCGGAGTGACGGAATCTGAGTATCTAATGGGAGAACTGTCTCACTCCCGTACACCAGAGAGAATGGTGTATTCCCGGTGGCTGTTCGAACCGTGGTGCGATAAGCCCATAAGCACTCGCCGAGCTTCTCGTTCCAGTCGCGTTTGTTGGAGGAGACAAATTTTTGAGGAGTTTGATGATTGTTTTGTTGAATGCCTCTGCTAACCCGTTTGTTGCCGGGTTGTATGGTGTCGAAGCGATATTTTGAATGCGGTGTTTGTCGCAGAATCGGTAGAATGCATGGCTTATAAACTGCGGACCATTATCATGGATGATCCTTCGGGGCAGTCCAAAGCGGTAGATGATGTGGTGCTTCAGGAAGCTGATTACGTTCGAAGTCTTGACTTTGGCGAGTGGGACAACCTCTGCCCACTTTGAGAAGTAATCAGTGATCGCAAGTATGAAGCGATGTCCTCGGGAGGAAGGTGGGGTGATTGGACCAATGATATCCATTCTCCATGCTTCGAATGGCCAGGACGCCACTGTCGGATGTAGAAATTCGGATGGTTGGTGAATGAAGTCTGCGTGGACTTGACAGGCCTTGCATTTTCGGGCATAATCTATTGCATCAGCCACCATCGTGGGCCAGTAGTAGCCCATCCGGCGAAGGCGGTCTTGCAGCTTAGGGCCAGGCTGATGGTCCCCGCAGACACCGTCATAAGCCTCTCGTACGAATTTTTTGGCTTCTGCCTTCGACAAGCACCGAAGTAGTAATCCGTCGTAGGAGCGGCGATACAGCATTTTTGTCTCTGTATCGTAGAAGAATCTGAGAGAACGCCGTCTGATAGAAGTAGCCTCCTTCGGGTTCTCGGGCAGGATGTCGTAGACCACGAAGTCTATGAATGGTTGTCTCCAGTCTGGCGCTCCGTCGATCATCTGAGCAGAATAACTCGCCATGGCTTGAACGTTGTTCTTGGGGCAGACCATCTCATGGCCGATTACATCGATCGAATGATGAGAGTGGTTTGGCACTGCTAGGGAAGCAGCCAGGCCTGCTAGGGCATCAGCTTCGATATTTTGGAGTCTGGGGACGTGTTCGATGAAGAATCCCTCGAATGATGAGATAATGTTGATCGCTATTTGGTGGTAGGGGATCATGTCTTCATGGCGGACTTCGTACGTCCCCCGAATCTGGTTGACGTTTAATTGCGAATCGCCGTATGCTTTAAGGTATTCTACCCCAGTTCTCTTGCGAGTTGGAGGTGGATTGTCAGAGGTTCTTCTGATCCCGTGGTTGCTTCAACATCAGTTGTTCATTTCCTCCTTCAAGGTGCCTCTTCGACTTTTCGTATAGGCAGGAGTCCGAGTAATAAGATTCGACCCCTTTGAAGGGATCGATGTCAGCAAATTCTTGTCCTCACGAAGCCGTATTTGTCGACATATTTGAAGTATTGGTGTAGCGTGGAAGGCACGATCATGTAATCGTGTATCCAAGGACGCCCCAAAAGGATGTTGTATGAAAGTGTCGGCATCTATGACGTAGCAAGTGACTTCTGATTGGAGATCGCCAATCTGACATTTCAGACGGATCTTCCCGATTGGGTAGCTCCTGTCCGAATTGAACCCACTGATGGCGGTATTTGTAGAGGTCAGGCGATGCATCGGGATACGAAGATGATGCAGTAGTCCTTTGGAATGATGCTTATGGAAGACCCATGGTCAATGTGCATCCGGTCCACCTTTATGTCGCCGATGTAGCCTGTGTAGTACTAATGGACGATCGTGTAGATTAGTCTTGATGAGCATGTCTTGTGGAGTGAAGACGATGTTGGGCATTGCTCCCGTACAGGCACTGTCTTGGAGGTCTGCGGGCTGATTTTCTTCCGTGAGGTTGACCTGAGCCAGGTACGCGTCGACATTTTGAAGTGCATCGCTCAAAGCTGTGCGGACATCCTTTTAGAGCCTCAGGAGTTCATATAAGGATAATTTGGCCGGTGTATTGGCCAATTGCGCCAAGATGTCGAAGTTGTAGGGCCTCTTCAGCCCCTGAGATGTTTCCTTTCGGAGGGATTTGTCGAAGCGAGTCTCCTTCGGCCTAGGCTTGTCGATCGTCGAAGGCTGAGCCGGTCCCGAAGCATCCGTGGTAATGGGCGGATGATCATCAGTCGAGTTTTCAGCCACAGGTTGAGATTGTGCTCCGGATCGAGCAACAACGGCCGTGACTTCCTCTTCATCTGCTGAGGTGGTACGGCAGGATCTGACTTTTCTACTTTTCTTTTTAGAAGATGGAGTGGACTGAGTTACCTCGTGGACTAGGTCCGGATGGACCCACATGATTTTCCCTCGTGAGGTGGTGAGGGGTACTAGACCAGCAGCTTGAGTAGACGGGAGATTAGCAATCTCTATCGTTGCCAGAGGGATGGATATAACCCCGTCCTGGGTCTCTGTTGGAGGGAAGCTGCCGAATTGTACGGACACCATATTGGCTGCCACGGTTACCTCCTCGAAATCGATGGCCAGAGCGTTTGAATCGATGAGATTTTGGATATATCGTTTCAGTTGGTAGCAGTCGTGCGTAGCATGGTGGACGTAGCGGTGGTAATGGCAGAACTTTGGGTTCTCCAGATCAGCCGGCCGAGGCTCCCGTCTTGGTGGAGGAAGCTAAATCCTATCTCCTTGTATGAGCATGTCCAAGATAGGCTTGACGTGACCGTCTTCAAAAGAGTAAGTGATTTGAGGCCATTATTTGTCCGCAGGTTGCGACTCAGGCTTCTGGGCTGTATCGGCCACCATAGGCTGCTTGCCTCTGTTGTCCCGGTTGTTGAAGGGGCTACCCCCATTGTCGTTGGTGGTGCTGGGACGCTTGCTCTTGTTCTCTCCCTCTGAGATATGTAATCCCAGTTGGCGAGCCTTCTTTAATCGTTCTTCGGCACTTGTAGCACTAATGATAAAAGCCTTCCAGTCCTTGAATTGACTCTCGTCCATCCAGAGACTGATTGTTGGGAGTAGTCTCTTTTGGCAAATTTCGATCAAGGAGGAGTCCGGGTTGCCAGATGGTAACTTCATTACGGTTTGACGAAACCGCTCAATGTAATTCCTCGTCAGCTCTTTCTCTCCTTGAATGACGTCCATGAGGGTAGACATCGTGACGTCCTGCCCTACCTCATAGAACCTCTCCAAGAACAGGCGTTTGAAGCCAGCGAAGGAATGGATGCAATTTTCTGGCAGGTTGCGGTACCAATCGAAGGCGACTCCTTCCAATACCCTAATGAATAACCGTGTCAGGATAGCGTCATCATGGGGCAGATGGTCGGTAGTGACCTCGAAGTAAGTGATGTACCGACTTGCTGAGGTCTTGCCATCATAGGGGTTGATATTGAACGGCTTATATCTTGGTGAGAATGGAACATCCCTCCATTCAGCAGGATATGGTTGCCGTATTCTGAAGTCTTGAGAGTTTTCTCTGGTGTGGAACATGGCTCGGAGCTCTTGAACTTCTCTCCTTACTTTTCGGGTCTCATCTGTCGCAGTCGGAGCCGTTACTTCGGGAGGATTATTGCCCGGGTTCGGTGCCGCCGAATTTGAATCTACGTTGATTGGGAGACCCGTGCTTGTCTGGCCAGGTGTCATCCCCTGCAGATTAGGAAGCGCCGCTTTGATCTCGTCTACAGACTTGACCAAGGCGTGCAATATGGCCTCCAAAGTGTCGATGCGCTGGCGATCACCGGAACCGCCTTGATTGCTGTCTATCATGAACACCGTCTTCACATGAGGAGTGACGGAAGGAGTGGTGGAGGATTTACCCTCCGAGTCGTACCCGTGCATCGAGAAATCATCATGATATGTAGGGATGTTCTCTTCAGGTTCAGACTCGGAAGGAACACTACCCCTCGGCTTCGGAGCTTGCTTCGTCTAGGATGTCCTTGGGGACGTCGGTATCTGTTGTATCCGTCGGAGGATTTGCTTCCTCCAGTCCGTATTCCTGGAATGTCGGATTGTCGTGGATGTTTGGAGGAGTGCTACCCCCAGTTCCGACGACCCCCAATGTTGTAGACGACGAACTTCCTACCGCAGCAGTTTTTATCTTCGAACGGGTGTGTTGAAATACTCCAGTGGAGGATAACCCTTTAGACGACGGTTTCTTAGCTGCAGTAGTTGACACCTTTGGGATGGAGATGCTCGTTTTCTTCCTTCTCCCCTTGGAGAGAACTTTCTACGCGGACATGCAGGAGACAACAGGAGGTGCCTCGTCTTCTGTGCTCGGGTGATGTAGTCTTTGGAAGACGGATGGCCGGTCTTCCGTCTCCGCCGCGTTGCTGCAACAGCAGTTGACGATGATCTGGGTGCATTGATGTCCGTGTGAGGGCTCTTTACACCCCGAAGATCCTTCTCTTTCCTTGCGTTTGTGGAGGATAACCTCACGCAGGTCAGAGGAACCACTTTGTCTGTTTGCCGCCGGGGGCTGGACTTGAGTGGTTTTATACAACTTTCCATCAGAGGCCTGCGTGATAAACAGCGGGACGCCCCGATAGTCAGAGGTTGGGGCAGTCGTCTGGACTTGATGAGCCCGCGTGCCCTAGACTTCCTTCTTTTAGCACTTGTGGGCGCGTAATAGGAGGAGTCTAAGTCGAATACCACAGAGTCTGGATTATCATCCAGAGAATGATCAGAGTCAGGACCGCATGAAAGCCGGTCGAAGACTGATCGAGAGAAGCGTAGGACGGATGCTATGCGGCTAGTATTGGGTACCGTGCAGGCTGTCTGCATGCGCCTGTCTTTTGTTGTAGGATGAGTCTTTATGCGGTTAGGAGTCACGACCGTGCAGGCTGACCACATACGGTTGGCATCTGTGGCCGCATGGGTTTTCTGCAAGCGATTGACTTTAATAGCCGCATGAGTCTCATCCGTGCGGTTGGCAACTGTAGCCGCATAAGTTATGCGGCTGACAGATGTGGCCGCATGAGTTTTCTTTATGCGGTCGGCGGTTGTAGCCGCATGGGCTTTCTCCCTGCGGCTAATACTCTTCTGCAGCTCGGATCGCGTAGAGTTCCTCTTTGTCCCTGCAAGTCCAGCATCATAGTGTTTTCTTCTGCCGGACTTGGGGACAGCAGAGTTGTCTACGGTCTGAAGTGGGGCCGCAGGGGAGTCTTTCTCGCCATCTTGAGCAATAGAGAGCACCCCATCAAGGGCTTGCGGAGGAGCAAATGATTTTGGCCTCCACTCTTTGCGAGCCTTTTTGGTGCGGGTGCGCTTCTGGACCGGGCCAGTGCTACCTTCAGAGAGCATCTCTTCGAACGTCGGTTGGTCGAAGCGTACGACCATCTTCTATTGTGTAGAGCCAAGTTTGGCTGCGTCCGATTGTGTCACCAACTCCTCAGCCGTGGAGAAGTTAGTCCCCAGCAGAGTCACCATCGTGTTTGCCATTGATTGTAAAAGTACAGAACAATTATCGGAGGACTGAACTTAGACTCACAATACAAACTCGCTCGTACAAAGAAAGCCTAGGGACGAAAACCTAGGTACAGCAGTCTAAGTACGATTGTTTATTTTAGATTCTGGGGGGTGACGATAGAGGCTCGGGAAAGCGACGGCCGCTCTGCCTTACTCCTTGGACGATCAGTACGCAGCCTTGACTCGGGGAAGATCTGCTTGGTCGTTGACGAAGAAATGCCTTCTTGCTCTCTCTCTGATTGCTCTCCTGGCTTCTCTCTCTGTGTATATTCTCTCTCTGACTATGGGGGAAGTCTCTCTGTGTATACGTATTCTTCTCTGGTTTTTTTCTTTTGTATATCTCTCTATATATTATAAGGGAATGGCACCTTGCTATTTATAATAGTGGGATGTGATCACTAGGGTTGCCAATGATTAGCTCTTGGAGATGGCGGCGGCCTGGGGATTGATCAATCCAGGCCGTTCGTTTCTGATTGTGACGAATCAGAACCATTAAGGGTAGATTACACCAAATCTCCATTAGCAATTAATGCTGATTGGCATAAATCTTCCTTATAATGATTCTCTAATATCTGCGAATAAATCAAATTTATTCTCCTGCCACGTGCCCCGGATCACTGGGATTCGACCCGATCTTGGATTGCCATAAATCTGGGAGATTGATCGGCTGAGGACACGTGTCCTGAGAGCCAATGGTCACTGATTACGCATGCAGATTGGGCCACATGAGATTTGGACCGCATGAATTTTGGGCCGCATAAGACTTGGGACACGTGTCAGGGCTGTCTGGGCAGTGGCCCCCTCCTTCAGACTTCTGAACCATATGATGAGCCGCATGAACCGCATAATGGTGTGTCTGCTTGAGCCGCATGGGCATAATCTTCTTGAGCCGCATAGGGATGATTCCACTCGAGCCGCATGGGACAGCTTCACTCTGAACCGCATGGGAAGTCTTCACTTCGAGCCGCATAAGCACACCCACGTGGCATTTTGTTGCTCTCGGGGGATCGTGTCAGAGATTTCTTTCTCTTCCCTAGAGATTCATCATCATGACAGAGTCATAATTACCTGCTTTGGTGTCAGGTCTGTCAACTTTTCAGAGGGGTCAGCCGTCAAAGCAATTAATGCATCATGGATCGGAGGGGAGCTCTGTCACGCCACATGTCTTCTGAACCGCATGGAATGCCTCCGGCCGCATAGCTCCTTATGCCGTATGACTCCCTGAGCCGCATGCGTTTTCTGAGCCGCATGGATCTTTCTTGGCCGCATGAGTCATTTTCTTTAGTATTTTCCATGCTTCTACAGTGTTTGCCATTGATTGTAAAAGTACAGAACAATTATCGGAGGACTGAACTTAGACTCACAATACAAACTCGCTCGTACAAAGAAAGCCTAGGGACGAAAACCTAGGTACAGCAGTCTAAGTACGATTGTTTATTTTAGATTCTGGGGGGTGACGATAGAGGCTCGGAAAAGCGACGGCCGCTCTGCCTTACTCCTTGGACGATCGGTACGCAGCCTTGACTCGGGGAAGATCTGCTTGGTCGTTGACGAAGAAATGCCTTCTTGCTCTCTCTCTGATTGCTCTCCTGGCTTCTCTCTCTCTGTGTATATTCTCTCTCTGACTATGGGGAAGTCTCTCTGTGTATACGTATTCTTCTCTGGTTTTTTTTTCTTTTGTATATCTCTCTATATATTACAAGGGAATGGCACCTTGCTATTTATAATAGTGGGATGTGATCACTAGGGTTGCCAATGATTAGCTCTTGGAGATGGCGACGGCCTGGGGATTGATCAATCCAGGCCGTTCATTTTTTATTGTGACGAATCAGAACCATTAAGGGTAGATTACACCAAATCTCCATTAGCAATTAATGTTGATTGGCATAAATCTTCCTTATAATGATTCTCTAATATCTGCGAATAAATCAAATTTATTCTCCTGCCACGTGCCCCGGATCACTGGGATTCGACCCGATCTTGGATTGCCATAAATCTGGGAGATTGATCGGCTGAGGACACGTATCCTGAGAGCCAATGGTCACTGATTGCGCATGCAGATTGGGCCACATGAGATTTGGGCCGCATGAATTTTGGGCCGCATAAGACTTGGGACACGTGTCAGGGCTGTCTGGGCAGTGGCCCCCTCCTTCAGACTTCTGAACCATATGATGAGCCGCATGAACCACATAATGGTGTGTCTGCTTGAGCCGTATGGGCATAATCTTCTTGAGCCGCATAGGGATGATTCCACTCGAGCCGCATGGGACAGCTTCACTCTGAACCGCATGGGAAGTCTTCACTTCGAGCCGCATAAGCACACCCACGTGGCAGGGCCACGTGGCATTTTGTTGCTCTCGGGGGATCGTGTCAGATATTTCTTTCTCTTCCCTAGAGATTCATCATCATGACAGAGTCATAATTACCTGCTTTGGTGTCAGGTCTGTCAACTTTTCAGAGGGGTCAGCCGTCAAAGCAATTAATGCATCATGGATCGGAGGGGAGCACTGTCACGCCACATGTCTTCTGAACCGCATGGAATGCCTCCGGCCGCATAGCTCCTTATGCCGCATGACTCCCTGAGCCGCATGCGTTTTCTGAGCCGCATGGGTCTTTCTTGGCTGCATGAGTCATTTTCTTTAGTATTTTCCATGCTTCTACAGTGTTTGCCATTGATTGTAAAAGTACAGAACAATTATCGGAGGACTGAACTTAGACTCACAATACAAACTCGCTCGTGCAAAGAAAGCCTAGGGACGAAAACCTAGGTACAGCAGTCTAAGTACGATTGTTTATTTTAGATTCTGGGGGGTGACGATAGAGGCTCGGAAAAGCGACGGCCGCTCTGCCTTACTCCTTGGACGATCGGTACGCAGCCTTGACTCGGGGAAGATCTGCTTGGTCGTTGACGAAGAAATGCCTTCTTGCTCTCTCTCTGATTGCTCTCCTGGCTTCTCTCTCTCTGTGTATATTCTCTCTCTGACTATGGGGGAAGTCTCTCTGTGTATACGTATTCTTCTCTGGTTTTTTTTTTCTTTTGTATATCTCTCTATATATTACAAAGGAATGGCACCTTGCTATTTATAATAGTGGGATGTGATCACTAGGGTTGCCAATGATTAGCTCTTGGAGATGGCGGCGGCCTGGGGATTGATCAATCCAGGCCGTTCATTTTTTATTGTGACGAATCAGAACCATTAAGGGTAGATTACACCAAATCTCCATTAGCAATTAATGTTGATTGGCATAAATCTTCCTTATAATGATTCTCTAATATCTGCGAATAAATCAAATTTATTCTCCTGCCACGTGCCCCGGATCACTGGGATTCGACCCGATCTTGGATTGCCATAAATCTGGGAGATTGATCGGCTGAGGACACGTGTCCTGAGAGCCAATGGTCACTGATTGCGCATGCAGATTGGGCCGCATGAGATTTGGGCCGCATGAATTTTGGGCCGCATAAGACTTGGGACACGTGTCAGGGCTGTCTGGGCAGTGGCCCCCTCCTTCAGACTTCTGAACCATATGATGAGCCGCATGAACCGCATAATGGTGTGTCTGCTTGAGCCGTATGGGCATAATCTTCTTGAGCCGCATAGGGATGATTCTACTCGAGCCGCATGGGACAGCTTCACTCTGAACCGCATGGGAAGTCTTCACTTCGAGCCGCATAAGCACACCCACGTGGCAGGGCCACGTGGCATTTTGTTGCTCTCGGGGGATCGTGTCAGAGATTTCTTTCTCTTCCCTAGAGATTCATCATCATGACAGAGTCATAATTACCTGCTTTGGTGTCAAGTCTGTCAACTTTTCAGAGGGGTCAGCCGTCAAAGCAATTAATGCAGCATGGATCGGAGGGGAGCACAGTCATGCCATATGTCTTCTAAACCGCATGGAATACCTCCGGCCGCATAGCTCCTTATGCCGCATGACTCCCTAAGCCGCATGCGTTTTCTGAGCCGCATGGGTCTTTCTTGGCCGCATGAGTCAATTTCTTTAGTATTTTCTATGCTTCTACAGGAAGGAGCCCTAGATTCTAGGCCATTTAATAGGCTTGATGCATTGATAGCCCTTAGATGCACCCAAAAACCCTAACCCTAACTAGTGGCCGGTCTAGGGATCTCCCCTTGTCTATAAAGCCTCTCTTGATTTTTGTGCCTCTTTTCATCCATTCCATCATTTCTAAGAACAAGGTTTCTTTCATTTGAAATTTCTTCATAGTTTATTCAATAGTGATCCTTTTTCATTTAGATTTCTTCCATGGTATTCTAAATGATGTTTTTCTACTGTTGGTGGAGTCAAATCTCAGGTTTGACACAATTTGGGGACTTTGGCTAGCTAGTGGAGAGCTCCTATTTGAAGGATTTATTTGTGAAGGAACACACCTAGGTAAATCTCCATTCCTCCCATGAAATTTTAGTTTCTTTGCATAAAAACTAAGCCCTAGGAGTCCTTGTACTATAGGGATCAGTTTTGCACCCTCTTGTGTCCTGTACGTGTCCGTATCGGACACGTATCAGTAGGTAAAGTGTTCGACGAAATGCCACAGTGGGCATTTCGATCGAGTTTTCGAATTGTAAATGAATAGAAAATTGTATTTTGAAGTGGCTTGTGTGTTTTTGCTCGACTGAGCGTGTCTCGTGTCGATTTGGTGTCGTGTCGCACTCGTGCACACACCCCCACGCGCGTGAACAGTGATACCCTGCTACTCGGGGGCCACAGCACACTGGATACACCACGTGGACACGTGAAACTCGACACACGGGTCGGGGCTGACACTGACACGAGGCTCCCAAAGTTTTGTGAGTCCTCGTGTCATGTCGGACACGCATTTGGGTGTGCACCGGTCGTGCACTGTGCCGTGTACAGTTCTATTATTTGTTCTGTGTTAATTCCATTTTAAATGGTTTAATTCATGATTAAATTGCTAATTTGGATCCTAGACATGTTTTCTAATCTCTGATGGTTGATTATTACATATTATATTAGGTTTTGATCATGGAATAGGGATTTGACATGGAAAAATTTGTATTGACTGATACGCACGTTCAACCTTGTTGTTCCTTGAGCTTAAATCCTATTTAATCTGTTTTAAATTGTTGTTTATGTTATCAATTATTATTCCTACATGTTTGTAAGCTCATGATAGATTAATTTTACACATTAGAGTGGGATTTGGATTCATGTATAGGATTTTGGACAATGTGTTGTGCTTCGAATATACATGACTGATACATGAATTGAATGATATTATTTCCTATTCAAAACTGTCATGTTCTCCTTAATACCTTAATTGATTTCCTATCCTTAACTATTTGAAGTTTGATTCATATTGATTAAATGTCTTGGGTTAATTAGTTAATTGATAGTCATGTTGTTTACTGTCAAATGTTCATTCCCTTTTTAAATTGAGAATTTGTTTCCCTTCATTTCTTTTAAACTGAACTAGAAGGAGTTTTTAATGTGAACTCTCATATTGGTATTGGTTGTTTTCATTTTTGACTCGAATTTGTGTTGGAGTTATTCAATGTAAACTGTTAATGTGTTCCAGATTTCCTATATCACTGATTTCCAGATTATCACTACACTGATATCTACCTGTTCTCTCACACACATGCCATTGTATCTCACAATTCTCTTACACTGTACACAGGTTTACATACACCATGCCCTACCAATCACTGTTTTCCTATTCCAGGCCTATTGACACAGGAACACCATACTGTTCTCATATGTATACTACACTATATAACACTCACTGTTTTTCCTATTTAACTATTTGCACACACATACAAAAGTTAGCTCCCTGATTTTCCTATGCTACTGTTCCATTCCCTGTTTACACACACACAAGTCTATATCATGATAACACTCACAAAGGTTACACCATCTTGTTACTCTCATAACACTTTGCTCACATGTACACACAAATACATGTGCCCATTCCTATATATATATATATATATATATATATATATATATATATATATATAATATATATATAAATATATATATAGGTGTATATGTATTTTTTTTATATATATATATATTTTTTTTATATATGTATATATATATATAGATATATATATATATATATATATATATATATATATATATATATATATATATATATATATATATTATATATATATATATATTATATATTATATATATATATATGTATATATATATATATATATATATATATATATATATATATATATATATATATATATATATATATATATATGAGATGCACATATATAGGTAGCCTATATGTTAATGAGTGCACTATATTATATTAGATACATATATTGATAGGTGTATATGTGAATGTGTTTTGGTTTATAGGCATGAGATAGCCTATAGCCTAGGGCTCATAGCCTATGGGTGTGTCGGTTTGCCTAGTGAGTGTCTAGTTGACTTGTATAGCCTTGATTAGACCTAGAATAGACTAGTTAGACTAGTATAGACTTGTTTGACTTAGGTTTGACTTAGTTTGACCTAGTTTGACTTCTAGGGTTGACCAGAGTTGACGAAGAGTTGACTTTGGTCTAGATTGACCTAGATTCATTTAGAATGCATTGAATTGCATCTTATTATCATTTTAGACTCATAGTGACTTGTACTGTTCTATAGGAGACAGACATCACTCCTCGGACAGTAGATACTACTTTTTTCCGTTTTATTTTCAAAAGCCAATTTCTCCTGGCAATTTGTTAAGTGAAACAAAAATGGCGACTCTGCTGGGGACGACCTTCTCCTCTGACGAGGAGGCAATTGCTCAATATGATGATGTTTCGGTCGGTTCGACCAAGAATACTGGTTGTGCACTTCGACCAGACTGCCTACGAAGAAATGCTCCGAACTGGGGGTGGTTCTCGCCACTCCAATGTTCAAAAGTCTCGCAAAGCACAGAATGTTTGGATTCCTAAATCCAAAGTGGCTTCTGATCTCTCTGTTGCTTCTGATGACAAGGGAATTCTTCCCACTCCTGTCGTAGGGGCTCCCGTTCGTGATGAGGCAGTCCTTACTTCAGCGTCGCACTCTAAGTGTGGCAATTCATCTCCCGTCTGTGATGGTGTAGATGATCAGGTTCCACGCCCACTGCGTAAGAACCAGGTTTTACGCCCAGTGGGTAAAAACCAAATTTTACGCTCAAGGCATAAGAATGAGTCTTCCATTTGTAATGTGGCAGACTCTAATGTTTCTGAGTGTAAGAAGAAGTCTCCCGTCTGTGACGTGGTAGACACACACAAGTTACGCTCTTTGCGTAAAGCAAAATCTCCCGTCTATGACGTGGTAGATAATCAATTTTTACGCTCTTCGCGTAAAAGTAAGTCTCCTGTCTGTCACAATGTAGATAACATTCATAAAGATATTTGTACATCTAATGTGAATGTACCTAAAAGCATACAGCATAAAAATGTTGTTGGTAAAGCTTCTGTCCTGCACCAACAACCTTCTTATATTGCTTTACGCAAAATACCAAACTTACAAATTACACGCCATGAAAATAGAGTCCTGCGTGCTAAAAAATCTCAAGATTTACGCGCACAACTCCAAACGCGTAAAAATGTACAGTTTGGTTCTGCGAATGCAGCCAGTAATCTTCTTTATACACAAGGGACTAAACGTTTTTCTACTCCAAATGTAATAAAGAAGAATACTCCATCTGTTCCTTCTGATTTACGTGAATTGCTAATGCAAAAGCATAAGAACAGACAATCTCCGGTGACATTCCCCCAAGAAAAATATCATTGTGAATATCACCAGGTTGTGATCAACTATTGTTGTTCGGCTTCAAAACGGTCAGTTTTTGATCGATTAAGTTTTAACTCGCCTCAACATCAAGCTGAAGACCAAGAGCATGAGTTGTCATATGTGTCAGTCAACATGTCATCTCATACTAACAGAGGACGACATCCAAGACGGAATATGTCCCAAACTCCAAGTCAACAACAGTTCAACAGGCTTCTTGATTCCTTTGAAGGAGTATATCAGAATACTCGACCAAGAAGACAAAGACAATTGTAGACTTCTGATTCAGAAGCTGGAGGTACTCAATCTTTTGAGTCTGATACCGATAGTGTGGATTCATACTTCTATACTAATCCCTCTATATCTTCAAGAGAGGTTGAATCTTATGCTGTTGGGGATGAACCAGAGACGTCATCTGCTAATACAGAACAACGTCTCACTGCTGTGGAGCAATCACTGAAAGACATGCTTAACATGGTGTAAAGCATGCATCAGATAATTTTGAATCAGCAAACTGCTCAGGCGGCAGTAGTAACACCGGTACCAGTAGCAGCACAAACTCAAGATAGTCAAGGGGCTGAAATACCTTTGAATATTCAAGAGCCTGCTTGTTAATCAAAATTCTGTATCTCCAGATTCCATCATTCCTGAAGATGTACCACCTCCAGTGGGGGTTACGGTACATCCAACGACCATTCAATCAAATGTGCTTCCTCAAACCAGTAAAGCCATTCAAGCAGTGCGTGAGCTCAAAGCACAGTTTGAAGTTTTGAGGCACAAAGATCAGCTCCAGAGGTTAGGGATTAAGCAACCTTATCCTCCTCATTGGAATGATGTACCCTTTCCACCGAAATTCAAGCCACAATCTATGATTTTGTTCGATGGAAAAGCATCTCCCAGTCAATATATCAATTACTTTGATATTATGACTGTACACTTGCAGAAAAATGATGCTCTTCTCACTCAGTGTTCATCGGGTGCCTGACGGGTTCAGCTTACGACTGGTATCGTAGCTTACCCGATAATTCTATTTCATCTTTTGACGAATTCAAGGCGATATTTCTCTCCCGCTTCTATGAAGGAGGTATGGACATGAACATGTCCTCTTTGATAGAAATCAAACAAAAGGAGAAAGAAGATACTCGGACATTCATCGAACGTTTTCGACAGGCTACTCTAAAGATGCCTCATGGTATGCCAGATACAGCATTGATTGATACATACAAGATGAATCTGCGACCATCTATTGCTGTCTTCACGGGTTTCCAATTTACATATTAGGCTTCGTTTATCATAGCAGTAGTTTCTGCAGAGACCAATGGTAGGTTGGCTCGCGAGCATGGGATGATTTTTGCTTCAGAAGATAAGGAAGAAAAGTAGTCCTGGTAATAATCCTGGCAATCGTAATGTGAAGGAAAAGATACTCTTATGGTCAATCTTTCCAAGAACAAAATACGCAGAATAATCAAGAATCTTCCAGGCCAAAGGAAGAATACTCTTTTGATGAAAGTGATATCCCAGGGATATTTCAATGTCTGGTGAAAAGTGGCAAACTTCAGATTCCGAGCCGAAAAGGCCTAATGAGATGAATCTGACTGACAATCCCAAATGTTGTATCTATCATAGATACATTAATCATCCTACCAGTGCTTGCTATGTCTTGAAAAAAGAAAATCCAAGAGCTGATAAATGGTGGTGCTATTGCTTTAACCAATGATGACCATACGGTTACGACCAATATGGTTTCTCTTCAGTTCGGGGATTTTCTTCCACAGCAAGTCCCAGACGGAATTATCCCAATCCCAAAGGCGACAATGAAGATTGTGAATATCCCGCCTGCCAGGAAAGAAAATGCAGGATTGCTGTCGCTCACACTAAAGAATGGTGAAATCATGTGGGTGTACCCCGACTTAGTACCTGAGTTGGAAAATGAAGGTAAAACTTCAAAATCCAAGAAAGGTAAGAAAGTCAAACCTGCAACATGATTTCTCATGTTATTCCAGATCCTGATGACTTGATCATCTATGGGACGGCCTTAAGATTGACTGAGAGGACTGAACATCTGTCCTCCAAGTCTAGCTCCTCCTACCAAGCTCAAGCTTACTCATCACCAGTGGCTAGCCATGAATAGTGTTCCGTTATATCGGGCACAACAAGTCTTTGCTGCTTATGAAAAACTCCGACAGGGATTTTTCCTCGTATCCCGAATCTTTCTCCTTCCGTAGCTACAGAAACATCTATGCTTCATTCTCCTGTAGTTACAGAGGTTTCTTCCTCTTCCTCTGTTGAAACACCTGTCAAAAGTCCGCTGCCCACTCACTTGTATAGTCAGCAATCTGTTCATCTCATGAAGAAGATGGGTTATGACTTTCAAAAGGCAGAAGGTTTGAATTATGATAAAGGAATACGACTTCCTTTACAGATTCAAAATCAAAATTCCACTGTTGGATTGGGTTCTGAAGCTCCTCATAACAATCCTTACAAGAAGAAGGCTAAAGAAAGGAAGACTAAATCCTGTAATATGGTACTTTCTTCTCCTGAGTCTGACGAAAATTTTTTGCTGGTACAAGATCTGGAAAAGAGTACCACAAAGACTATGAGGGATCCTCCAAAGAAGCAGAAGACGTAGTGGAATCACTACCAGCTCAACCTTCTCCTGTTCCTGCTAAACCGTCTGTGGTTGAAAAGGGAAAACAGAAAGCAGTACGCTTTGACGTCCCATTGAAGTATGCTTCCAGTCAGGGGTGGTGATGAAGACTTACAAATTTGATATTCTAGCTCGATTAGCCAATACTCCGGCTAGACTATCTATATTTGAACTACTTCGCCTTTCCAGAGAAAGCAGAGAGACTTTGAGTGAAGCTTTACTTCAAGCAGATTCATGCTTGTCTCAACTCAAACTCCTGATAATATACCAGTGTCGTCCACAATGTCATAGTGTGATGGAAGCAATTCCCAACATCACCTTTACACAAGAAGATATGCTGTTGAAGCATAACAAGCATGACAGGCCTCTGTGCTACACTGGGTATATTGGATCCACTGAAATTGACAGGATTTACATTGATCCTGGGTCCTCAATTACCATAATTCTTCAGAGTATGCTAAGACCCCTGAGGATTCCTACTAGTGATCTGACTTACACTAGTACTACGATAGTCGGTTTTAACTCTGGCAAGAGCAAACCATTGGAAGATTCGTCTGCAGATTCAGATTGGTGATCTTCGAACCATGGTAACTTTCTATGTTATCAACTCAGATGTCTCCTATAATATCCTTTTGGGAAGACCATGGATTCATGAGCACAATATTGTGCCTTCAACTCTCTACCAATGCTTAAGTATGTGGATTCCCTAGGAGTTGTGAAAACTGAGTTTGCTGATATCAATCCTTTCAAGGTGTCGAAGCCTATTTCTCTGATTCAAGGCTTTATAAACAAGAGCATGTGAAAGAGATATCAGACATGGCTGAAGATCAATCATCTACTGAGGATCAGTCTATTAATGAAGATCCGTCAGAGGAGCAACCTTTGAAGATCATAGTCAAGGGACAAATTCAATCCCAACCTGTCAATGATCAACCTTTGATAATCAAGGTTAAAGGAAGAACTCAAACTTCATCTGAGGAATCAATAAATATTCCTGCTAAGAGCCAAGTTCAACCTTTTATGATCAAGGTCAAAGGGCGTACTTCTTGTACGAATAATCCAGAATCACCATTGATTGTTAATCTTGGTAAATCTACGCAGAAGACGGATAATGGTCCACTGTTGATTAATCCAAAGCGTAGCAATCAGATTGTAAATGATGTAAATATTGATCATTCTGTACCTTTTGATATCAATGAAGATTTCTTTTCGAGTATATGGCTGTCAAGTTTATTGAAAGAATGACCGTATCTTCTGATAAGAAAAGTCATCAATATAAAGGCGACGTAGAGCCAGAAGAAATTTTATACATCGATCATAAGGAAAACTCTTTTCCTCCTCATATAGATGTTGGACCTTATGCTCAAAAGTTCCTAACATCTTCTTCCTATCTTCTACCTGTAGCCGCTTCATCACAAGCCTGCGTAACTTTCAGACGTCACGAAGAATCTTATTTCGTGGTTCCGTCTGATAAGAAAAACAAGTGCCAAATTATGTTTGGCTTGGCTAGAAATATCTCTGTTGCTCAGACAGATGATCTGAAAGATAAAGATAAAGGAAGAATCCGAATTGACAAATATAGTCAACAATCTATCAAGATTATCCGGAATATGGGATATGATTTGAAGGCTATGCAAGGTCTCAATCAAGGCAAGGGTAGACGACTACCATTGTGTGGTGATCCGTTTTACCAGAAGACTCGTCATGGGTTGGGATATGATCTGTCCCACATGTGTAATGACGATATACAAGAAGAATTCTATTCTAGCTCTTCGCAATCATCATATTCGAAAAAAATTCAATTCGTCGAATCTAATTTGTCTCATTCCTTATATGATGGATCTGGACAAGTACTCTCAGTCAATATGGTTCAAATTGATGGGGAATCAGAACCATTTAAGAATGATCCTTGGGCTCAACAGATGGATACTCAATGGAAACTTCGATTTGAACAGCGACAGCCACCTACAGAAGATAAGGTTATCCAGATTGATGTTGGAGATGGAACTACGTCCAATCCAATATTCATCAGTAAGAATCTTTTGAAGATGAAAAGGAAGAGTTGATAAAACTTATCAAAGATTACATTGACATCTTTGTATGGAGTTATGAGGATATGCCAGGGCTAGATCGTAAAGTTGCTACTCATAAACTCAACATTTTGCCTAATGTCAAGCCTGTAAAACAACAGCAACGGCACTTTAGACCAGATATGATGGATGCAATTGAAGCAGAAGTCAAAAAGTTGATTACATGTGGGTTTGTTCGTGAAGAGCAACACCCGGATTGGGTTGCCAATATTGTTTCTGTTATGAAGAAGAACGAAAAGTCCGAGTTTGTATAGATTATCGAGATCTTAATACAGCCTGTCCAAAGGATGAATTTCCACTTCTAATTACTGATGTCATGATAGACAATACATGTGGTTTTGAACGCATGTCTTTCATGGACGGATTCTCAGGATACAATCAGATCAAGATGCATCCAGAAGATGAGAATCATACTGCTTTTCGTACACCTTGGGGTTTATTTCTATACAGTTATGCCGTTTGGTCTTAAAAACGCCGGCGCCACGTATCAACGGGCTATGAACCATATCTTTCAAGAACATCTACGAAAATAGTTGAATGCTACGTAGATGACATTGCTGTTAAAAGTCGATCAAAGAATGATCACATTCAGGACTTGAAGACAGTATTTGAATTGATGCGCCAGCATCAATTGAAAATGAACTCTACTAAGTCTTTCTTAGGGGTTTCCAGTGGCAAGTTTTTAAGATTTGTTATTACCTCTCAGGGTATCCATGTTGATCCTGATAAGGTTAAAGCAATTCTTGAAATGCGTCCTCCTCGTAATCTGAAAGAACTCCGTGGCTTTCAGGGCCGTATTGCTTATATCAGAAGATTTATATCTAATCTTTCTGGGAGATGTCAACCTTTCTCCCGTCTATTAAAGAAAGGTGTATCCTTCGTCTGGGATGAAACATGTCAGAAAGCTTTCAATGACATTAAGCAATACCTTACAAACCCACCTGTTCTGGTACCTCCGGTGGTAGGAAGGCCATTTTTGCTATATGTTCGAGCCATGGATCATTCACTTGGTGCTCTTCTGGCACAGAAAAGTGATATGGGTCATGAACAAGCAATATATTATCTGAGAAGAATGATGGTCGGAGCTGAACACAGGTATACTCCTATGGAAAAGGAATGTCTAGCTTTTTTTGCCGTCCAAAAGACAAGACATTATGTGACAGGACAGACTATTCATGTCATCTCCAGAATAAATCCATTCGGGTATTGATAAGAAAAATATATTCTTAATTCCAGGTTAGCTACCTGGGCAATGTTGCTCACTCCTTATGACATGGTTTATGTGCCTCAAAAATCAGTGAAGGGCCAAGTGTTAGCTGATTTCTTAGCTGCTCATCCTATACCTGAAACTTCGAAGTTATATAAACATTCCAGATGAAGTAGTGGATTGTAACATGACTTTGAAGAATGGCATATGGCAATTATATTTTGATGGAGCATCACGAGTGGGACCTAAAGACAATATTGTCTCTGGGATAGGAATCGTCTTGGTTTCTCCTAACAAAATGGTCATATACCGTGCCTATTTTCTTAATGAGCCATGCTCCAACAATGTAGCAGAATATAATGCTCTATTGATCGGTCACCAAGAAGCAAAATAATTGGATATCGAATTCCTAGAGGCTTATGGAGATTCTCAATTGATCGTTAATCAAGTTAGAGGGACTTATGAAGTCAGAAATCCTGATCTCATCCCTTATCATCAGGTGGTAGTCGAGTTGGCCTTTCATTCAAAGGATTCTTCATTAAATTTGTGCCACGCTCTCAGAATGTGGAAGCTGATGCTCTTGCTAGCTTAGCTGCAGACCTGGCTATTCCAATCCGAAGGCAAAATACAATTACTTTGTTAGACCGTGACTTGTTCTGTGTCAAGAATAATCTTTATATTGAACAAAGTTATATTACAGAGGCAAGTTCCCAGCAGAAGGATTGGAGAACTCCATTCGTTGATTATGTAGTTCATGGGATTTTGCCTGAAGATCCTAAAGAAGTTGCATCAATTAAGAGACGATCATTTCGATTCTATTACGATTCGTCTTTACATATGCTATACCGTCGTTCATATGACGGACTCTTGCTGCATTGTCTCTCAGAAAGTGAAGCCAAACAAACACTGCGAGAAGCTCATGATGGTGTCTGTGGTGCTCATCAACCAGGTCCAAAGTTACAAGATCGTATTCGAAGAATGGGGTATTATTGGCCTTCCATGATAGCAGATGCTGTGGATTACGCCAGAAGGTGTAAAGTATGTCAAATTCATGCAGACTTTATTTATCAAACTTCTGAATTTCTACATCCTACAGCAGCCTCTTGGCCTTTCGAAGCTTGGGGTATGGATATCATTGGTCCTATTAACCCTCTTTCTGTTAAGGGGATCGGTTTATATTAGCCATAACCGACTACTTTTCTTGTGGGCAGAAGCAGTTCCCCTTGCTGAAGTGAAGACATCTAATGTAATCAGCTTCATTAAACATCATGTCATTTATCGTTTCGGGATTCCTCGAAGAATAATTCATGACAATGGACCACAATTTGCCAGCCAGGTATTTTATCGGTTCTGTGACAGGAATCGAATTCAAAATTTGGCTTCTACGACTTATAATCCAGCTGTTAATGGTTTAGCTGAAGCTTTTAACAAGACGATCATCAAACTTCTTAAAAAGTTTGTCTTTCTAATAAACGAGATTGGAATGAGAAGCTTGGAGAATGTTTATGGGCTTATCGAACAACAGTCCGAACTCCTACTGGATTTACACCATTTTCATTGGTTTATGGATGTGAGGCTGTTCTTCCCTTAGAAATCCAGATTCTATGTCTACGAATAGCCATTGCTAATGAGCTAACTACAGAGAATAATGATCGCTTACGACTCCAAGAACTTGAAGGATTGGATGAGAAGCGTCTTCAAGCACAACAGCATATCGAGCTATATCAAGCCCGTATATCTCGAACTTTCAATCGTAAAGTGAAAGAGAGGGTATTCAAGGTTCGCGAACTTGTATTAGCTGTTTGAAGACCGATGGTGATGACTCATAAAAGTAAAGGGAAATTCCAAGCAAAATGGGAAGGCCCTTATGTAATTGAGTCCGTATTTTCGCCCAATGGAGATCTACTCATGATGCCGATCAATGGAAAATTTCTTAAGAAATACTATGTATAAAAAAAGACAGAACGAAAATAAAACTTCTTTTATTATTATTTTGGTTCAAGACAAAAGATTAAGGACAAGGGCCACTCCCTTCCTTATTGAATACATAGTCAGTTAATGCCTCGAAGGCATCATTGCCTGAGCTCATAAAAAATTTGCAGGCAGCCATCCTTAGCGCTTCCTCTTCAGGAGTTTTTCCTGGCTCTACTAAGAAAGCAAGGATATCTTGTGGTGGCTTGGACGTAGAAGTGTTCTCGCTTATTTCTGTTGGACCTAACACAATTGGCTCAACGGGGTGTGTCTCGACGATGTCCACAACCTTTATGGAGACTTCATTCTTTTGCTGCATATCCTTGGAAGAAATTTTCGATAGAGGAGTAGAAATAAGAATGAAATATTACAGAGAGTTCTCACCTATTTATAGAAGAGGACTATTAATGAACCGGTCTTTCAAAATTGAAGACAACTTTTTATTTCCGAAAAGACTGTCTGTTCATTTTACCAGGTTCATCCATTTAATTATAGAATTGAACTGTCCTTTCTTTTTCCGAAAGATACATTGGTTCGTCCATCTTCTTGGAATTATATGCTTATGACATCTGTCTCGTTATTCCCCAGTAGAGTCGCCATTTTTGTTTCACTTAACAAAATGCCAGAATCAAATTTGTACTTTTTGTACTTTTTTCTGTTTTTTTTCAAAAACCAATTTCTCCTGGCATTTTGTTAAGTGAAACAACTCAGGATACAGGCGAGTACATTCTCTGATCATTTCATATCCTGTTAGAATTATTCTCCTGCTTTAAATTACTTTACTTGATGCTGTCACGTTGGTCACACGGATTAGTACTATATGGATCCTTTCTTGAGATGTTATCCCCCAGGGAGCATTGGATACTACATGTTCTGTGTGTTTTACTTACATTGTGTATCACTATGCTTCATGGTTCATTGAATCACTTGTGACATGTACTCTCATGATCACAGAGTCTTCCTTGAATCATCCATTTATGGGCATTCCTAGAATCCTCATTTGTGGGACTATCATATATCACCCTTCGGGGGCCATTACATGAATCATAACATAACCTGGCTGGATCCTTGTGTATTGATTGCGGGTACGGGGGAGTAGAAGTGGACATATGAATAATATCCAAGTAGTGTAGCATCAGAATCATTCCGTAGTGTAGCATCAGAATCATCTTATGCCATTCACATGTCTATATTGTACTCTGACTCATTAGCCACTGTTAGTTCTCTAATTATAGTAGATATTTCCATTACAGCTATCTCCTTTACATTCTGTACTTTCTTTCAGTTTCCTGTATCTTACTTTACTGTATGGTTATATTTTCAAACCTGCTATGATCTGTTGAGATGTATTGTGCTCGCTTCGTCCTGATTGGGTACCGTTGATATGTTTACAGAGGACGAGAATGAGGCTGGTGTTGACACCTTTTATGGGACAGCTCTAGATGACACCTGTGATCTGGATTTCCAGCCGGATCTACTAGCTATAGAGACCGAGGCTCGATAGTCTAGGTTTTACTATTTCTGTCATTTGAGATCTAGATTTTATATATTATTTCATATTCTGTAGTTAAGACTTTGTATTTCTGGATGTTTGCTGAGTTGTTATCCTAGACACTTAGACACTTCTGATCATCTAGATTTTATTTTGAGTTCTATATCATATCTTACTTCTTCTTTCTTAGTTGTGATTGAGTTTACATTCTGCTATGTCACCCCCATTCGGAGAGTATAAACTGCTTAGCCTTATACTGTTAGATGCATGAGACCTAGGACAGCGTTCTACGCAGACACTGCGGCGTATGCTGGACGTGCCCACGTCTCGTGCCCTTACTCTAGGGTGCGGGTCGTGACACGTTTTTAGTGGTGGCCCATGCAGGTCAAGACTAGAAGTGTTGTGGTATTCGAACCAGAGTATCACTACATCCTGCAGTAGGATATAGGGCATTAGTTTTCAAGGTACTTAATCACATTAGGAAAAACTCTATTCTTGCCATCTAAATCCTTACTGTCAATTGATTTCTTTTGAATTTTAACTGTCTGTCTTTGTTATATCGCTTCTTTCTCAGCAATTGATACCCTTGTTTGATCTGTCTTCAGGATGGTGGAGACACGGTTACAGCGTAATATTCATGGGGATACTGTAGAGGGGACTGCTACCTCTCAGCCAGTTCAGCAGGGTCAGGAGCTGCAGCTCCTGCCACCTCTGCTCATATTGGGACTTCAGCAGCAGCAGCAGCAGGGGGTATGCCTCCACCAGTTCGGAGGTAGGACCCAGTCATCCCAGAGGTTCCTTTCCAGCAGCCGTCGCCTACAAGATACGTGGATGTGGCACAGATGTTCGCCTACTTTCAGCAGTTTATGGAGGTGCAGCAGGCCCGGCAGACCAGGGGCATGGAGTTGGCCCTTACGACAGTCGCAGCTCGACCAGCAGTCCAGCAGCAGAGGACACCTGGGATAGAGCAGTTCCAGAAGATGAGCCCCATAGACTTCCTGGGGACGGAGGGGATTTTATATGCTGACGAGTGGATCGAGCATATAGAGGAGATCTTCCGCCTGGCCCGGATACCGACAGACCTCCAAATAGAGGCAGCAGCTAGCCGGATGCGAGATCTTGCTCGCACCTGGTATCAGTCAGACCCCAGGGTGGGGGTAGCTGGACAGACCTGGGAGGAGTTCAAGGGATTCTTCAAGAAGAAGTTATTTCCAGATGCAGCGCTCCGAGCCTTGGAGTCGCAGTTTGAGAGCTTAGTTCAGGGGAGCCTGTCAGTAGAGGAGTACACTGAGGAGTTCGGCCGCCTCGGCAGATTCGTAGAGGGCTTGACGAGACGGTGAAGGCCCAGAGGTTCCGAAAGGGTCTGGTCAAGGAAGTCAAGTACTTGACCAAGGGCAACACGGATGCCACTTTCGAGGAGATTTTGACGGGAGCTTTATTGACTGAGGACGATCTTGAGCTGAGGCTCAAGAGGGGGCGAGACCCTATTGGGGGTAGCAGTCGCAAGGCCAGGCCAAGAGGCCTCACTTTCAGCACCAGCAGCCGAGGCAGTTTCAGCCGCAGCCGTTCCAGCAGAGATAGCAGCAGCAGGGCCAGAGACAGATTATCACTTGTGCTTACTGCAAGAAGCCCGGGCATGTCTCCAATGAATGCCGAAAGAGGCTAGGCCAGTACCTAGTGTGTGGTTCAGCAGACCACCAGATGAGGGAGTGTCGCGTGGGACGAGCAGCTCAGGGAGTAGTATTCAGAGCTCCAGCAAGCCAGCAGAGGGGACCAGCCCTATCGACACAGCAGCAGAGGTTCGTTCAGTACCAGCAGCAGGCCAGAGGAGGCCAGCAGGGGCGAGCTTTCGCCACGGTGGCCGAAGATGCAGAGGCGATATGAGAGCTGATCGTAGGTTCGGTTCTTCTCGACTCCAGTCCAGCTTTTGCATTATTCGATTCTCGTGCTTCGCATAGTTTCGTATCAGTATCATTTGCGATTAGACACGATATCATAGCTGAATCGTTGCCTAGGACTTACAAGATCACGACCGGGGGTGGCATTATCCTCGTGAGTGATGTTTGTAAGGGTCGGAGTGTTGTCTTGGGAGGCCGTGAGTTGAGGTGAGCCTGCTCGTAATGCCATTACCGAACTACGATATAGTACTCGATATGGATTGGTTGAGCAGGCACCACGCCAGCATTGATTGTAGAGGGGGTAGAGTTCTCTTCAGAGTGGCGGGGGAGCCAGAGTTCGAGTACTCCAGACGTCAGACGGAGCAGAGCAGCAGAGTTTTCTGCGGTCTCGGTTGAGGAGCAGACGATTCCACAGCCCTTGATAGCAGAGTATATAGATATTTTTCCAGAGGAGTTGCCTGGATTGCCACCAGACATAGACATTGAGTTGTCAATAGACTTGGTTCCAGGAGCGAAACCCGTCTCTCAGCACGTCTATCGAGTGAACAACAGTGAGTTGGTGGAGTTGAAGAAGCAAGTGGATGAGTTGCAGGATAAGGGCTTCATCCGTTCGAGTTCGTCGCCATAGGGTGTACCAGTATTGTTTGTGCCGAAGAAGGATGGATCAGTACGGATGTATATTGACTACAGGGTACTCAACAACCTGACGATCAAAAATAGATAACCACTGCCGTGGATCGATGATCTCTTTGATCAGTTGAGCGGAGTTTTGGGTATTTTTCAAGATTGATTTGAGGTCAGGTTATCACCAGGTAAAGGTGAAGGTGAAGGGGGTGGATATTCCCAAGACCGCTTTCAGGATGCGTTACGGGCAGTTTGAGTTTTTGGTTATGCCGTTTGGGCTGACCAATGCACCAGCAGTGTTTATGAACTTAATGAACAAGGTGTTCCACTAGTACTTGGACAAGTTTGTGGTGGTGTTCATTGATGATATCTTGGTATATTCCAAGACTGAGGAGGAGCACGAGCAGCACTTGAGAGTGGTATTGGAGACACTCAGGAGAGAGGCTGTATGGAAAGCTCTCGAAGTACGAGTTCTTCTTGGATAGAGTTGACTTTTTAGGTCATGTGATGACTGGAGATGGGATCTCAGCTGACCCCAAGATCATAGCAGTTGAGACATGGGCAGCGCCGACTTCAGTGGCAGAGATCAGGAGTTTCTTGGGGCTGGCAGGATATTATAGGAGATTTGTGCAGGATTTTTCCCTGGTTGCAGAGCCATTGACTCGGTTGACCCGGAAGGATGCTGAGGATTCACTATCGGTTATCATTGCCTTCAGGATCAGAAGGATTCACTATCTATAGTGATGCTTCAGGGAAGGGGCTGGGTTGTGTCTTACAGCAGCATAGAAAGGTGATTGCCGATGCTTCCAGGCAGTTACGTTCCCATGAGAAGAATTGCCATAATCATGACCTGGAGCTGGCAGCAGTGATTTTTGCTCTGAAGTTATGGAAGCACTATCTGTATGGAGAGAGGGTAGAGATTTTCACAGATCACAAGAGCTTGAAGTATGTGTTTACACAGAAAGAGCTCAACATGAGGCAGCGCAGATGGCTAGAGTTGATGAAGGACTTTGACATCCTACTTCAGTATCACCCAGAGAAGGCCAACGTGGTTGCCGATACCTTGAGTAGGTATCCGACTGCCATGTGTTTGACCATGGATCGGCACTTGCTTGCAGACTTGGAGGGCCTTGGGATTGAGGTGATCGTACCCGGAGTGCAGATGCAGTTGTGGGGCCTTCAGATCCAGTCGGACTTGATTGAGAGAATCAAGTCGACTCAGTTCGAGGACGTTGCTCTGCGGTGTATCCGAGAGCAGGTTCGTGCAGGGTTGGTGGATGGCGAGTTTTCTCTTGCAGAGGATGGTGCCTTGAGGCACGGTTCCAGGTTATGTGTGCCCAACGGAGATATCAGGGAGCAGGTTTTGCAAGAGGCCCACAGACTCTATATACCCTGGTGCCAACAAGATGTACAAGGATCTGCGAGAGTATGTCTGGTGGTACGGGATGAAGCGGAAGGTAGCTCACTTTGTAGCTAGGTACTTGGTCTGTCAGCAGGTCAAGGCAGAGACGCAGAGGCCCGATGGATTATTACAGCCATTCCCTATTCCCGAGTGGAAGTGGGAGCATATCACTATGGATTTCGTATCTGGATTGCCACGTACACCAGGAGGAAAAGACACAATTTGGGTCATCGTTGACAGGTTGACCAAATCGGCCCACTTCTTACCATTCAAGGTGGGTACATCTACAGAGAGGCTTGCGGAGATGTACATGCGGTAGATAGTCAGGATTCACGGGGTTTCGGTCAGCATCGTCTCGGATCGGATAGTTATTTTTACTTTCCATTTCTGGAGGAGTCTGCAAACTAGTTTGGGCACGCTCAAGTTTGTACTGCATACC
>JANAVB010033017.1:35494989-35694989 GCA_029216955.1 Iris pallida
CTGCAGCCCAAACCTTCTTAGAGGGATTAACCCAACCACTGAGCCCCCAGGCCCACGTGAGAAACCCCCTCCCCAACCCGAGAGCTACTAAGCTCTAATCAATAAGCAGCTAACACCCCAGCCCAAACTCCCCGGCCTAACTTTTTCTTCCAGCCCGGAGCCAATCCACCCAATCAAGAGCTGAACCCTCTTCTCATCGACATAACCCCAGCCCGATAACTAGTATATGACACATACAACCATCGACTGAACGAACAAAGGAATGGAGTATTCGAGAAACTTTCATAACGAAACCCTAGCCTAAACCTTCGCGCCGCCACCCCAACCACTAGGCGCACACCCACGCGCACGCGCGCAGCCCTGGGCCGCCGTCGGTCGCGCGGCCGAGCGCTGGAAACGCGCGCACATGCGTGGGATACGACAGCAGCAAAAACAGTCAGGAGGGGAACTTCGCAGCGACGGTTCGCAACGATCGCTCGATCGTTTCGTGAGCCGCTTCCTCGGGTATGTCCCCAACTTATACTAGATTATTTCCATTCAAATAGATTGAATTTAAATGCTTTAGGTTGGCCGATAGATCGACACGAAGTCGATAGAAATTCTGATCGCAAAACCGGACGTTTAACAGTCCCATCACCCAAGTTTGACGATCGATTCTGATCGATCTAGTACCATGTTAGAAAAACTATTTAAAGACACTTTTAGACAACCTATGGGGCTTTGAATCCCTTCTCATGGAATTTGATTTCGTCAACTACGTGTCGAGAAATCGGATCCCGAACTTAGACAAAAACCTGTTTTAAAAACTTGGAAAACCATCCACACGACGTGCGTCCCGCCATTCCGGGCGACGTGGTCACGAATTGAAGGCATCGAAAGCTATGTAACGGCTTCGTGGTCGTGTGGGCTTTGACAGAATTCAAATTGGTCGCGTGTGCACGACAAATTTGATACGTATCCGTCGAAATTTACCGTATCGTGCACGTTGTAAATTCTCCAATTACTTTGTGCACGCTCGTCAGATCGAGACAAAACTTACGCCAACAGAACCGTATCATTTTTCTGGTCCTGTATGCCAAGTTTGGTCCGATTCTGAGACCGTTGATAAAATCATCGTTTTGCGGGCCCCACGGTCCCACTCAACAGGCGATTTTGTGCACGGCCCGCCGGAATCCAACTTTGGACATACGGTTGGGTTCATATCGAAAAACTAGATCCATAGACATGTAGTTTGACAACTTTAGAGACCATTGACTTTGGCACGCTTTTCGGTGCAAAGCGGGTCCAACGGCGGACATCGTTTTTGCCCGAAATTACCAATTTGCCCCTGTGCCCAGAATTGGACTTAAGGACAGGCAATCCTAGCTAATTTGACTATTCTGAGAACGTTGGTACTGTTTATTTCAGCATCCGGAGACTTCTGCATGTGTTGACTGATTGTGGCTCTTTGAGTGGTTTGGTATTTTGGTTTCACCTGCTAAGGACCTCAGGCAAGTACACTTTCTGATTGCTTTCCAATTCATAGTAGTCTTTTCATTTCATGTCTATACATATATCTTGCTGCTTGTTGACACGCTCGTCACACGGAGTAGTCGGGAGGAGAAATATCTTAGTAAACATGTGAACTACCCAGAACTTTCTCATGAGTCTATTCTTGAACGATAGCAGCTACACACGACACATGCAGTGATCTGTATTTACCCCCTAGCTGTTCACATGTCGAAAAGGATATTTTACACCACCTAGATAGATGTCTTTTATTAGTTTTTCCTTGTTTACTTCTCTACCGTGCTATGTCATCAGTTTTCTTACTAGCTTTCATATTCCATATGCTATTTTCATGTCTTGTTAATTCTATTGTGTTTTGCATTGTCGTCGGTTTGTGTACTTGTTCTATTCCTGATTGAAAACCAACATTTTTTAGGTTTATCCGCGATCACTCTTAGCATTGGAAAGACTTGGGTATGCTGAAAACAACCTAGAAATAGAAAGCAATTGTATCAATTTCATTAATTGTAAAACCTTGTATTTTCTTTAATTGTAAATGTTGTAATAAATCTAGAAATGTGAATGAGCAATAATGTTTATTTTGAGCATTTATTCTTGCGAGCTTGACAGCGTTCTACCGCCGACTCTGCGGCGTAGGCTGGCTTGGACACGCCTCGTATCCGAAAAAGCGGGTACGGGTCGTGACAGTAGTGCATGCTTCGTCTTGTTCAGTCAATCGGAGGAATCGAAATGTCGACGGCGTTCGAACTTAGCCTTGCAACGGCTGTTCGGAGACTCGCTCGGTCAAGACGACTCCTCGTTCAGGTGGGGTAGTTTCGGTGAACTTGCCTCATCTTAGCCTTCACATAATAAATCACATGTTTTCAACTTACACAAGTTATGCTTGATAATAAAAGAGACGCACCACATAGCTAAGGGAATAATTCCGACGGGTCGGAATGTATTAGAACATGGAAAAAGGTCCCACGGTCTGCTTAGAAGTCTGCTCAGCGTGCTTTCAAAACGACACTCAGTCCTTCATCCGTGGCTTGGGAGAAGGAAGTTGGCCTAAGTTGCCAAGTTGCCACGACGCTCGAATTAGCCTAAGTCATAGGCGTCGCCCGCGTGAATGCTTGATAGAGCATGCACGGTCCCGTCGTCCAAGGCTTGGCATAGTCTTCGTCTATTCCATGGGTTTAAGTCATATTGCACGGCTTGTGGCTTAAGTCTAGGCACCCAAGAACTTGGATGTTCAAGTCGAACGCGTGCACGGCATGTTTCCTCGATGCGAAGCTCGACGTAGCCTTTGCTCGTCAAGTCGTTGTACAATTAAGTTAGGCAAAGTATGCCGGTCGATCTAAGCTATTTCTAGCACTGTCTCACTCTATATGCGGTTGTCAAGTCGCGTAGTCCCTCGAGAGCAAGGCTCGTCATATAAAGTATGTGACTTGAGCGATAGCGTCGCCTAGTGAACAAGGTTTGTCCAAGGTATGAGCCACGATTGATTTAGTAAAAAGCATGCCACGGATAAAGGAAGTTCACGCGACTGGTTGTCGCCGAGATCGGTCCCGCAACTTGGGAGTCTCGATAAGTCTCGATAAGAAAGCACACGAGATCGGTCCCGCTACTTGGGAGTGTCACGATCGGCACCCATTTTTTTTCGGATACGAGACGTGTCCAAGCCAGCCTACGCCACAGTGTCGACGGTAGAACGCTGTAGCCACAATGCTCAAGTCACAAATAATGCTCATTCACAAATTAATTTAATTTACAATATTTACAAGTTTTACATTTGCAGAAAATATAACTCTTACAAATATTGGAATGACTGCAACTCATCTATCTAGCTAGTCTCTAGGTTTTCGTCTGCAAGTACACCCGTAACTCCCCATGCTAAGTGAATCCACGGCTAACCTAAAAAATATTGGTTTTCAGTCAGGAATGGAACGAGTACAATTCACTGAATGCAGTTTCAATAATTGAAAATGACTATATAACAGAGGTTAGCCTTTAGACATTAACTAAATACCAAGAACAGAAAATGAAATACATTAAAATACTCACCGATTGACCGACTGACGTACTTTGATATGTGATCGGTCTCGGAACAATTATGCGACACGGTCTACACTATCTACACGGTATAAAGTTACATGGTCTACATTGTATAAAGTTACACAGTCTACACTGTATAATGTACACGATCTACACTGTATAAAGCAATAATGAAATATTGTCTACACTGTATAAAGCAATAATAAATCATGGTCTACACGGTATAATACAAGAATAAATCACGGTCTACACGCGACCAATTTGAATTCACCGTATCGTGCACTTTGCAAATTCTCCAATTACTTTGTGCACGATCGTCAGATCGAGACGAAACTTGCACCATCAGGGCCGTATCATTTTTCTGGTCCTGCATGCCAAGTTTGGTCCGATTCTGAGACAGTTGATAAAATCACCGTTTTGCAGGCCCTACGGTCCCACTCAACGGGCGATTTTGTGCACGGCCCGCCGAAATCCAACTCTGGACATACGGTTGGGTTCGTATCAGAAAACTTGGATCCGTAGATATGTAGTTTGATGACTTTAGAGACCGTTGACTCTGTCACACTTTTCGGTGTAAAGCGGGTCCAACAGCGGACACCATTTTTGTCCGAAATTACCGTTTTACCCCTGTGTCCAGAATTGGACTTAAGGAGAGGCAATCCTAGCTAATTTGACTATTCTGAGAACGTTGGTAATGTTTATTTCAGCATCCGGAGACTTCTACATGTGTTGACTGATTGTGGCTCATTGAGTGGTATAGCGTTATTGGTTTCTCCAGCTAAGGACCTCAGGCAAGTGCACTTTCTGATTGCTTTCGATTTATAGTAGTCTTTTCATTTCATGTCTATACATATATCTTGCTGCTTGTTGACACCACACGGAGTAGTCGGAAGGAGAAATATCTTAGTAAACATGTGAACTACCCAGAACTTTCCCATGAGTCTATTCTTGAACGATAGCAGCTGCACACGACACGTGCAGTGAGCCGTATTTATCCCCTAGCCGTTCACATGTCGAAACTGATATTTCACACCACCTAGATAGATGTCTTTTATTAGTTTTTCCTTGTTTACTTCTCTATCGTGCTATGTCATCAGTTTTCTACAGCTTTCATATCTCATATGCTATTTTCATGTCTTGTCAATTCTATTATGTTTTGCATTACCGTTGGTTTGTGTACTTGTTCCATTCCTGACTGGAAACCAACATTTTTCAGGTTTAGCCGCTATCACTCTTAACACTGGGGAAGACTTGGGTATGCTGAAGACAACCTAGAAATAGAAAGCAATTGTAACAATTTTATTAATTATAAACTCTTGTATTTTCTTTAATTATAAATATTGTAATAAATATAGAATTGTGAATGAGCATCAAATGTTATTTCTTGAGTATTATTTCTTGTGGGCTTGACAGCGTTCTACCGTCGACTCTGCGGCGTAGGCTGGCTTGGACACGTCTCGTATCCGAAAAAACGGGTGCGGGTCGTGACAAATTTTTGTGGTGGCCCATGCAGGTCAGTTTTCACAAAGGATTGCGAACTCGTGATGGTACTTAAGTTAGTCGTACCATTGCGAGCCTGCGCCCAAGAAATGCTCATTTATAATTAGGATTAAAATAATAACTAGGACTAGGAGTCCCTTGTTCAAATTGACCGTTGGGTAGTTAAGGTTGTTAGATAGGCCATGCTATTTTAGAATTATTGAATTCAGATGACTTGCCAAACCTCTATAGAAACACTATTACCCTTGATATGACGACATGATCCAACGTGGGTATATTACTCACTTGGCTAGTTAGGTTTTCCCTAGAATTAAGGCTATAATCTTGATAACATGTTCAGTTTTCTTTTGCTCTTTGTAGATATAATTTTTATCATCGGTTAGAATTGCCTGTTTTAAACTCTATTTTGCTGTAAGTAACTGGTTTATAATTTCTGATACTGCTTTTCATATACAAATCTCGATGTAGGATTGGTTCAAAGTTTTCCCCTCAACCATTTGAAATATTTATGAAATCAAGATTAGGATGTTCTTAATTTATTTATCTTCAGATATTTCCTTTCGACCAGCCTTTTACCTTAAGGATTGAGACTTATAGGCAGATGTTACACTTTCTATCATAGTCAACTAGTTTGAAACTCTGGCAACTCCTTGAATGTCCTTAGGAATATAGTTAGAGTAAATTTAACGACTGCGATGGTTAGACAGCAGCGTACTGTCGTCAATTATTTGAGAGTGGAGAATGTGGGTTCACTGCAGCCAGCAGTGCACTGGCGAGACACAACCCATAGAATTGAAATCGTTTCGAAGAACCATAGTCTGTGGAACATTGCTAAAGCTATGTTCTCGATTGACCTCTTTTAGATCTTAGATACCCTTGTGCCAATATAGAGTAGAGCACCTGGTAGCATATCACCTCTGAATCACGGAACCAAGGGCTTACCACAGTCAGAGTATATGGGCGAGGCGTAATTCTCGGTGAAATGATTTCAGAATGTGATTACAAGTTTAGGATACTATAGAGGATAGAGACTGCCCTGTATGACCCTAAGACCCAAAGCCAATACTGGCAAAAAGTTCTGTAAGTTGATTAGCATGTCTCCTAACCTAGCATTATGTGGTCCTTGTAGTCTATTGACGAGGTGATTGACTGACACTAACAGGTTTACCTAGAATATAGAATTCAGAAATCCATAACCCATTAGTCGACCAGGCCTTATGGACAGAAGATAATAGGATGCCCATATAAGCAATGACACCAGGTAGGGATTTGATTTTTTCAAAACTCGAATTACTTATTCCTCCTTCCAAAAATCTGCGTGCTTGTATTTTGACTATCTTGACCAACGCTGCCATTACAGCCTAGTTTTTGCAAGCTTACTCTTTTATCGAACTTGATTCGAGACATATGTTTATTGGGGACGCCCGCTAAACATATTGTCTACTCAGAAATCAGTGTATTACGGTCTGATCAACCATGATGCATTTGGTTCGCTCTTCATTTAATTACACTACGTGGAATGAGATATATATGTATTTAGGATCTCATCCGCGACTGCTTTGACAATCCCTCTTGAAATAATTCCTTCGCCTTAGAATCACGTAGTTGTACTCGGTGACCCCTCTCTTGAACTCCCTATTTGTTTTGTCTTTCACTGATTTAGAAAGACAAAAGCTCGTAATTGATAGATAGATATAGAGTATCCCCCATGGCTATGATAGTGGTATACGCAAGTGCAGCTACCATCGGCCAACCCTGTGACTAGAACCTTGCCTTGAGTCACTCGTCCTCCCTTCGACACTAAACCTACTATCTTGATCTTCTAGTCATTGGAGTCCGAGAATGATTAGGATGTTTCCCCTTGACCCAATGCCAACCTAGGAGACTACATATTCTCAAGATACCGATTATTGTGAGCCTCTAAATCATTTGTTTGAAGCTTGCTTCAACTAGAACCCTTGTGACAATAGTCTGACAGGTTCGACCTCGATAGAAATTCACGACTCAGTTGTTAGAAATCTTTTCATATGATGTGCCTTAGAGTTAGTTACCCCCGTCGACAACTCATGAATACTGTGGACGAGTAGGTCATCCTATTTTATCGACCATGTGTCATTGTACACACTTATTTTCTATTTATTGAGGAACGACCCTTGACTTGACTTATACCCTTCGTCTTCTGATACGCCGTGCCTTATTCCCTATTAACTAGAGTCGAGGTACAGTATCCGGAACTTGGAATCCTTCTAACCTCATTATTCTTAAAATCCTGTCCTAACTTCTAAGGTGGGTAGACTGTAAGCCTCCCAAAATTTTGGGATATACTGGAATTACCGATTGATTAGAATAATATCCATTAGCATGACAATTAGTGCCCCACGGACTCCCACTTTTTTCATTTAGATTATTTTGTGTCCCGGCCATGCCATTAATATTTAGAGCACAAGACCAGTTGTTACCTCCCAACAAATTTCAGATGTAAGATCTAGACGAGTCCACCTTCATCTAGGTATATC
This sequence comes from Iris pallida, assembly GCA_029216955.1. NCBI lineage: Eukaryota > Viridiplantae > Streptophyta > Magnoliopsida > Asparagales > Iridaceae > Iris > Iris pallida. The sequence goes on from JANAVB010033017.1 coordinate 35,502,549, forward strand.
ATGTCTCACTCAAACCCGTCCCCTTGTACTCTATTTTTATGGTACGACATTCAGGACAAAAAGACTAGTTATAACCCTTACCATAGTACTAGTACACTTTTTGACTTCCACAAGAGCTTCAACCTCGACTCAATTCTTTCGACCCAATATATGGTTGTGACCTACTCGAAGCCCTTTACGCACATGCCACTAGTGTGCCATCCAATTGAGGCCTCTTGTGCTACTTAAACACAAAAGTCACTGAAGGCGCATTTCAGGCTTATGGACCTAGCTAACCAACCCGACTAGCAACTAGCTCAACCACTTGGAAGGAACCATATTCTAGGTTACCCTAATCTAGTAGGAAGAGTTTTATCGTTGGAATCTTGTCTAGTCAATATAGATTGAAACCCAATAATCATCCAACCAACGACTGATGCCCAAATAGAGAACCCAGTAAGACCACAACCTTGATTTTCCAAATTTTGTTCTATTGTGAAACCTTGTTTAGAATTTCGGAAGCAGAATTTCTGGAGCAGAATTTCTGTATTGCATGGATTGCAAGCCCCTCTAAGAATGAAGGGTTCTTCAATGTAGCAAGTGACTGGACTAGAGTGGCCCAATCTAGCGAATGAAACTATAGGTTCATATATACCCTTTCTATCTGTATTATTATATATTCTCTACTGCTCTTTAAACTTCATAGTTGCTCTTGATTATTCTCCTTTGTCTTCCTGTCCTGCCTATTTCAGAAGACGAATGGTCATGCTTATTAGAATTTGCCAATATTTTTTAGCTATTCGTATAAATTTGTTGATTGTTCGATTTTGGATTATTTGATAGATACGAGAGGATTATAGATACCATATGCCTAGATATTTGTTAGTAGGATTGTTAGCACCAGTTAGAAGATTTTAAGATGTTAGTGTGAGGAGTAGTGTGACCAAAGGTGGGTAGAAGGCCTGGAGGCTAATTGGCTAGGAGAAGAATACAAATTATTTTTGAGGAATTAAAAATTTATTGGGATTATGGTAATAGTGGATTTATTCCTTGACTTTTATATTTTAATTTTAGGCATGGTATGAGTTAGAATTTCGAGGACAAAATTATTTTTAAGGTGGATAGATTTGTAGCTCCCCTTCCCAAAATTTTGAAATATTTTATTTATTTATTTAATTTAAATGGTAAATTATGTTTTTATAAATAATGATTTAGTTAATTGTTACGATAGATAATTTTTAGCCATAGTGGAGTTTTGGAGTACAAGACGACTAGGAATCATGGCACGGATAGTGTAACGGCGTGCCATGACTAGTGTATTAGCCATGCCAGAAAAGACTGAGCCATAGTGATGTCCTAACTAGGAAAACCAGGCTAAGTTGTGACATGACCGTTATAAATAGTTTAATTATTTATATTTAATATTATTTGATATTAGGACAACCGGTTGTACCAAACCAGCCCGGACTAGACCCGTACCAAGCCCATGTAGTCGTGCGGGACGTCCTATGACATTCGTGTTGAGGTACCTTGGTATGATGGTGTCGAATTCCGTTTTAATTATCTGATGAATATTTTCTAAGTATTCTTAATTAAATATTATAAATACCATTATTGGTTTATTAAATTTTGATATTATTATTATCATTATTTTATTGGGAGTGTTATTTAATATTATTATTTTATATTAATTTATTGACTAACAAATATTATATATGTATGTTTTTGTATGAATATATATATATATATATATATATATATATATATATATATATATATATATATATATATATATATACATAATAGTGGATGTGTGTGTATATATATAAATATATGTATATATAAACGTATATATATGTGTATATATATATATATATATATATATATATATATATATATATATATATATATATATATATATATATATTATATATGTATGTAGGTGCATGTATATATAAATATATAAAGGTATACTGTGTGTATATATATATATATATATATATATATATATATATATATATATATATATATATATATATATATATATATATATATAAAATATATATATATACATATATAAAATAGTTGTTAAAAAAAATAGGAAAAAGAAAAAGAATAAAAACTAACAACACAGCTCACCCAAAATCCATTTTTTCCCCTTAGTGGTTAACCCGAGCAAGTGGTTTTCCCCCACATCAACCAAAGTGAGCCCAGCATGAGACACTTCCCAAACCCGAGCCCACAGGAACTTGTACCCTATTCCCAACCCGAGGGCGAACAGGCGTATATGCGTTAACGTATATATATGAAACAGTAGGAATCGATCGAGAAATCTCACAAACCCTAACTCGAAACCCGCGCCCCCAACCTGGCGACCCTGACGGCGCGCGCGCGTCGCCACGGTGGCCGCCGGCCGGCGACAGAGCCGCCGCGCGCGCGCTCAGGGGAACGGTGACAGCAGCAGTACCCAGCGAAGAGGCCGACTTCGCGACGCGTTTTCGCAACGCGTGGTTAATCGTTTGTCGATCTGCGACTTCAGGTACGTTCACAACCCATAGGGCTGTAAACCCCTTCACATAGATTCTTTTAACTCGCACTGTGCACGACGAGAATCGAGTTCCAAACCGAGGAAAATCTCAATTTCCTGGGTATAGAAACTGCCCCAACGCCCAATATTCGCGGTCGATTTGCGACCAGAAAGTCGCGAATTTTGGAAAACCTCCTGAACAGACTTCTAGACAACCTAACCAAGATGAAAACTCGGTTTTTAGATTTAATTCTTGTGACTTATTTTCTGTTTAAAATTAGGATGAAGTTTTCCAAAAATCTGTTTTCAAAAATAGAAAATTGTTCCACACGACGTGCGTCCCGCCATTTCGGGCGACATGGTCGTGAACTGAAAGCATCGAAAGCTGCGTATCGGCTTCGTGGTCGTGTGGGCTTTGGCAGAATTCAAATTGGTCGCATGTGTGCGACGAATTTGATGCGTATCCGTCGAAATTTACCGTATCGTGCACTTTACAAATTCACCAATTACTTTATGCATGCTCGTCAGATCGAGGCAAAACTTGCGCCATCAGGGCTATATCATTTTTCTGGTCCTGCATGCCAAGTTTGGTCCGATTCTGAGGCAGTTGATAAAATCACCGTTTTGCGGGCCCCACGGTCCTACTCAACGGGCGATTTTGTGCACGGCCCACCAGAATCCAACTCTGGACATACGGTTGGGTTCGTATCGGAAAACTGTATCCGTAGACATGTAGTTTGACAACTTTAGAGACCGTTGACTCGGGCACGCTTTTCGGTGTAAAGCGGATCCAACGGCGGACACCGTTTTTGTCCGAAATTAGCATTTTGCCCCTGTGTCCAGAATTGGACTTAAGGACAGGCAATTCTAGCTAATTTGACTATTCTGAGAATGTTGGTAATGTTTATTTCAGCATCCGGAGACTTCTACATGTGTTGACTGATTGTGGCTCATTGAGTGGTATAGCGTTATTGGTTTCTCCAGCTAAGGACCTCAGGCAAGTGCACTTTCTGATTGCTTTCGATTCATAGTAGTCTTTTTATTTTATGTCTATACATATATCTTGCTGTTTGTTGACACGCTCGTCACACGGAGTAGTCGGGAGGGAAAATATTTTAGTAAACATGTGAACTACCCAGAACTTTCCCATGAGTCTATTCTTGAACGATAGCAGCTGCACACGACACGTGCAGTGAGCCGTATTTACCCCCTAGCCGTTCACATATCGAAACAGATATTTCACACCACCTAGATAGATGTCTTTTATTAGTTTTTCCTTGTTTACTTCTCTATCGTGCTATGTCATCAGTTTTCTACAGCTTTCATATCTCATATGCTATTTTCATGTCTTGTCAATTCTATTGTGTTTTGCATTGCCGTCGATTTATGTACTTGTTTCATTCCTGACTGAAAACCAACATTTTTTAGGTTTAGCCGCTATCACTCTTAACACTGGGGAAGACTTGGGTATGCTGAAGATAACCTAGAAATAGAAAGCAATTGTATCAATTTCATTAATTGTAAACTCTTGTATTTTCTTTAATTATAAATATTGTAATAAATATAGAATTGTGAATGAGCATCAAATGTTATTTCTTGAGCATTATTTCTTGCGGGCTTGACAGCGTTCTACCGCCGACTCTACGGCGTAGGCTGGCTTGGACACGTCTCGTATCCGGAAAAACGGGTGCGGGTCGTGACAACTTGTGTATACAACTATCATAGCCATGGGGATACTTCGTATCTCTCTACCAATTACGAGCTTTCGTCTTTCCAAATCAGTGAAAGGCAAAAACCATAAAGAGTTCAAGGGAGATGTCACTGAATACAATTACGTGATTTAAAGGCGAATGTATAATTTAAGAGGAATTGTCAATGCAGTCGCGGATGAGATCCTAGAGACATCTACATCTCCATCCACGTAGGTAAATCAGAGAAAGAGCGAACCGGGTGTACTACGGTTAATCAGACCGTAATACATCAATTCTGATTAGACAATATGTTAGTAGGCGTCCTCACTAAACATATGTCTTGAATCAAGCTCGATAAAAGAGTAAGCTTGTAAAACTAGGCTGTAATAGCAGCATTGGTCAAGATAGTCAAAATACAAGAGTATGCGAGATTTTTGAAAGGAGGCACAAGTAGTACGAGTTTTGTGAGAATCAAAACCTTACCCGGTGTTCTTGCTTATACGGCCTTCCTACTATCTTCTTATCCATAAAGCCTTGGTCGACTAATGGGTTATGCATCTCTAAATTCTATATTCCTGGTAAACCTATTAGTGCCAGTCAATTACCTCGCCAATAGATCACAAGGACCATGGAATACTAGGTTGGGAGACATGCTATCCATCTTGCAGAACTTCCACTAGTATTGGCTTTGGTTCTTATGGAACGTACAGGGCATTTCCCTATCCTCTATAGTATCCTAAACTTGTAATCATGTCTGAAGTCATTTCACCGAGGATTATGCCTTGCCCGTATACCCTGGCTATGGTAAACCCTTGGTTTTGTAACTCAAATATGATACAAATCGAACATTACTTAACTCTATCAAATATTGATTCAAGGATAACTACGATCAAAGAGGACCACTAGCCATAGTTTAGCAATATTCTAAAACCTATATTTTCTTAAACTAATTTCAACTCTAGGAGTCGTGCCTCGCCAGTGCGCTGCTGGCTGCAGTGAATCTATAGTCTCCATAATTTAAATAAATGGTGACAGTGCGTTGCTGTCATGCCATAATGAGTTAACTAACATTCCTTTAACTATATCTGTAAAAAATTCATGAGCTTCTAGAGACTCGAACAAGATGACTATGGAATAAAGCATAAGTATTTGTCATATCAGTCGTAACCCTTAAATAAAAGATTTAACAGGAAGGAAATAACTGAAGACAAAAGGATTACAAATATTCTGGTATCTATTCTATGTGTATTCAAGCCTTTGAGGAAAAATTTGAATCGAAACTAACTCGAGGTCTGTATATGGATAACATAATCAGAAATTATATAATAATAATTCTTAGGACAAAATAGGAACTAAATAGGCAATTTGGGCTAAGATATGAGGATGATATCTAAAGAGGCAAAGAGAAGGAATTGTACAATTTATCAAGGTTAGATCATTAACTCTATGAAGCCTTGTCTCACCAAGTGAATAATCTATCCACATTGGGTCATATCGTCATATCGAGAGGTAATAGTGTACCTATGAGGATCTGACAAACTATTAAAATTAATAACTCCTCATCTAAATTGCATGCCCTAGACTACCCATCGGTAAATTTGTATAAGGGACTCCTAGTCCTAGTCATTCTCTTAAATTAAATTAATCCCTAACTCGTGAATGAGCATTTCCTAGTCGCAGGCTCGCAATAGTACGACTAACTTAAGTACTATCACGAGTTCGCATGATTTGTGAAAACAGACCTGCATGGACCACCACAAAAACTTGTCACGACCTGTACCCATTTTTTATTTTTTTTTCCGGATACGAGACGTGTCCAAGCCAGCCAACGCCACAGTGTTGACGGTAGAACGTTGTAGCCACAATGCTCAAGTCACAAATAATGCTCATTCACAAATTAATTTAATTTACAATATTCACAAGTTTTACATTTGCAGAAAATATAACTCGTACAAATATTAGAATGACTACAACTCATCTATCTAGCTAGTCTCTAGGTTCCCGTCTACAAGTACACCCGTAACTCCCCATGCTAAGTGAATCTACGGCTAACCTAAAAAATATTGGTTTCCAGTCAGGAATGGAACGAGTACAATTCACTGAATACAGTTTCAATAATTTAAAATGACTATATAACAGAGGTTAGCCTTTAGACATATGATTTATAAAATAAATAAAGAAAGACAGAATAAAACTAAATGCCAAGAACAGAAAATAAAATACAATAAAATACTCACCAACTGAAGTACCTTTGATATGTGACTGGTCTCGAGACAATTATGCGACACGGTCTACACTATCTATACGGTATAAAGTTACACGGTCTACACTGTATAAAGTTACACGGTCTACACTGTATAATGTACACGATCTACACTGTATAAAGCAATAATGAAACATTGTCTACACTGTATAAAGCAATAATAAATTATGGTCTACACGGTATAATGCAAGAATAAATCACGGTCTACACGGTATAATGTAGGAATAAATCACGGTCTACACGGTATAATGCAAGAATAAATCATGGTCTACACGGTATAAGGTCAGATCACACATCGTTGGTACTTCACCTCCTCCGACACAAAGAATAAAATCAACATAAAGACTGAAATCACATCTCTATCGACTAACAATAATGCATAGTAAAGATCAATACTGAAAACAAACAATAAACTGTACTCGCCTGTGATCCTTTGCTGGTAAAACCGACAATCCGAACCATTCAGTGTGCTACAATAGTCAAAACTCGTACAACAGTCTCTGGATGCTAAAATAAATATTACCAATGTTCTCAAAATAGTCAAAATAGCTAGAATTGTTTGTCCTTAAGTCCAATTCTGGACACATGAGCAAAACGGTAATTTCGGGTCAAAACGGTGTCCGCCGTTGGACCCGCTTTGCACCGAAAAGTGTACCAGAGTCAATGGTCTCTAAAGTCATCAAACTACATGTCTACGGATCCGTTTTGATGATACGAACCCAACCGTTTATCTAAAGTTGGATTCCGGTGGGTCGTGCAGAAAATCGCGCGTTGAGTCAGATAGTGGGGCCCGCAAAACGGCGATCCGATTAACTGTCTCAGAATTGGACCAAACTTGGCATACAGGACCAGAAAAATGATACTGTTCTGTTGGCACAAGTTTCGTCTCGATCTGACGAACGTGCATAAAGTAATTAGGAAATTTGCACAGAGACCGATACGATATATTTCGACGGATACGCAACAAATTCGTCGCGCACACGCAACCAATTTGAATTTTGTCAAAGCCCACGCATCCACGAAACCATTACGTACCTTTCGATGCTTTCGGTTCACGACCACGTCGCCCGGATTGGCGGGATGCACGTCGCATCGAAGAGTTTTTCAATATTTTTAATATTTTTGAAAAATGTTTTTCTTGATTTTTGGATTCGAATAACACTGCAAACACTTGACAAAGTCAGGAACTAAAAAAAGGGGTTTAATCTTTTATATGTCGTCTAGGCCTTCTTGAATTAGATTTCGAAAACTGTTAATAGGTTGGCCACGAATTTCTTTCTAAGTTGGGGTTTTAGGCTATCACTGTATTATGTTTTTGAACAGAATTCTCGGCAACTTCACATTGATTTCCTCATCGAAACGATAGGCCACAAATAAATCCTTTTGAAAGGATAGGAAGATGGTCCGGTTGTCTATACATAGGAATTTACGGTTCATGATTTCATCAACCAGGGAGGAAGAAAAACGAGTTCGAAGTCGTCACCTGAGGGGGTGTTACTGCCGCTGCCGTTCCTGTTTCGGTCTGTCGCACGCTGTTGCACATGGCCGTCGGCCTCGCTGTGCTGGCGGCCACGAAGGGGGGCACGCGTCGTGTCACGACCCGTACCCGCTTTTCGGATGCGAGCTCGTGAGCAAGCCAGCTACGTATCGAGCAGACTCCAGCCCGACTCGAGTACGTATAAGCTGTCAAGGTCATGGGTATCATGTCTAATCTAAACTGTATCTCAATCCACAAGAATCAAATAAACAAGAATGAACAAGTATGGGTCATGGTCTGCATCCCATTAGCATATTATCCGATTAGACTCTAAGAATAATATGAGTCTAAAAAGCAAAGCTACTAAGCAGGATATATAACGAAAGCACAGAGAAAGATAGTAAATCAATAATACTAACAAAATACCTGAATCATGCATATGAAGTCAGCTACCACATGCTCAGCTAACTAACTCCGTGCAATCGCTAAACCTGAAGAGATCATCAGGTCCTCAGAGGACTAGCAAGATACATAAAACATGCCTACTAATATGACAGTAAATAACAGGTGTGGAGGATAAGAACACTGCAAGAAGAACATCTAAGGACGACGAGTCGTGAGGAAATATAATACTAGACTTGGCTACCAATCAATCGATTAACCTCTATAGCTTGTAGTATAATGCAAGATACTCCCAATCTATAGTAGATTTTGACTGTAATACAATGCAAGATAATCCCAGTCAAGATTAGCCAATTCTAGTATCGATCTCCTCTCCTAAAGGATACAAAGTCAAGTAGACTCCTATAAATCATAGTACAATGCAAGATACTCCCAATTTATAGTGTCGCAAGTCAAGTCAATTAATCAATCAATATATGCTATAGGTCGTACTACAATGTAAGATACTCCCAATCCATGGCATGTCTCAAGTCAAGTCAATCAAGATAAAGAATCAGCTATAGATCGTAGTACAATGTAAGATACTCCTAAGCTATAGTATGTCTCTACTGTAGTACAATGCAAGATACTCCCAGCCGAGAATGGTCAAGGACAGATATAGAAATTGACAACTCAATCACGAGAAAAGGGTAACACAAAGAGACCAATATTCTAGCAATGTCAAACATCCTATACGTGCACGTAATCTAGAACAAGTAAAGCAATCAAGGACGAATTCAATCACAATATGTAATCATGTGACAATATGAAAAGGAATACAATAAAAGGGAGAAACCATGTAAATACTGTATATGTTCGGCAAGGTATACTTGCTTGGAGGTTGCACGGAGAACCAACAATGTATCGCCAATCAACAAGTCAGAAAGTCCAAGTCATCCTAACTGTCTTCGAAAGATGAAATAAACGTTACCAACATTCTCAGAATAGTCGAATTAGCTAGGATTGCCTGTCCTTAAGTCCAATTCTGGACACAGGGGCAAAACGATAATTTCGGGCAAAAATGATATCCGCCGTTGGACCTGCTTTGCACCGAAAAGCGTGCCAGAGTCAACGGTCTCTAAAGTCGTTAAACTACAAGTCTACGGATCCGGTTTTCTGATACGAACTCAACCGTATGTCCAGAGTTGGATTCCGGCGGGTCGTGCACAAAATCGCCCGTTGAGTGGGAACGTGGGGCCCGTAAAACGGTGATTTTATCAACGGTCTCAGAATCGGACCAAGCTTGGCATACAAGACCAGAAAAATGATACGGTTCTGTTGGCGTAAGTTTCGTCTCGATCTGACGAACGTGCACAAAGTAATTGGAGAATTTGCAAAGTGCACGATACGGGGAATTTCGACGGATACGTATCAAATTCGTCGCACACACGCGACCAATTTGAATTCCGTCAAAGCCCACACGACCATGAAACTGTTACGCAGCTTTCGATACTTTCGGTTCGCGACCACGTCGCCCGAAATGGCGGGATGCACGTCGTGTGGATGGATTTCATTGAATTTCACTATTTTGAAAACGGGTTTTTCTCGATTTTTGGATTTGAATAACTCTGCCAATACTTGACGAAATTAGGAACTACAAAAAGGGTTTTAATCCTGTATATGTTGTCTAGGTCTGCCTTCGGGTAGATTCTTAGGTTCGTTCATCTGTCGTCCCAGAAACGACTTTCAAATAGGGTTCTACGAACAGTTTCAATATTTTGTTTTCAACAGATTTCTCCCGAAGTTTCAGGAATTCCTATAATTCATTTAAGGCAAACTACACAAATCTAATTGAAGGCGTTGATAGAGGGTTAACCCAGCTATTCATAGAAATTTACGAGTCAAGATTTCGTTAAATGATCGCTGAGTAAACATACCTCGAAGTCGCTGTGTCCCGCTTACAGCTACTGTTCTGTTTCGGCGCATGTGCGCGCTGTCGACGGCTTGGCCGGCCACCTCCGGCCTGGTGCGGCGGCGCACGGCCGCTGGGTGGGTCGCCCATGGCTGGCGAAGGTCGTGGGATTCAGGTTTTTGTGTTAGGGTTTGGTTCCTCTATCCCTAGTTTATATATACGCAAGTATACAGTCGGGCTCGATCAGGTGTGCTTAGCTTAGGGGTTTATGTTGTTCGGCTACTATGGGGAATTGCTGGGATTTTCTCCGCTGGGCTTGGCCCAGTGGGGAGCTGGGTTCGGGCCCAGCTGGAGTTGTAGGCTTCTTCTTTTTTTTCATTCTTCTTTTCTTTTTCTTTTTTCCTTTTATATATATATATATATATATATATATATATATATATATATATATATATATATATATATATATATATATATATATATATATATATATATATATATATACATATATACATCTATGTGTATATATATTCCTATATTACAAATATAACCATATATACTCCAAAATCTTATTATATCTAGAGTGACCTATACATATATATATGCATATACACACACATATATTTTATATTCATATATACATACACCCCTACACATATACATATTTATTTATATACATACACGCATACACTTATACATATTATATATATTTTGATAATGCAGGCTACAAAAACGTAATTTATATATATACATATATATATATATATATATATATATATATATATATATATATATATATATATATATATATATATATATATATATATATATATATATATTAATAATGCAGGCTACAAAAACGTAATTTATATATATATATACATACATATATATATATATATATATATATATATATATATATATATATATATATATATATATAAATATATATATATATATATATATATATATATATAACGATATATACCTATATACCATAAATACAAACACGAATGATAAATATTAAGTATAATTGACATTTGAAATCCGATAATTAATTTTATATACCAAAAATTCCTAAATAAAATACAATGATATTTTATATATTAATAAAAGCCTAATTTTTCATATACCGTAAATACACTTCTATATTTATATATATCCTAGATAATTTCCCTAAAATCTAACATATTTGTTAAGGAGAAATATTTACTATATTATTAAATAAAATATCATTTCTAATAACAAGCACATATAATATATTATATATATATAGCAATTGTTCCTAGAATAGTCTCCAAAATTACCAAGGTAAAATACCAATACAATATGTGTCTATACTGACGTCTTTGGTCACACTGCAACACCTCATGGGCTTGGATTTGACTTGGGCCCAATCGGGATAGGTTCGGTACAACCGGGTTACCTAAAACTCAATAATATAATTAAATAATAAATAAAACTTCGATAAGGGTTAAGTCGCAACTTGGCCTGGTTTTCCTAGTTAGGACACTCCTATAGCTTTGCATTCCCCTACCATGGCTAAACACTAGTCAAAGCATACCACTGCACTATCCATGTCACGATCTCTAGTCGCCTTGTACTCCAAATCCTAACCCTGGCTAAAGTCACCTACCATAATAACTAACTAAATAATTATTCATAAAATCTAAAAATCTCCATTTAATAATAATAATAATAAAATAATTCAACAATTTTCGGGAAGGGGAGCTACAAATCTATCCACCTTAAAAATAAATTTCGTCCTCGAAATTCTAATTCATAATCATGCCTAAAAAAATCAAAATCTACCTTAATCTCCTCAAATTTAATTTTTCCAAAATATTTTATAACCCTCTCTAGCCATTTATAATTATGGAACCTCGAGGACTTCTACCCACCTTTGGTCACACTACTACTCAAAAATAAAATATTATAACCTTTTAACTAGTGGCCAATAATTCTACCCGGGATATCTAGGACATATGGTATCTTTAATCCCCCATATCTATCAAACAACCAATCATTCAAAATCAAGCAATATTCTAATATAACTTAAGAATCTTTGATGAATTCTAGACAGCACGATCATTCGTCACCCCAAAATAGGAAGGGACGAGAATCATCGGTACGGAAAGCAAGAAAGTATAATCGAGAGCAATTATGGAGTTTTCAAGGACGTAGAGAATTTCTAGGAGAATTTCCAAGGCATAGTGGATTGAGATTTCTAAGGTTTAGTCAAGTCGCAGGCTCGTATCAGTACAGTTACATAACCGATACGATATGCTCTGACCCGCATGGGCCACCACAAAAACTTGTCACGACCCGCACCCGCTTTTCGGACGCGAGCTCGTGAGCAAGCCAGCTACGTATCGAGCGGACTCCAGCCCGACTCGAGTACGTATAAGCTGTCAAGGTCATGGGTATCATGTCTAATCTAAACTGTATCTCCATCCACAAGAATCAAATAAACAAGAATGAACAAGTATGGGTCATGGTCTGCATCCCATTAGCATATTATCCGATTAGACTCTAAGAATAATATGAGTCTAAAAAGCAAAGCTGCAAAGCAGGATATATAATGAAAGCACGAGAAAGATAGTAAATCAATAATACTAACAAAATACCTGAATCATGCATTTGAAGTCAGCTACCACATGCTCAGCTAACTAACTCCGTGCAATCGCTAAACCTGAAGAGATCATCAGGTCCTCAGAGGACTAGCAAGATACATAAAACATGCCTACTAATATGACAGTAAATAACAGGTGTGGAGGATAAGAACACTGCAAAAAGAACATCTAAGGACGACGAGTCGTGAGGAAATGTAATACTAGACTTGGCTACCAATCAATCGATTAACCTCTATAGCTTGTAGTACAATGCAAGATACTCCCAATCTATAGTAGATTTTGACTGTAATACAATGCAAGATAATCCCAGTCAAGATTAGCCAATTCTAGTATCGATCTCCTCTCCTAAAGGATACAAAGTCAAGTAGACTCCTATAAATCGTAGTACAATGCAAGATACTCCCAATTTATAGTGTCACAAGTCAAGTCAATCAATCAATCAATATATGCTATAGGTCGTAGTACAATGTAAGATACTCCCAATCTATGGCATATCTCAAGTCAAGTCAATCAAGATAAAGAATCAGCTATAGATCGTAGTACAATGTAAGATACTCCCAAGCTATAGTATGTCTCTACTGTAGTACAATGCAAGATTCTCCCAGCCGAGAATGGTCAAGGACAGATATAGAAACTGACAACTCAATCACGAGAAAAGGGTAACACAAAGAGACCAATATTCTAGCAATGTCAAACATCCTATACGTGCACGTAATCTAGAACAAGTAAAGCAATCAAGGACGAATTCAATCACAATATGTAATCATGTGACAATATGAAAAGGAATACAATAAAAAGGAGAAACCATGTAAATACTGTATATGTTCGGCAAGGTATACTTGCATGGAGGTTGCACGGAGAACCAACAATGTATCGCCAATCAACAAGTCAGAAAGTCCAAGTCATCCCAACTGTCTTCGAAAGCTGAAATAAATGTTACCAACATTCTCAGAATAGTCAAATTTGCTAGGATTGCCTATCCTTAAGTCCAATTCTAGATACAGGGGCAAAATGGTAATTTCGGGCAAAAACGATGTCCGCTGTTGGACCCGCTTTGCACCGAAAAGTGTGCCAGAGTCAACGGTCTCTAAAGTCGTCAAACTATATGTCTACAGATCCAGTTTTCCGATACGAACTCAACCGTATGTCCAGAGTTGGATTCCGGCGGACCGTGCACAAAATCGCCCGTTGAGTGGGAACGTGGGGCCCGTAAAACGGTGATTTTATCAACGGTCTCAGAATCGGACCAAGCTTGGCATACAGGACCAGAAAAATGATACGGTTCTGTTGGCGCAAGTTTCGTCTCGATCTGACGAACGTGCACAAAGTAATTGAAGAATTTGCAAAGTGCACGATACGGGGAATTTTGACAGATACGCATCAAATTCGTCGCGCACACCGCGACCAATTTGAATTCCGTCAAAGCCCACACGACCAGGAAACCGTTACGCAGCTTTCGATGCTTTCGGTTTATGACCATGTCGCCCGAAATGGCGGGACGCACGTCGTGTGGATGGATTTCATTAAATTTTACTATTTTGAAAACGAGTTTTTCTCGATTTTTGGATTTGAATAACTCTGCCAATACTTGACAAAATCAGGAACTACAAAAAGGGTTTTAATCCTGTATATGTTTTCTAGGTCTGCCTTCAGGTAGATTCTTAGGTTCATTCATCTGTCGTCCCAGAAACGACTTCCAAATAGGGTTCTACGAACAGTTTCAATATTCTGTTTTCAACAGATTTCTCCCGAAGTTTCAGGAATTCCTATAATTCATTTAAGGCAAACTACACAAATCTAATTGAAGGCGTTGATAGAGGGTTAACCCAGCTATTCATAGAAATTTACGGGTTGAGATTTCGTTCAACGATCGCTGAGTAAACATACCTCGAAGTCGCTGTGTCCGCTTACAGCTGCTGTTCTGTTCCAGTGCATGTGCGCGCTGTCGACGGCTTGGCCGGCCACCTCCGGCCTGGTGCGGCAGCGCGCGGCCGCTGGGTGGGTCGCCCATGGCTGGCGAAGGTCGTGGGATTCAGGTTTTTGTGTTAGGGTTTGGTTCCTCTATCCCTAGTTTATATATACGCAAGTATACAGTCGGGCTCGATCGGGTGTGCTTAGCTTAGGGGTTTATGCTGTTCGGCTACTGTTGGGAATTGCTGGGATTTGCTCCGCTGGGCTCGGCCCAGTGGGGAGCTGGGTTCGGGCCCAGCTGGAGTTGTAGGCTTCGTCTTTTTTTCATTCTTCTTTTCTTTTTCTTTTTTCCTTTTTCTTTTATATATATATATATATATATATATATATATATATATATATATATATATATATATATATACATCTATGTGTATATATATTCCTATATTACAAATATAACCATATATACTCCAAAATTTTATTATATCTAGAGTGACCTATACATATATATATGCATATACACACACATATATTTTATATTCATATATACATACACCCCTACACATATACATATTTATTTATATACATACACGCATACACTTATACATATTATATATATTTAATAATGCAGGCTACAAAAACGTAATTTATATATATATATATATATATATATATATATATATATATATATATATATATATATATATATATATATATATATATATATATATATATATATATATATATATATATATATAATGATATATACCTATATACCATAAATACAAACACGAATGATAAATATTAAGTATAATTGATATTTGAAATCCGATAATTAATTTTATATACCAAAAATTCCTAAATAAAATACAATGATATTTTATATATTAATAAAAGCCTAATTTTTCATATACCGTAAATACACTTCTATATTTATATATATCCTAGATAATTTCCGTAAAATCTAACATATTTGTTAAGGAGAAATATTTACTATATTATTAAATAAAATATCATTTCTAATAACAAGCACATATAATATATTATATATATAGCAATTGTTCCTAGAATAGTCTCCAAAATTACCAAGGTAAAATACCAATATAATATGTGTCTATACTGACGTCTTTGGTCACACTGCAACACCTCATGGGCTTGGATTTGACTTGGGCCCAATCGGGATAGGTTCGGTACAACCGGGTTCCCTAAAACTCAATAATATAATTAAATAATAAATAAAACTTCGGTAAGGGTTAAGTCGCAACTTTGCCTGGTTTTCCTAGTTAGGACACTCCTATAGCTTTGCATTCCCCTACCATGGCTAAACACTAGTCAAAGCATACCACTGCACTATCCGTGTCACGATCTCTAGTCGCCTTGTACTCCAAATCCTAACCCTGGCTAAAGTCACCTACCGTAATAACTAACTAAATGATTATTCATAAAATCTAAAGATCTCCATTTAATAATAATAATAATAAAATAATTCAACAATTTTTGGGAAGGGGAGCTACAAATCTATCCACCTTAAAAATAAATTTCGTCCTCGAAATTCTAATTCGTAATCATGCCTAAAAAAAATCAAAATCTACCTTAATCTCCTCAAATTTAATTTCTCCAAAAATATTTTATAACCCTCTCTAGCCATTTATAATTATGGAACCTCGAGGACTTCTACCCACCTTTGGTCATACTACTACTCAAAAATAAAATATTATAACCTTTTAACTAGTGGCCAATAATTCTACCCGGGATATCTAGGACATATGGTATCTTTAATCCCCCATATCTATCAAACAACCAATCATTCAAAATCAAGCAATATTCTAATATAACTTAAGAATCTTTGATGAATTCTAGACAGCACGATCATTCGTCACCCCAAAATAGGAAGGGACGAGAATCATCGGTACGGAAAGCAAGGAAGTATAATCGAGAGCAATTATGGAGTTTTCAAGGACGTAGAGAATTTCCAAGGCATAGTGGATTGAGATTTCTAAGGTTTAGTCAAGTCGCAGGCTCGTATCAGTACAGTTACGTAACCGATACGATATGCTCTGACCCGCATGGGCCACCACAAAAACTTGTCACGACCCGCACCCGCTTTTCGGACGCGAGCTCGTGAGCAAGCCAGCTACGTATCGAGCGGACTCCAGCCCGACTCGAGTACGTATAAGCTGTCAAGGTCATGGGTATCATGTCTAATCTAAACTGTATCTCAATCCACAAGAATCAAATAAACAAGAATGAACAAGTATGGGTCATGGTCTGCAGCCCATTAGCATATTATCCGATTAGACTCGAAAAATAATATGAGTCTAAAAAGTAAAGCTGCTAAGCAGGATATATAATGAAAGCACGAGAAAGATAGTAAATCAATAATACTAACAAAATACCTGAATCATGCATATGAAGTCAGCTACCACATGCTCAGCTAACTAACTCCGTGCAATCGCTAAACCTGAAGAGATCATCAGGTCCTCAGAGGACTAGCAAGATACATAAAACATGCCTACTAATATGACAGTAAATAACAGGTGTGGAGGATAAGAACACTGCAAAAAGAACATCTAAGGACGACGAGTCGTGAGGAAATGTAATACTAGACTTGGCTACCAATCAATCGATTAACCTCTATAGCTTGTAGTACAATGCAAGATACTCCCAATCTATAGTAGATTTTGACTGTAATACAATGCAAGATAATCCCAGTCAAGATTAGCCAATTCTAGTATCGATCTCCTCTCCTAAAGGATACAAAGTCAAGTAGACTCCTATAAATCGTAGTACAATGCAAGATACTCCCAATTTATAGTGTCGTAAGTCAAGTCAATCAATCAATCAATATATGCTATAGGTCGTAGTACAATGTAAGATACTCCCAATCCATGGCATGTCTCAAGTCAAGTCAATCAAGATAAAGAATTAGCTATAGATCGTAGTACAATGTAAGATACTCCCAAGCTATAGTATGTCTCTATTGTAGTACAATGCAAGATACTCCCAGCCGAGAATGGTCAAGGACAGATATAGAAACTGACAACTCAATCACGAGAAAAGGGTAACACAAAGAGACCAATATTCTAGCAATGTCAAACATCCTATACGTGCACGTAATCTAGAACAAGTAAAGCAATCAAGGACGAATTCAATCACAATATGTAATCATGTGACAATATGAAAAGGAATACAATAAAGGGAAAACCATGTAAATACTGTATACGTTCGGTAAGGTATACTTGCCTGGAGGTTGCACGGAGAACCAACAATGTATCGTCAATCAACAAGTCAGAAAGTCCAAGTCATCCCAACTGTCTTCGAAAGCTGAAATAAATGTTACCAACATTCTCAGACTAGTCAAATTAGCTAGGATTGCCTGTCCTTAAGTCCAATTCTGGACACAGGGGCAAAACGGTAATTTTGGGCAAAAATGATATCCGCCGTTGGACCCGCTTTGCACCGAAAAGCGTGCCAGAGTCAACGATCTCTAAAGTCGTCAAACTACATGTCTACGGATCCGGTTTTCCGATATGAACCAAACCATATATCCAGAGTTGGATTCCGACGGGCCGTGCACAAAATCGCCCGTTGAATGGGACCGTGGGGCCCGCAAAACGGTGATGTTATCAACAGTCTCAGAATCGGACCAAACTTGGCATACAGGACCAGAAAAATGATACGGTTCTGCTGGCGCAAGTTTCATCTCGATCTGACGAACATGCATAAAGTAATTGGAGAATTTGCAAAGTACACAATATGGAGAATTTCGACAGATACATATCAAATTCGTCGCGCACACGCGACCAATTTGAATTCCGTCAAAGCCCACACGACCACGAAGCCGTTACGCAGCTTTCGATGCTTTCGGTTCGCGATCACGTCGCCCGAAATGGCGGGACGCACGTCGTGTGGATGGATTTCATTGAATTTCACTATTTTGAAAACGGGTTTTTCTCGATTTTTGGATTTGAATAACTCTGCCAATACTTGACGAAATCAGGAACTACAAAAAGGGTTTTAATCCTGTATATGTTGTCTAGGTCTGCCTTCAGGTAGATTCTTAGGTTCGTTCATCTGTCGTCCCAGAAACGACTTCCAAATAGGGTTCTACGAACAGTTTCAATATTCTGTTTTCAACAGATTTCTCCTGAAGTTTCAGGAATTCCTATAATTCATTTAAGGCAAACTACACAAATCTAATTGAAGGAGTTGATAGAGGGTTAACCCAGCTATTCATAGAAATTTACGGGTCAAGATTTCGTTAAACGATCGCTGAGTAAACATACCTCGAAGTCGCTGTGTCCCGCTTACAACTGTTGTTCTGTTCCGGCGCACGTGCGCGCTGTCGACGGCTTGGCCGGCCACCTCAGGCCTGGTGCGGCGGCGCACGGCCGCTGGATGGGTCGCCCCTGGCTGGCGAAGGTCGTGGGGTTCAGGTTTTTGTGTTAGGGTTTGGTTCCTCTATCCCTAGTTTATATATACGCAAGTATACAGTCGGGCTCGATCGGGTGTGCTTAGCTTAGGGGTTTATGCTGTTCAGCTACTGTGGGGAATTGCTGGGATTTGCTCTGCTGGGCTCGGTCGAGTGGGGAGCTGGGTTCGGGCCCAGCTGGAGTTGTAGGCTTCTTCTTCTTTTTTTCATTCTTTTTTCTTTTCTTTTTTCCTTTTTCTTATATATATATATATATATATATATATATATATATATATATATATATATATATATATATACACATATATATACATCTATGTGTATATATATTCCTATATTACAAATATAACCATATATACTCCAAAATCTTATTATATCTAGAGTGACCTATACATATATATGCATATACACACACATATATTTTACAGAATTATATACATACACCCCTACATGTATACATATTTATTTATATACATACACGCATACACTTATACATATTATATATATTTAATAATGCAGGCTACAAAAACATAATTTATATATATATATATATATATATATATATATATATATATATATATATATATATATATATATATATATATATATATATATATATATAATGTTATATACCTATATACCATAAATACAAACACGAATGATAAATATTAAGTATAATTGATATTTGAAATCCGATAATTAATTTTATATACCAAAAATTCCTAAATAAAATACAATGATATTTTATATATTAATAAAAGCCTAATTTTTCATATACCGTAAATACACTTCTATATTTATATATATCCTAGATAATTTCCCTAAAATCCAACATATTTGTTAAGGAGAAATATTTACTATATTATTAAATAAAATATCATTTCTAATAACAAAAACATATAATATATTATATATATATATAGCAATTGTTCCTAGAATAGTCTCCAAAATTACCAAGGTAAAATACCAATACAATATGTGTCTATACTGACGTCTTTGGTCGCACTGCAACACCTCATGGGCTTGGATAATAAATAAAACTTTGGTAAGGGTTATGTCGCAACTTGGCCTGGTTTTTCTAGTTAGGACACTCCTATAGCTTTGTATTCTCCTACCATGGCTAAACACTAGTCAAAGCACACCACTGCACTATCCGTGTCACGATCTCTAGTCGCCTTGTACTCCAAATCTTAACCCTGGCTAAAGTCACCTACCGTAATAACTAACTAAATGATTATTCATAAAATCTAAAAATCTCTATTTAATAATAATAATAATAAAATAATTCAACAATTTCCGGGAAGGGGAGCTACACGTCGGGAGGAGGCCGGGGCGCGCACACTCGAGTTGGTGGTCGGCGTTAGGGTTATGTTGGTTGTCGATGAAAGTCACTCACGCGCGTATTTATGAAAGAGGTCGGGAACCCCCTTCTCTCGGGTTAGGGAGAGTTGGGGCTCGGCCTGGGCCTTTGGCCTGGCTGGGACCGAGTCCCCTACTCCTATGTACTCTATTATATATATATATATATATATATATATATATATATATATATATATATATATATATATATATATATATATATATATATATATATATATATATATATATATATATATATATATATTATATAAACTCAAATAAATTCCACTAGCATCTATTCCTAGTGTAGAGTCTATTTATATAAATATGACCATATATCATAATATTTAATTGACAAAAATAATATAACTAATAATAATAAAATAATATTATATAATAATAACCTCAATAAAATAATAATAATAATAATAATAACAAAATTCAGTAAATCAATAATGGTGTATATATACCATTATGTGCAGTCTAATAATCTCCAAAAGTACAAGGACCGATTTTATACAATTAGCATTGAATATCAACTAATAATAATATTTATAATATTTAATTAACGAATACGAAAATATTATTAGATCATTCAAATGTAATATAACACACTCATACCAAATTACATCAACACGAATGTCAATGGATGTACCGCATGACTACATGGACTTGGGCTTATTTTGGGTCCAATCTTGACTAGTTCGGTACAATCGGGTTCCCTAAAACTCCATAATATAATTAATAAATAAATAATTCTTCGGTAAGAGTTAAGTCGCAACTTGGCCTGATTTTCCTAGTTAGGACATCACTATGGCTCGGCCTTCTCTACCAGGGCTAATACACTAGTCAAAGCACTCCATCGCACTATCCGTGCCACGATTTCTAGTCATCTTGTACTCTAAAACTCCACTATGGCTAAAGTCATCTACCGTAATAATTAACTAAATAATTATTTATATAAAAAATTCTAAAAGTCACCATCTAATTCAAATAAATAAATAAAAATATATTATCAAAATTTCGGAAAGAGGGGTTACAGGGAGTCTCGATAAGTCTCGTTCATGAGATCGGTCCCGCTACTTGGGAGTCTCGCTAAGTCTCAATAAGGAAGCACATGAGATCGGTCTCGCTACTTGGGAGTCTCGATAAGTCTTGATAAGGAATCACACGAGATCGGTCCCGCTACTTGGGAGTCTCAATAGAAAGATAGAAAGCATGGTCATGAATAAGGAAGAACTTGATAGATCGAGTTGAGTCTTGTATGGTCATTGGACAACTTGCACGCAAGGGCAAAATTCCTCGAGCGATTCCGGGGCGCCGGGTTCATGTCGGCCTAGGAAGAATTGCAGATATTGTACGGCCTTCATCGACAGTATGACTCAATTGAAGTGAACCGTTACAATATAGGCTGCGGGTCTTCGGTGGGAGCTCGTACCTCTCCACGCGAATGGTCACCGTATGCAAAAGATCCAGGATAGCTTGACATTGCTAGTGACCACTCATATAGATGTGTCGACAAGAGCGGCTATCCGTGTGTATGTCTTTGGATTGCGTCGAGTACTAGCAAGTTACGAGTTGGGTTATCAAGTTACGCTTATAGCAAGCGCTAACCTTGAATCGGCACGGATTAGGGTGTGCACGGTTGCAACAACATTTTGGAGCCTAAGAGTTGGCTATAGCAAGGACACGTGCTTCGGCATAAATGTGGTGTTGTCTCGAGTTAAGTCACGAAGGGCCGTAAGACAAGTTGGTTAAGTCTGGGTGATACGTGGGAGGCACGGCCTCGATTTTATGGCATAGTCAAGTCTACTGGCACGACCAGCACGAGTCGTCCCCCTTGACGTCGTTGGCATAAGAATGGTCTAGAGGAACATGAAAGAAGCGAAAGTCTTGGCACAGTCGAGTTGCATATGTTTCTACTCGGCGAGACATTGCTTCGAGTATATATTAAAGTCACGAATAGAGAATAGCACGACCTTGTCGTTGCATTGCCTAGTAAAGGCCAAGACGTCTTTGTTCTATAATTGATCCTAAGGCAAGACTAGCAAGACAATCATAAAAGGATTAGGCTGCACAAAGTAAATGAACGTATCAGTTTTGTATGGGTGGTCGAGGAGCTCACTCCATCAGTACAGTTGAGTACTGACACCTACACAGTTTTATGTACAGGCACATGTAGAAGCTTGTGGTACGGAGCTCGCTTGGAAGCGTCGAGGCACGAAATTCATTGGTGATTCGAAGCGTGCGGCTGCGTGGAGTCAAGACTTATACGGGACATAATGTATGGACATCACCATCCTGCAGAATCTGCACTCATCGCCGTGAAGTATTGTATCGAGAGATGAGAGAGAGCAGAGTGACTTGTAAAATGAAAGAAAAGTGAGGTTGAGAGACTTGTAATCATGGCCTTACGCCCCATTGTAATTTTATTGTTCAATATCAATAAAGAGCACTTTTGAATAACTTGTGTGTTGCTTCTAAATTTTTGTTGCATGTTTTAATGTTTCTGCTTGGGACTTCTGTGCGACGACCCCATCGCAGCCGCTGTAATCGGTCGTTATAAAACTGCCTTGCACGAGCGCAATCTAGGCTCATACCACATCACGCCTTACCGAGGACGATCACTCCTATGAGAGCGGGGCGTGACATAATGTTATCAGAGCACGGCTTTACGTCCTTGGACTTCATGTTGATTCTCTCAGTTTTGAAAGCTCGTCGTTGATAAAGGTGTGTGCGCTCTCTCTCAAATGTCCCACAGCATGTCCATACAATAAGTCTAAATATTTTCAAAAGCTCGTACAAGTGTTCAATCGAACGCATCGGTAGACGATGGCCTTTGTGCCGAACGGTGTCAAACTTGAGTTGATAGAAAACACATGCTAAATTTAGCAAATTACGTGCGTCCCTAAATAGTCCTACGTCGACATTAGCAAATGAGCGTGCAAATTCGAAGTATAGTCCGTACGGGATAGCTATACAGATAGCCTTTTGGCTAAGTTGTGCCGCATGTCGCGCACCTCGTATTTTTGGTACAAACTAATTGCGAGCAATATTAAGTATCGCTCGATCGGGAACAGAGATATACTTAGAGTGTATATCGATAGAAACACTATCGGACTAACGCTTAGGCGTACACGGAAGATTGGTTTAGATTTTGAGGAATAGTGCGAACGACTTAGTACGCGTGAGCGATTACGCTAGAGATTCGTCGGACGAATCTGAAAGATGTATTAGCCAGTGATGCGAACGTGATTGTGGACTAAATCGGATGGCTAGAATCCTGAGTGGTGTATGGTCCGTCTTGAAAATTATTCGAGCAAAAATTAAGGATTAGAAGTAACGACGAGTATGTCGGCGAGGCGATGCGATCGCGCAAATCCCTAGAACGTGTCACACTTAATAGGTCGTGACTTCGAATGTCCCGAATAAGATATCGTTCGGACAACTTGTGAATGGGCAATGCGAGTTAGAAAATGATTCGGAACGATGAATAAAAAGTGAATGTCTTGATCGAGGAAGCCTAGAGGATCGCACTTATGATTTCGGATTTGGTCGAAATGGAATTGTGGTATATCTAATTCGGATACTAGCATCAGTTGCACGACTCAAAGTTCGTTGCAAAGGAAGATCGTCAGGTTACGTACATCATCGATGGTATTGAGGTGTATCAAAGATCGATGTGCGATAACTCGGGGGTACTCTGATTCGAGGAATGACGACCGTATAAAATGTCATTGTTCCGATGGATGCTATACTCGGGATGTTGAAACGTGTCGAGGAAAAGATAGACTTGGTATACCGAAGCCCAAGACTTACTTTTCAAATGCCCTCACCATATTCGCAAGAACGAAGACATTTCTCAACTGTTTGGTAGCACTGGCATTTCTATGACTAGAGATCGCAATACTGTGTAGATTAGTTCACTTCAAAGCTTTTGGCTTAGAATTACGGTGTTTAGTATCGATGTTATTGTTATTGTAGTGTGCTGCCTATTTTTAAAAGGGATCTTGTTCTCACCTTCAAGTAGTTTCTTTATTGGCCCAGAAAGAAAGTGAATTGATCATCATAGTATATCTAATTCTTTTGTACTCTGTTTTAATATCAACAAACAAGGAGTTCTATAAACCAAGAATTGTATACAAACTATGCCTTCTACAGTTTGGACACGTATCTGACATGTTCCCACACCGCGCCCTTATCGTCTCATGTCATATTCTTGTCCATGCAACATAGGTCAGAAGCCTTGGAGAGCTATTAATTTGTTAGAGATTATGTTATCCAATAGGTTTCAATATCCTATGCTTAGCAACTCACTGTAACTTACATTGGTCAAGGACCTCTTCTTATTAATGTTTTAACTGCTATTTACTTTTAAGTCTATGGAACTAGGTATGAGACTATTTACTTTTAAGTCTATGAAACTAGGTATGAGATTGAGACTTTTAAATGTATTTCTTCATAAGAATGTGAAGAACTTAAGATGATATAAAATATTATGTGGAAATTGGATTTAATATTTCCTAAATTTAGATGTGGTAAATAGCAACTTTTAATAAATTTTTTGGCTAAATTGTGACGCAAGCAGCTTGCTTGCACACAGGCACAAAGACGTATTAAATCCAATTTAGAAGAAAAGTATATGTCTAAATTAAAAGGTTTAGAGATATTGGAATCGAGAAAAATAGGATTTAGGGCTTGGCCCAGTTAGGGATTTGGAAGGATAATGGTGAGGTTGTGAATCATCCTGCAACAGTAGGTGCAGTCAGACTGAAGCAAACAATTGCTTTGAGCTTACTTTTGTACATGATAATGGTTGGAGGGGGTTAGTGCTATAGACTTCATAGTTTAGGTGTTGTACGGTCCTAGGGTTATATACTTCATAGTTTAGGTGTTATAGGGTCTTTAGGAGAGAAAGGATAAGATAAGGGTTTGGATCTATTTGCGAACATGGAAAAATGGTTTGTCTGTATCCGTATCTTATATATAACCGTATCCATGTCTATATTTGTGAAACATAGGCGACTACATATGTACCTAATTGAAATTCAAGAAGAGCTCTGCAAGTTGCGGTCTTCCAGCAGAGTATAGCAGGGCAGTTGGTGGACAAGAGATTTTAATGGGAGAAAGGTAATAACTAATAAGATGACAGAGAGGGGAAGGCTGCACACCATCTCTCCCACAAATTCCTTTTTTTTAATCTGAACTTGCTTCTCCTCTGATGAGGATTATGTAAAAGCATATAAAGGTTACATGCAGTACCGATTCGTAGGCTTTTTTTTACTTTCCTTCGGTTTTCTTGTCATATTCGCCTTTATGGAGTATCACTATGGAGAATTTCCTGTTTATTTGGCAATTGAATCTTGTCCACAGTAACACTTGGGGTTTATTTTTCTGTAAGGGTGCACTTGTAAGCTATTTTTTTGTCGACTGGCATGCCTATTGCATCGTATAGACCAAGGAATAATAGATTCGAATTAAATCTGGTTCTGCATGTGCAATAAATTCTCAAAACCTTGTTATCATTACTATTTTTTTTCTGTTTTTTGAGCTTACGGAAGTCGTCAGATGATTATCATCTTGGAAGATTTAGCTCTTACCTTGTAGCTTATCCAAAATCCTGCACATCCATATTCTACTGGTCACCACTCAACTGCAAACAATATTAGAAGCAAACCCGATGTTGCAGGAACACTGGAAAATGGTGTCCATATCCGTATTGTGACATTATATATATTTGTGTCTGTATTCCTATACGTCTACCTATATTAAAATGTCAGAATCCTGTATTCTAATCTTGCCCTTTCAGTATACATATTTGTATTCGTGTAGCGTAGGGAATTGAATGATGATAGAAATTTTCTTTCGTGTACACTGGCTTTGAGATTTATCTCGACTGCGAGAAAAAAATGTATGTATATATATATTGGAAATGTGCACATAATGGCTTTATTTCCTGCCCATGGTTCAACTTTTTTTTAGCTTCTAGAATATACTTAGTTCATAATCCTTGGGCATTGCCATCTTGCATTTAGAATGATCTAAAGATGACAAAGATTGAATGTACATGTGACATACACAATGTATATGTATTTGTTGTAGATTTCTCGTACAAATTAGCAGTTTAACTGCTTAAAAGATTTGAAGTAGTGTAATGTAGACTGCTGTACAAAATTGTTTTTAAGTAAAAGCATTATGAACCGCTTAAAAACAACACAAGTAGAAATTTGTGGCTAGCAATAGCATAACAACTTGTTGGGGTGCTTAAAATTGCCGTTGCTTAGATTAATATTTGTCCTTCATTTAGTCGGTTCGCTTCAAGAAACCAGAAAGTTTTAATCGTACTGACATTGCAATCGAACTTTTGAACAGTCACTTGGTCAGTTAAGATCTGAACAACCCACTGTTACGAATCTAAAAAGACTTGTAATAGTAAGGCTTGAAGGAAAAAAATTCAAGAAATGGTGATAAAAAGAAATGTTGAAAGTGAGAGTTGATCATTGCCCATTGGCAAAGGGGAGAACTACGGGTACTACATTTTTGTGATAACGTACATCATAATTTTTGCGGTCTTAGGACTGCTAAAATTTTAGCAGTCCTGGATATATAATTTGGCAATGTTAAAAAAATAAAAAATTGTCCAGTGCTTGTAGCCCAATTGGAAAGCAACGCAAACATAGGATTCGAGCCTCCCAATCATAAAGACGTGTAGGTGGATGTGGGCGTTAATAAAAATAATAGAGGATTGTCAAAATTTAAAAAAATACCACTACACTTATCACTTAGGGTCTGCTTGGATTGAGGGTTAAGAGAGTTAAGTGAGGGATAGTTAAGTGAGGGAAAAATAAAATCATGTTTAGTTTGAGGGCGGAGGTTTATGAGAGAGGGTTATAGAGGGTTAAGTGAGGGTTTATTTCACCATCTTTTGCCCTTTTTTTGACCCCCCAAATCGGAGGGTTAACGAGGGTGATTGAGGAATTTTGTTTGAAAAGTCATAAATATCCCTTATTTGTTCTACAAAATATAATAATTTTTTCTCCGTAACTTCCTAATTTGTGAAGATATTTTGACAAGTTCTAATTAAAATTTAATCAAATTTGATTTTATAACATATGTAATAAGGTTATTTTGGTAACTATCATATTTTTATTAATCCCCTTCTCACTCAAAACCTCCAATCCAAGCAAGAGTTATTAAACAGCCCCCACTTAGCTCTCCCTCCCTTGTTAGCAATCACTCGAATAAAACTCGTATTATACGCGAATTTTTTCGTATCTTTCATAAATGTATAATATTTGCGTACTTTTGATAGATCCAAATCAGTACATAAATTTTAAGCCTGCGAAGTTTTAAACATGTTTTGTATAAATTATTGACAAATTTGATACAATAAACATGCTATGAACCTATTTAATTAACCAAATTTGACAATATATTTAAGAATGTAAAGTTTCTAACCTCAATATTTTCATTTTTCGAACATTTGACCGAATTTTTGAACGTATTTTATTTGTACTGAGCCGATTTATATTCGTACTTTTGTTGTCCCGAATTTTTTTCGTTTGCCGAATTGCTAACAAGGCTCCCTCTAATCCAAACAAGGCTCTACGGATTGACTCGTACTCCCTCTCACTCCCTTATTTAATCCCACTTAACTCTGCTTATTTTTTTCCCCTCAATCTAATCATACCCTTAGACTAACACATTATATGTATGATATCAAAAAAGCAAATATTAAAATACAGACTAAAATTGGTCCTAAAATGTAGTGAAGCGGACTTAAAAATCTAGATGGTGCCATTGGGACATCTAGAAGCATTTTTCATCTGAATGATAATACTTTTTTTTTTGTGACTTGATCAGGCTGACACAATATTTGCATACTATCTCCCAACCTTCTTCTGTCACTCTTGCCACCCGAAAATCACCCCTAGTTCAGTAATCAGTATACAAATTTTATGTTTTCGAAAATCAATTTTTTTGGAAAACAAACATGAAATATATTTACCACCATAACTTTGACTAAAAAAAATTCGCGTACCAAACGTTTCCTAGAACCTCCTTTAGCCCGTTATAAGAACGTAAATGATATTTTGTCTGCGGTTTGTGACCACGGACGTGACCGTAGGACCACTTGACAGCCAAGCATTGGGCTTCTATCACCCGGGCCGGTCCTGGTCCAGGACAGAACGACCGTTCAGGACCCTCGGAGTAGAAGGACCTAAATTTTTTAATTTAAAAACTACTTTTATGCGCTCCGCGAACTCAGGATCGACCCTGATTAGCAGCTGTAACAAATAGTTTTCTAAAGTTATTATGTAAACTGATTACATAAGACCAATAACGACAGTAATCAACTTGCGATCTTCGATTTTTGTACAACTTCTGAGTCCGTCTTTGTAACTTCCACAATAACTTAAAATACGCGAAAATTGGATTCCAAACATCTTGCCATCTTACAAATGAAGTCATTTTACAGATCAGGATCAACTATTTAAGAAATACTTGCTCTGATGTTACCTTAATACTTTGAAAAAACAACAGGAACACTTTGATGTTTAAGCTTGCAACTCAGCGAGCTCTGCTCGAGAAGTTACTACCAGTGTGGAGAAAATCTTGATGAGAAGTTAGGCTAAAATTACAACTTGAGACACCCTAAACTATTTCAATTTTTTAACTTAATATCCTCAACTTTGATAGATGCTACCTTAATACTCTGAATTTTTTGTGACAGAATTGTCCCTCATCTACACACACCCTAAACATCCCCCTCCCGCCTCCCGTCGGCGACCTCCCTCCCCCCCGCCTCCCGTCGGCGACCTCCCCTCCACCCCGCGTTGTGGGCCATTTCGGACCTGCACAAGGTAGCGGGTCGCTGGAGGGGGCAGCCGGATGCCGTGCGGGGTAGGTGGGCCGCGGCATGGGCCGGCCCGGAGCTGTGTGGGGCGGCTGGGTTGCGGGCAGGGGAAGCAGCTGCAACCGGAGGCGGAGGCACGGGATGGTGGTGCCGGGGACAGCCGCACGGTGCGGCGGGGCGCGGGGTTCGCCGGAGGACGCGGGGGCGAGTGTGGGGGACGGTCGTGGAGGGGTAGGTCGGCCGGAGGTGGGGTGTTCCCGGAGAAGGAGGGGGGAGGTATGTTGTGGGTTAGGAGGGGGGGTTGGTGTTTGTTGTGGGTTAGGAGGAGAGGGATAGTTTTATCTCTTATAAAATTTGGGTATCAAAATAAAAATTATTATATAATTGTGTATTAAGTTAGCACCTATTAAAGTTGAGGGTATCAAGTTGAACATTTTGGATAGTTAAGGGTATCATGTTATAATTTAGCCATGAAGTTATTTGATTCCAGTACCAAAAAAAATTATATTCTGATATGAAACTGTCCATATTGTCGATACAGTCGATTCCGATACAGAAACTGTAATAAGATTTTTGACACGTTCGATTTTGGCCTTCCAACTTTATTTGTTGTTCTTTTGAAGCACCTTTCGTCAATTTGAAGCATATCGTGATCACTTTAAAAGAATATCTGACAATACAAGTATTTAAATGGTGCATTTGTACTATACGATATGTTTTTGAAGTGGTCTCCATATTCAAAATTGACGAAATGTGCTTCAAAAGAACTATTTATGAAATCGGGGTTAAAAATTGAGCAGTGAAAAATTAAGTTGCCAAAAATACTCCAGTGCTATAGTTGGGACGTCATTAGAGTAATTTAGCCTCTTTTTTTATTATAATCCACACACCTACACGTTCTTACGGTTGGGGGACTTGAACCCTGTCGGTCTCCATCTGGCCAGTGTCCGTACTGTTTTCCACATGAAATACAAAAATATTGCCATTCTTGTATCACAATTGCAATTGTAGACACTTCCAACTAATTCTACCGATCACTCCAAAATAAACTAGGATGCAAGAACTAGGTCCCCATCGGATTCGGAAGAAATTGTCTATCCCTACAACACACTTTTGGCAGTCCTATTCATATATATGACTAGAAAAAAAATTATAGTGCTTGCTATTTTAGGACGACCAAAACTTTGACAGTCCTGGATATACACAGATTAGACAGTCCTGGATGTACACATGTTTGACAGTCCTATTTTTTTTAGTACTACCAAAATTTGTCCTTGATATACGCTGCTAGAATTTGGACAATCCTAAGACTGTCAAAAGTGTGTTGTCGTTCCAATTATATTCTTATTTTTTAAAATAAAAACAATATATGAAAATCTAAAAGTAAAGGATAAAATGGTTAATAACAGCTATTGTTGTGTCTAGCGCTCGTAGTTCATGTAGAAAGTAGTATGGACACTAAGTAGGACCGGCAAAGTTCGAGTCCCCGAACAGTAAGGGCATGTATGTGTGTGTAGGTTGTAGTAAAAAAAATCCAACTATTGTTATCGTAAATTTTGGTAATAAATGTTGAAAAAGTTTAATGAAAAAACAATCCCATCATGATTTCTGAAAGTAAATGTCATAGTGCACTTAATATTTGCCTTTATTATTTGGTTGGTGTAGAAAAAAAAAAGAATGTTCCAATTATATTCTTATTTTAAAAAATCAAAACAATATATGAAAATCTAAAAGTAATAGATAAAATGGTTAATAACAGCTAGTCTTGTGTCTAGCGCTCGTAGTTTCATGTGAAAAGTTGCGCGCACACTAAGCAGGACCGGCAGAATTTGAGTCCCCCAACCGTAAGGACGTGTAGGTGTGTGTGGATTGTAATAAAAAAAATTCAGCTATTGTTCTCATATATTTTCGTAGTAAATGTTGAAAAAGTTCAATGAAAAAACAATCCCATCACAGCGAGAAGTTGGCCATCGGAAGTGCAGCATTTGTTTTGTCATGAAAAAACAATCTTATCTAGTAGGCAATCTTCAAATCGCACAACAAGCATTTGTTTTGTCACGAATTCATGGAGAAATTCCTTTGGAGAGTGGCCTAGCTAGGACGTGGGTGAAGGGCGCAAATTTGCGCTTTGACGGCGCACGTTCGCGTTGGGCACAGAGATGACACACTTTTGTGCTTCGTACGGAGAGCTTCTCGGAA
This sequence comes from Iris pallida, assembly GCA_029216955.1. Taxonomy (NCBI): domain Eukaryota; kingdom Viridiplantae; phylum Streptophyta; class Magnoliopsida; order Asparagales; family Iridaceae; genus Iris; species Iris pallida. Next base: position 35,534,170 of record JANAVB010033017.1, read on the forward strand.
GTGCAGCAACGATGCTGCCGGACCGCAGTTTCATGAAGATGTGCAGGCGAATATTTGCTCCGTCTCAGGGCTGCCGTTTTGCCGTAGATCGAGGCTATTCTTTGCACTATTGCTAGGGAGTTATTGCTAGTAAGTGCCATCTTAATTAGGGAGTTACTCTATTTCCTGTGATTAACTCTTATCTTCAATAAACAATCAAAAAACTCCTATCTTCAAAAAACAATCATAAATTTTCATACATAGAGATGGAATTAGGTATATTTAGGCAAAAGAAAATGAGTTGGAGTATATACACAGAAAGGAATAGGACATCATCTAAGATTGGCTTGGCGCCATCTTAGACGACGACCAATGAGATTTTAGAATCTGGTGCCAGAATTATTTTATTTATTTTATGGCGTCCTATCCTATGTTTTAGATTCTAGCCCTATCTTACCCTCATACATTTTAAGTAAACTTTTTGGTATGTATTATATTACAAATAAACTCTTGTATAAATATCATTCAATCAATAAGTTGTGTTTTTTATTGAGATTCTACTCCATATATTTCTTATTGAGATTCTAGTCATATCTTATCTTCATACATTTTAGGTGAACTTTTCAATATGTATGATAAATATCATTATCGCTTACTTTCATACATTTTAGGTGAACTTTTCAATATGTATGATAAATATCATTCAATCGGTATAATATTATAAGAACGAAATAAAACTAGTCTAACTCTCCGAACTATATTTAATTTTGATAGAGGATGAATTTATGATTAAAAATATATGGGAATAAGATATTGGAGTTAAACTAAGCGTTAAATTAAAATAGAATATTATAGAATATTAACACATCCCTATCATCTCATTAAGAAAAAAAAATTACAATTTATAGGGCTTGTCCAGATGCTCCGTAATAGCCAGAGGAATATGAGCGAAAGCAGTAGCTCCATAAGCACAGCTCCACAAGCATAGGTAGCATAGGCAGCCCCATAGTCAGCAAAAGCGTATGCAGCTGTATTAGGAGCCCCATAGTCAGCAAAAGCGTATGCAGCTGTACTAGGAAATTGGACTTGTCCGTAGCCGCCAGGGTCAGACCCAAGGCTGTCCATGTGAAGTGTTGTGGGCCCATTCCAGTGTTACTTGTTTTCCCTTCCCTTGGTGCTGTTCTTGTTGGTGGATTACCTAATCCAAATCATTTATCTGATCGGTTACATATGCAAACCCACTAGACAACCCTCTGTCTGGCTGTGGCTGTGTAACACGTCCTTCACCTTCCCAATTTACTCTCTCATATCTTTGTCGGTTGCCTGATTGTATGAAATTGTAAAGGAAATTTAAGTTCAAATTATAGGTTTAAATGTTTTGAACATGTATGAAAGAACAAAACGTATCCATGTAGTGAATGTATGGATATAGATATCATATTTGTGGAGTTGGTTTGAAATTTTGATTATTTATATTTTCTTTATATCGTATTGACATTTGATGTGTGGTTTTATTTTGAAGAGAGGAGATGAGGGAGGGTGGTGGTGTTTTTGAAGAGATAGAGGAGATAGGCCGGGAGGGTATTTATAATGGAATTTCTTGAAAATCATAGACAACAAAGATGAATATCCTACCATACGTACAACAAATATTCTTACTAAGGAGGGGTTTTTTTTAACATACATCAATAACGTTATCAATAACGTATAAGAGATGAAAATCATAGAATTGAATAATAAACATAATGCTTACGAAGAGTCGGGATTAACATAATAAGCTTGATTGTTGAACAAGCCTGTAATTACCTACAGCACGACAGAGGCCCAAGAGAGGCCAAGAGAGAAGAAACAAGAACAATCTAATGGCTATAATATAGCATGTAATAGCCTGACTACTTAATTTGACATTTATATTCTACCAAAAATGTTTTTGACATGTGTACTGTAAAAAAAAAAGTTAAAAGGCTTCAACATGGCAATATCGATATATTAATTGCATGTAAACAAACACCATGTCACAAGAAATCTACTACATTGAAAGTGTTACTAAATATCGACAAGCAAGAATCATGATGATATATTGAAGAATTTAACCATAAGAGGGAACAACTATTTGAAAGCAGAAATTAGCAAAAGTACACCCAAACCAGTCTTCTCATGTGTACCACTGATACCAGACAACTATATATATATATATATATATATATATATATATATATATATATATATATATATATATATATATATATATATATATATATATATATATATTGTTGGGTTTATAGCCTTTTGTTTTGATTTTTAGTCCCACATCGGCTAGAAAGGAATGTGTATCTCCATATATATGAGTCTTTACTCTTTATGGAGATGCACATGTAGTGCACATGGGTGTGTGCCATGTGGGATTAATTATTAATGGTATAAAGGCTTAATCAACAATTAATAAGCTGTAAGCTTTTTGCTCTTGGGAAATTTATTTCCATAGGAGCTAAGCCCCGTTGGGGCTTAGCGACTCGGACTCGGACTCGGGCTCGGGCTCGGGCTCGGGCTCGGGCTCAAGGGCTCATGAGGCGTAATGTGGCATTTTGTGTGCGCAGCGTACGCAGCGTACGTAGAGTGCGCAATGTGCGCAGCGTACGCAGTGTGCGTAGAGTGCGTATGTGCGTATGGCTAGCTGCATATTAGAGCGGGAACGGTTGCAGCAGTTGCTGCATGTTCAGGAGTGGTTCTGCCACTACCCTGAAGTACAGGCAACTGCTTGGCAACCGCCCCGTGGGCTATATATGCAGGTTCTCTCCTCTCTCTCAGTTGGTAGAAGTAATCAGAATTCCAGAGAGAAAACTCTAAGTGTTCTTTAACACAACAGAGTAGTGAGCGTGTTGTTTAACACAAACACTAGTACTTTTTAGTATGCGTGAGTTCTGTTACTTCAAACAGAGAGAGAAGAGTACCATTGCCAGAGGAGTTCGCCGTCTTCCGAGGAGTCAGAAGAGCAGGAGTGTTCCAAGGTTTTTCGTCAACCTTGCTGGTTCCTGGAAGCTGTTCACAGAGGACGAATAAAGCTTTGAGCAACGGTGATAATTCACCCCAGCAATTCCATCTCTCGCCTGTCATCCTTCTGTTGCCTTTAGCAGTTCTGTCAGTATCTTCTTTTTAGAAGGCACTACTGCCAGTTTGCTACGATCACGAAAATCTCTTTAGATTATTCGTGTATTACGATATCTTTTTAGATTTCGTAATTTGCAGAATCTTTCTGGATCTCTGTTGCAAAACCTTCTTTAAGGAGTTGCATTAGAAACGTTGTTTTTACAACTGTTTCATTTTTTTAGTTTTCCATCGAAAAATTGTGCCCCGGCGTTCCCGACAATAACAATCTCAAAGCTTTATTGCTACGATGGAAAACATTAATGCTTCACTCCTCAACACTGACTTCTGTAAGTTAGAAAAGTTTGATGGAGAGCATTATCAAGTCTGGAAGAGGAAGGTTTATCTCACTCTTCAACTCAGAGACGTTGATCACGTGCTGCTTGAAGAGGAACCTACTGTTCCAGATACTGGGTCTGCTGCTGCAATATCTGCGGCTACTAAACTTCAGGCCAAGTGGAGAAGAGAAAATAGCATTTGCAGGCTCCTTATCCTGAATGCTATGGAGGATTCCCTTGCAGAATCCTATTCTAAGAAGAATATCGCTAGAGACATATGGGAGTCTCTAGAAAAACTCTACGAAGAAGACAAGAACCGCAGTAAAATATTTGTGGATGAAAAATATCACAAGTGGTTCTTTGAGGACGAAAAGTCTATGCTGCCGCAGGTGAAGGAGTTCCTGAAACTGCGACAGAAGTTGGAAGACGAGGCGATGCCCCTCCCCGACAAGTTTGTTGTTGGAGGGATTGTCTCAAAGCTTCCCGCTGGGTGGAGCAAGTTCTATGCAAACATGCATAGGAAGAAGTTGGAGATCACCCTTGAAGATCTCCTACAGGAAATCTATGTTGAGGACCAGATGCGGGCTCAACTGAAGGTGGACACACTGTCCAAGCAATTGGCTAACGCCAATCTGGTTCAGACCAAGGGACCAAAGGGAAAGCAGGCGACTTTCCACAGCAAGAAGAAGAACCCTGACAATCTAAAAGTCAAGGGAACTTCTATCAAGAAAAAGAAGCCAAAGTCAGAAATGTCTTGCTTCAAGTGTGGCAAGAAGGGCCACTTTAAGAATAAGTGTAAAGAAAAGACCAAGCAATCAGAGCAAGGAGAGCCTAGTAAGGTATCTATGATCACTGACGTAGTTGCTATGATTGCACAGGTTGATGCAGTAAGGACTGACTGGTGGGTAGACACTGGAGCCTCCTGCCATGTATGCTCCAGTAAGGAGTGGTTCACCACCTATACACCTACTTCTGAAGTGGTTATGATGGCGAACCAGGCACAAGCTGAAGTGCTCGGGATCGGGACGGTGGTATTGAAGCTGACTTCGGACAAGTCTCTGACGCTTCAAGGCGTGAAGCACGTTCCTGCTATCGCCAAGAACCTGATCTCGGGAGGCCTACTCTGCAATACAGGCCTCAGGATGGACATCAATGCTGGCCAGATGGTGATGTCTATCAAGGGAACATATTTCGGGAAAGCTTTTTATACCGAAGGAATGTTCAAGATTCAGCTTGTAAATCAGTCCAATGTAATTAATGTTATTAATGAAGTCACTCATTCTGCTTATACTCTTGAGTTGTGGCAGAATAGGCTAGGACATGTTTATTGTAAACGAATAAACAGAATGTCTAGTCTAGGACTTATCTCCAAATGTGGGGGTAAGGTAGAGAAATATGAAGTTTGTGCTCAAACGAAGATAACAAGGAAACCCTTTCCTCGGGTTAATCGAAGTACAGATCTTCTGGAGTTGGTTCACTCCGATATCTGTGACTTCAAACAGTTCTCTACAAAGGCCGGGATAAAGTATTTCATAACCTTCATCGATGACTTCTCAAAGTATGCGTTCGTCTACTTGCTGAAGGCTAAAGACGAAGCATTCGAGAAGTTTAAGGAGTTCAGAGCTGAAGCTGAGCGACAGACTGGACAACAACTCAAAAGGATAAGAAGTGATCGAGGTGGGGAGTACAGGTCTCATGAATTCGCATCGTTCTGTAAGGAACATGGAATTGTCAATGAGACTATGGCTCCGTACTCTCCTCAATCAAACGGAGTAGCTGAGAGGAAGAACAGGACGTTGACAGAAATGATAAATTCAATGTTGTTGACTGCTGGCCTTCCTAAGTGCTACTGGGAAGAAGCTGCATTGACGGCCACTTTTATTCTAAATAGAGTGCCTCATGCAACTTCTGATATTACTCCTCATGAACTCTGGTTCAAAGTCAGACCTAACTTGAATGTTATTCGAGTGTGGGGGTGTCTGGCATATGTCAAGCTTCCAGATCTGAAGATTCAGAACCTTGGGACAAGGACTACAAAGACGATCTTCTTGGGGTATGCCGAGAAGAGTGATGCTCGGAGATTTCTTGATATTGAGTCAAATCATATCATTGAATCTCGCGATGCAGAATATTTTGAAGACAAGTTTGCAAGGCACAAGAATATTGTTCTTCCGGATGTTCCAGAATAATGAGGGTGCACAAGAGACTGAAGTCTTCAATGAAGATGTGGTCCAAGAAGATGTTGTTGTTGATACAACGATTCAACCAGAACAAGCTGAGCCGTCAGCTAAGCGTGTGAGGAGGCCGAAGGACTTCGGAAGTGACTTTGTCACCTATCATGTGGAAGCAGATCCACTTACCTATGATGAGGCGATGAAGACCAGAGACGCGGTTTTCTGGAAGGAGGCGATTGACAATGAGATTGATTCCATCACCTCAAATAACACTTGGGTGTTGGTTGATCTTCCTGAAGGAGCGAAATCCATCGGATGCAAATGGATCTTCAAGAAGAAGATGAAAGCAGACGGAACTATTGACAAGTTGAAGGCTAGGTTGGTAGCCAAGGGGTTTTCTCAGAAGCAGGGGATTGACTACTTTGACACATATGCTCCAGTAGCCCGGATGACCACCATCAGAATGTTGATTGCTCTCGCAGCAATAAATAAGATGGTGATACATCAGATGGATGTGAATACGGCTTTCCTAAATGGCGAGCTGACCGAAGAGATTTACATGCAACAGCCAGAGGGATTTGTCATCAGAGGTCTTGAAGACAAAGTCTGCAAGTTGGTGAAATCCTTGTACGGTCTTAAACAGGCTCCCAAGATGTGGTATGAGAAATTTGACAAAGTTATAAGGTCAAATGGCTACATGGTCAGCGATACGGACAAGTGTGTTTACACAAAGTTCGCTGATGGAAGAGGTGTGATCGTTTGTCTGTACGTGGACGACATGCTTATCCTAGGTACGGATATTAGATGTGTCACGGAGACAAAGAAATTCATCTCAAGCAAGTTCAGTATGAAGGACTTGGGGGAAGCTGATGTGATCTTAGGGATCAAGATCATCCGGACAGACACTGGACTAGCGCTGTCACAGTCTCATTATATTGAGAAAATGATCACTCGTTATGGGTATCGGGATCTTCCAGGGATCGATACGCCGTACAGGTGTGATCTAAAGCTGAAGTCTAATTCAGGGGAAAGCGTCAGGCAGCTGGAGTATGCAAGCGTAATCGGGAGTTTGATGTATGCTACTACTGCCACAAGGCCTGACATAGCTTTCGTCGTGGGAATGCTGAGTCGTTTTACGAGCAATCCAGGTGTTGAACACTGGAAAGCTGTGGAACGGGTTATGAGATATCTCAAGAAGACTCAGACATATGCACTGTACTACAGCGGAGATCCGTCGGTAGTGGAAGGCTTCAGTAATGCCAGTTGGTGCTCAGAGGTGGAGAGCGAGAGGTCCACAGGTGGATACATTTTCACAATGGATGGAGCTGCTATATCGTGGAAGTCGAAGAAGCAGACTATGCTCTCGCGGTCATCCATGGAATCTGAGTTCTTTGCACTTGATACCGCAGCCGAGGAAGCAGAATGGCTTCGGGAGCTCATGTATGATCTTCCAGTGGTTGGGGTACAAATACCGGCGATACCGATATACTGCGACAACCAGGCGACTGCAGCGGTGGCATCAAATGACCTCTTCAACGGAAAGAAGAGGACTGTGCGGTTGAAGCACAGGGCAGTACACGATCTTATCAAGAGAGGTGTTATTGCAGTAATTGATGTTCGGAGTCAGGAGAACCTGGCGGATCCGTTCACCAAGGGCCTCAAGCGCCAGCTGGTCGATGACACAGCTTGTAAAATGGGCTTGAAGGCATTCTGATATTGTATTATTGTATTCCTACCATAAAGTTTTATGCTATTAGTTGAAAGATTTATCTACTAGGCATTTAGTTTTTGGTTCAAGGGAGGACCACTAATCGGAAGAATATCAGGAACGGTGGGCACATGTTCTATTGGGCATGGAGAGGTTACGGACCTATAACCACTGTTGTCTACTGTTGTTTTCTGCGGAAAACAGGTCCTGTGGGAGGTTGGCTTAAATGCCTTAATGAGTTCTCAGGCATTTGGAATGTCTGGTATGCTTTACAGGAAGCATCGTAGCACAGCACTACAAGGAGTGTGACTCCATGCTATGTGTGGCGGTGACTCCACCATGAGGTTCTCGAAGGAGGTAAAGCCTCGGCTATGTTAGCCAAGTCACAGCGGCATAGCACCGCAAATAGGCAGTTAGCCTAATGCTGTATATTGAATTAAAGAGGGATGTAGTCAGCACTACAAAGAGGAGGTGTTCCTCATGTTACGGGTGGCACGACACCACAATGAGGTAAACCCGGCTAGGGATAAAGCCTCGGCCTTGCAAGCTATGTCGTAGCGGCGTAACACCGCACAGAAGCGTAAGGCTTCATGCTGGGTAGTTTGGCACTACAAATGGGCTAGACCTCATGCTACGGGTAGTATGACACTACAATGAGGTTCCCGGTGATTCGGGGTAAGGTCCTCGGCTTAAGGCCATGTCATAGCGGCGTAGCACCGCAAAGGAAGCGTTGGACGCTTCATGCCATGTCTCTTTAATAAAGAACTCACCTATAGTGTATGGACAAAGAGATATCAGGCCGTCTCTTGAGGGTAAACTTGTAGACACCCAATATTATACACTGAAAACCAGGCTGGCACACGGCCTTAAATGTGCAGCCAGAAGCACATGTAACTACATTATGTGAGTGGAAAGAATTTCAGCTATGATGCAGAATTCAAGGCTTAGTCCATTCTTGTATTATAGTTTGATTTTTGACTCACGTGGGAAGATTCAAGTCTTAAGTGGCATCTATCCTAAAAGCATAATGGACAGTTACTGTGGGGAACACTCGTACTCATATATATAGAGATATGTGGGGGATTGTTTGGTTTATAGCCTTTTGTTTTGATTTTTAGTCCCACATCGGCTAGAAAGGAATGTGTATCTCCATATATATGAGTCTTTACTCTTTATGGAGATGCACATGTAGTGCACATGGGTGTGTGCCACGTGGGATTAATTATTAATGGTATAAAGGCTTAATCAACAATTAATAAGCTGTAAGCTTTTTGCTCTTGGGAAATTTATTTCCATAGGAGCTAAGCCCCGTTGGGGCTTAGCGACTCGGACTCGGACTCGGACTCGGACTCGGACTCGGACTCGGACTCGGGCTCGGGCTCGGACTCGGGCTCAAGGGCTCATGAGGCGTAATGTGGCGTTTTGTTGGCACACTTTGCACTTAGCACGTCAGCATCGTCGCTAGGCGTATAGTACGCTTAAGTTGCGCTCGTTGCGCGAGCCACTTGCGCGACCACGTTGCGCGGCCCGTTACGCGAGCCCAGTTACGCTGGCCCAGTTACGCAGCCCAGTACGCAGCCCAGTACGCGCAGTGTGCGCAGCGTACGCAGCGTACGTAGAGTGCGCAGTGTGCGCAGCATACGCAGTGTGCGTAGAGTGCGTATGTGCGTATGACTGGCTGCATATTAGAGCGGGAACGGTTGCAGCAGTTGCTGCATGTTCAGGAGTGGTTCTGCCACTACCCTGAAGTGCAGGCAACTGCTTGGCAACCGCCCCGTGGGCTATATATACAGGTTCTCTCCTCTCTCTCAGTTGGTAGAAGTAATCAGAATTCCAGAGAGAAAACTCTAAGTGTTCTTTAACACAACAGAGTAGTGAGCGTGTTGTTTAACACAAACACTAGTACTCTTTAGTACGCGTGAGTTCTGTTACTTCAAACAGAGAGAGAAGAGTACCATTGCCAGAGGAGTTCGCCGTCTTCCGAGGAGTCAGAAGAGCAGGAGTGTTCCAAGGTTTTCCGTCAACCTTGCTGGTTCCTGGAAGCTGTTCGCAGAGGGCGAATAAAGCTTTAAGCAACGGTGATAATTCACCCCAGCAATTCCATCTCTCGCCTGTCATCCTTTTGTTGCCTTTAGCAGTTCTGTCAGTATCTTCTTTTTAGAAGGCACTACTGCCAGTTTGCTACGATCACGAAAATCTCTTTAGATTATTCGTGTATTACGATATCTTTTTAGATTTCGTAATTTGCAGAATCCTTCTGGATCTCTGTTGCAAAACCTTCTTTAAGGAGTTGCATTAGAAACGTTGTCTTTACAACTGTTTCATTTTCTCAGTTTTCCATCGAAAAATTATGCCCCGGCGTTCCCGGCTCTATGACAATTTGAGATAGGATTTTGTGTTATATAGTAAAAGGACAATGCATAAGACTGTTCTCAGATTTCTTTGGTTCCTCCACCTCCTATATATATATATATATATATATATATATATATATATATATATATATATATATATATATATATATATATAGGAGGTGGAGGAACCAAAGAAATCTGAGAACAGTCTTATGCATTGTCCTTTTACTATATAACACAAAATCCTATCTCAAATTGTCATAGAGCAATGTAAAGCACAATTAAACAAACACTACATGTTATCAGCAAAATTATCGCACACTAACTCATGTATGACACTTAGGGGTCGCATTGAACATTTTGGCTACAACATGCTGCTATGCACAATTGTTACACAAACCATGCACCGATTTTCTTTCTTAGTACCCATAAGACTGTAACCTTGAATGGAAGAGCATGAATAACCACCCCAAAATAAAGTTCCAGTACGCAAAACATAGGCGTGCACATTCACACAAGAAAGAAATACCAACTAATGATCTATCATAAAAAGCATACCACATAGTAGTAAATGAAAAGTATTCAACAATGAGTTATTACCCAGTGGGCGATGATGAGTCTGGCCTGTGCAATGCGGGGCATCCACAACGTCGGAGGACTGACAAAAAATGGCTACGATCTGAGCTGGTGTGGGACAGAATGTGGCGCCCCGTGCATAAAAACTCATTGGCTAGGGCGTCGCGCGGGCGGTCGAGGACCGGCACCATTCTACCACGGGTATAAACGACGGCTGACCATGCGGCCCATCGTGCGATGCCCAATGGGCGTCGGGAAGACGTCGTAAGGGCGTCGTGCACATAGAACGGGTGGCTGGACGGAACCGGCTGTCGTAGGCGTCGTGAAGACGTCGGGGGCGCCTTCGGCGTCGTTGGCTAAGCGAGGCGTTGTGTTGCTGGCGTCGAAAGACGTCGGCCGTCCCGTGAGGCTCTGGAGCGCACGGAGTGCGCGAGGCGTACGTGCCGAGCAATGATGAAAAAGCCAGTGTGGACAGGATCCGCACGAAGAGTCCGAAGCGACATGACGACCGGCTAAAAATCGGGTACGGGGTCACACGATTTAACTGAGCTCGCACATGCTCGAAAGAAAAAGAAAAAAAAAGAAAAAAAGTTATTACCCAGCTGAACAACCTACTGGCGGCAGCAAGACAAACCTATCAAAATGAGAAAGGTAGTTAAACGAATAACGAAGCCTAGACAAATGTCATAGCTTAAATATATGAGTAATGTTATTCCCTCCAATACATTCTTTCTTATGTGGCAGCTGACGTGACATGTTAAATAATATTATTTGTCATCTGACATGGCCGATGACATGGCAAATTTTAACCCAAAAAGTTAATTACCCAATTTTGTCCATGTTAATTTAATGTTAATATTAATGTTAATATTAATATTAATTAATGTTAATATTAATGTTAATGTTGATTTTAATGCTGATGTTAATATTAACATTATTGTTAATATTAATATTAACGTTAATATTAATTTTAATGTTAATGTTAACATTAATTTTAATTTTAATTTTATGTTAATGTTAATTTTAATTTTAAAATTTGCCACGTTAGCTGCCACATCAACATGCCACATCAGCTTCCACATAAGAAAGGACGATTTGGAGGGACAAATAATATTATTCTAAATATATACCCAAACCTATTCACCTCATGCCCAATGTACATCAGGAAACTTACCCGCATTAAAGCAACAAAAGAGGGGCTTTAACTCTCCTAACCAAAAGAAACCATTCATGAGAATTGTCCCCGATGTTCAAAATTGACGAAAGATGCTTCAAAAGAACGATTTACCAACCTATCCCGCCTTGTTCGGCTCCTCCTCCCTCGACTCGCTCAGCCCTCTGCAATCACCACCATCATCACCACCACCGTCACCTTCACCATCATCACCACCACCTTCACCATTACCACTTAACACCACCACCTTCACCATCACCATCACCGTCACCACCACCACCAACACCACCACCACCACCGCTCACGAAAGGTGCCGCCCCCTCCCCTCCCTCGCGCCCCCGCTCCCCCACGGCGTCGCTTTTGCTCCACCACGACGCTCTCCCGCCTCTCCACATCGGCTGCTACTACAAACACAAAAAATGGGATAATTTGGTCCCAAAAAATGGGTCAAGCTAGTTGACCGTCAATGTTGGACGGAATCCGTGAAATATGGAAGGTGACTTATATTATGGTAAATCATTGGGATGTACCTTGAAATATGACCAATAAAGTGGAGTGCGGCTCAAATTTTCTGAATTTTTTTTAAAAAAAAAAGGCGTTAAGATTGCAGTTGCAACTGCAACCAAAACATAGAAACTAAACACAGTTTAACTTAAACTAATTACACTTTCACTAAAACCTGCCACTTTCACTCCACCCCCCGCTAGGGGTGAGTATTTGGTCTAATCGGTTTCAACCGAACCGAAATTTTATAAACCAAATTAACCGATTCAAAATAAAAGAAAACCGAAACCGAACCGAATAAAGTGAAAACCGATTTAACCGAACCAAAATAATTGGTTTGGTTTATTCGGTTTATTCGGTTTAATCAGATTATTCGGTTGGGCCAGTTTTAATATTGGGCCGGGCCAAAATTTTGGTTTGTGGGCTCTAAAAAAAATTAATGCAAAATATCCAAAATTCTACCCAATAAATTAAACATTGCTTCCAAAGTTACAACTATGTACAACACTACAAACACAAACACAGCTGACCGAGCCCAAAGTTCGGTTTATGGGCTTTAAATCAAAAAATATAACACAAAATATTCAAAACTGCACACAAAAAACTGCTTGATATATGACAGTACACAGAGGCAGTACACACACAGGTACAGTTAACTTTGACAAATAAATATACATGTAAATCAAGCCCTAGTTAAGTCACATTGCTCATAGTTACATACAGAAATGATAACCAATAATTGCAGCAATACATCTCTTAAGCCCATCAGAATTTTACCTATAGATGATCTCGCAAAAAAATATTGCAGCAATACAAATTTTGTTGCAGTAGTTAAATTCACAAATGATACAACATACATAAAATTTATCATGAAATCATAACGGCCTTGCTAGCTTCACAAGTAATTGTTGGAGCAGTCTTAATTCCCAAATACCCAAAATGAGCTGGGAACATGTAAGAGAAGAAACCACATTAAAAAAAACTCCTAATTTGAGTCACAAACACATGAAATCCACATTGCATATGTAAAACACATAGTATATGTAATACTAACAGGACAAGACTGGAATAATTCAAGAGGCATCAAAGAAATTACTATAGAATGCATTTGAAAGAGGGACAACTTATCCTTCTTGTATCAGAACTTTGTACCTGGAATCCAACATAATAGGCAAGTGGATTTGAAAGAGGGACAAGTGAAATCCCAGGTTACAGAATCAGTAAGTAGGTTTAAAGAATCAGTAAGTAGTAAAATTTGTCACCTCAATTAAGATGTTTGTCATCATTCCTTTGCAATTTCACCTCAACCCCATTTTCTTGAGTACCTGGAATCCAACATAATAGGCAAGTGGATTTGAAGACGGTTCAGATTGACAATTTGTGCATCATAAATAGATGCATTATAGTATCTGTTTGATGTTTATTGCCATATCATCATTGCCACTTTTTTCACATATTTGTTAGCAACTTATAATGAAATAAAACAAATAACAGACATTAAATGAAGAACATAAACCTTTATCACCTTTCTATGGATTTTTATCTATCTGATGTTCAAAATGTACAGGTTTAAAATCTGCAAAGATAGGCAAGTGGATTTGAACATTGAAAGCTCAGCATGGCAATTTCTGTATCATAAATAGATATATTGTAGCATCTGTATGACGTTTATTGCCAAATCATCATCGCTACTTCCTTTACATATTTGTTAGTAACTTATAACGAAATAAAACAAGTAAATGTAAACGTAATACACAAGTACAACAATTAATAATTTAACAGTTACAACCCAACCTTAATTGTAGTGCCCCGTCCCGCTCAGTCAATCGGAGGAATCAAAACGCCAACGGCGTTCGGACTTAGCCTTGCAACGGCTGCTCGAAGACTCGTTCGGTCGAGGCGACTCCTCGATCAGATGGGGTTGTTTTGGTGAACTTGCCTCATCTTAGCCTTCACATAATAAATCGTATATTTTCAACTTGCACAAGTTAGGTTGATAATAAAAGAGACGCATCCACATAGCTAAGGGAATAATCCCGACGGGTCGGAATGTATTAGAACATAGAAAAATGTCTCACGGTCTGCTTAGAAGTCTCTCAGCGTGTTTTCAAAATGACACTCAGTCCTTCGTCCCGTGGCTTGGGAGAGAGAAGTTAGCCTAAGTTGCTAAGTTGCCACGATGCTCGAATTAGCCTAAGTCATAGGCGTCGCCCGCGTGAATGCTTGATAGAGCATGTATGGTCCCGTCGTCCAAGGCTTGGCATAGCCTTCGTCTATCCCATGGGATTAAGTCGTATTGCACGGCTTGTGGCTTAAGTCTAGGCACCCAAGAACTTGGTTGTTCAAGTCGAACGCGTGTACGGCACGTTCCCTCGATGCGAAGCTTGACGTAGCCTTTGTTCGTCAAGTCGTTGCACAATTAAGTTAGGCAAAGCATGTCGGTCGATCTAGGCCATTTCGAGCACTGTCCCGCTCTATCTGCGATTGTCAAGTCGCGTAGTCCCTCGAGAGCAAGGCTCGTCATATAAAGTATGTGACTTGAGCGATAGCGTCGCCTAGAGAACAAGGTTTGTCCAAGGCACGAGCCACGGTTGATTTAGTGAAAAGTATGCCACGGATAAAGGAAGTCCATGCGACTGGTTGTCGCCGAGATCGGTCCCGCTACTTGGAAGTCTCGATAAGTTTCGTTCACGAGATCGGTCCCGCTACTTGGGAGTCTCGCTAAGTCTCAATAAGGAAGCACACGAGATCGGTCCCGCTACTTGAGAGTCTCGATAAGTCTCGATAAGGAACCACGCGAGATCGGTCCCACTACTTGGGAGTCTCGATAGAAAGATGGTTAGCATGGTCATGAATAAGGAAGGACTTGATAGATCGAGTTGAGTCTTGCATGGTCATTGGACAACTTGCGCGCAAGGGCGAAATTCCTCCAGCAATCCCGGGGCGCCGGGTTCGTGTCGGCCTAGGAGGAATTGTAGATATTGTATGGCCTTCATCGACTGTACGACTCGATTGAAGTGAACCGTTACAATATAGGCTGCTGGTCATTCGGTAGAAGCTCGTACCTCGCCACGCGAATGGTCATCGTATGCAAAAGATCCAGGATAGCTTGACATTGCTAGTGACCACTCATATAGATGTGTCGGCATGAGCGGCTATCCGCGTGTATGCCTTTGGATTGCGTCGAGTACTAGCAAGTAACGAGTTGGGTTCTCAAGTTACGCTTATAGCAAGCGCTAACCTTGAATCGGCACGGGTTAGGGTGTGCATGGTTGCAACATCATTCTGAAGCCTAAGAGTTGGCTATAGCAAGGACACGTGTCTCGGCATAAATGTGGCGTTGTCTTGAGTTAAGTCACGAAGGGCCGTAAGGCAAGTTGGTCAAGTCTGGGTGATACTTGGGAGGCACGTTCTCGATTTTATGGCACGGTCGAGTCTACTGGCACGACCAACACGAGTCGTCCCCCTTGACGTCATTGGCACGAGAATGGTCTAGAGGAACATGAAAGAAGCAAAAGTCTTGGCACGGTCGAGTTGTATATGTTTCTACTCGGTGAGACACTACCTCGAGTATATATTGAAGTCGCGAATAGGGAATAGCATGACCCTGTCGTTTCATTACCTAGTATAGGCCAAGACGTCTTTCTTCTATAATTGATCCTAAGGTGAGACTAGCAAGACAATCATAAAAGGATTAGGCTGCACAAAGTAAATGAACGTATCAGTTTTGTATGGGTAAGCAAGGAGCTCACTCTACCAGTACAGTCGAGTACTGACACCCACACAGTTTTCATGTACAGGCACAGGTAGAAGCTCATGGTACGGAGCTCGCTTGGATGCGTCGAGGCACAGAGTTCCTTGGCGATTCGAAGCGTACGGCCGCGTGGAGTCAAGACTTATACGGGACATAATGTATGGACATCGCCATTCTGCAGAATCTGCACTCGTCGCCTTGAAGCATTGTATCGAGAGATGAGAGAGAGCAGAGTGACTTGTAAAATGAGAGAAAAGTGAGCTTGAGAGACTTGTAATCATGGCCTTGCGCCCCATTGTAATCTTATTATTCAATATCAATAAAGAGCACTTTTGAATAACTTGTGTGTTGCTTCTAAATTTTTGTTGCATGTTTCAATGTTTCTGCTTGGGACTTCTGTATGACGACCCCGTCGCAGCCACTGTAATCGGCCGTTATAAAACTGCCTTGCACGAGCACAATCTAGGCTCGTGTGGCATCACGCCTTAGCGAGGACGATCGCTCCTACAGGAGCGGGGCGTGACATAATGGTATCAGAGCACGGCTTTACGTCCTTGGACTTCATGTCAATTCTCTCAGTTTTGAAAGCTCGTCGTTGATAGAGGTGTGTGCGCTCTCTCTCAAATGTCCTACGGCATATCCATACAATAAGTCTAAATATTTTTAAAAGCTCGTACAAGTGTTCAATCGAACGCATCGGTAGGCGATGGCCTTTGTGCCGAACGGTGTCAAACTTGAGTTGATAGAAAATACATGCTAAAGTTAGCAAGTTGTGTGCGTGCCTAAATAGTCCTACGTCGATATTACCAAATGAGCGTGCAAACTCGGAGTATAGTCCGTAAAAGATAGCTATACACACAGCCTTTTGGCTAAGTTGTGCCTCGTGTCGCGCACCTCGACTTTTTGGTGTAAACGAATTGCGAGCAATATTAAGTATCGCTCGGTCGGGAACGGAGATACACTTAGAGTGTATATCGATAGAAATACTATCGGACTAACGCTTAGACGTACACGAAAGATTGGTTTAGATTTTGAGGAATAGTACGAACGACTTAGTACGTCGAGACGACGTGAGCGATTACGCTAGAGATTCGTCGGACGAATCTTAAAGATGTATTAGCGAGTGATGTGAACGTGATTGTGGACTAAATCGGATGGCTCGAATCCTGAGTAGTGTATGGTCCGTCTTGAAAATCATTCGAGCGAAAATTGAGGATTAGAAGTAACGACGAGTATGTCGGCGAGGCGATGCGATAGCGCAAAGCCTTAGAACGCGTCACGCTTAGTCGGTCACGACATCGAATGTCCCGAATGAGATATCATTCGGACAACTTGTGAATGGACGATGCGAGTTAGAAAACGATTCAGAACGATGAATAAAAAGTGAATGTCTTGATCGAGGAAGCCTAGAGGATCGCACTTATGATTTTGGATTTGGTTGAATGGAATTGTGGTATATCCAATTCGGACAATAGCATCAGTTGCACGACTCGGAGTTCGTTGCAAAGGAAGATTGTAAGGTTACGTATATCATCGATGGTATATATTGAGGCGTATCAAAGATCAATGTGCGATAACTCGGGGGTACTCTAATTCGAGGAATGACGATCGTGTAAAATGTCATTGTTCCGATGGATGCTATACTCGGGATGTTGAAACGTGTCGAGAAAAAGATAGACTTGGTATACCGAAGCCCAAGACTTATTTTTCAAATGCCCTCACCATATTCGAAAGAACGAAGATATTTCTAAACTGTTTGGTAGCACTGGCATTTCAAAAAAATGAATATTCTGAAGAAACTTCAGTTGTATTAAATTAAAAGGAAATTAGCAAGTTCCTTCCCTCATGCTGGGAAAACATTCATTCTTCATTTCAAAATACTTCAATTGGTACTCGCAAGAAATAGGCTAATTCTGCAGCTTTTTGTTCAATTTCTATGACTAGAGATCGCGATACTGTGTAGATTAGTTCACTTCAAAGATTTTGGCTTGGAATTACGGTGTTTAGTATCGATGTTATTGTAGTGTGCTGCCTATTTTTAAAAGGGATGTTGTTCTCACCTTCAAGTAGTTTCTTTATTGGCTCCGTCGGAAGGAAAGTGAATTGATCATCATAGTATATCTAATTCTTTTGTACTCTGTTTTAATATCAACAAACAAGGAGTTCTATAAACCAAGAATTGTATACAAACTATGCCTTCTACAGTTTGGACACATATCTGACACGTTCCCACACCGCGCCCTTATCGTCTCATGTCATATTCTTGTCCATGCAACATAGGTCAGAAGCCTTGGAGAGCTATTAATTTGTTAGAGATTATGTTATCCAATAGGTTTCAATATCCTATGCTTAGCAACTCACTGTAACTTACATTGGTCAAGGACCTCCTCTTATTAATGTTTTAACTGCTATTTACTTTTAAGTCTATGGAACTAGGTATGAGATTGCAGACTTTTAAATGTATTTCTTCATAAGAATGTGAAGAAGTTAAGATGATATAAGATATTATGTGGAAATTGGATTTAATATTTCTTAAAAATTTAGATATGTGGTAAATAGCAACTTTCAATAATTTTTCTGGCTAAATTGTGACGCAAGCAGCTTGCTTGCACACAGGCACAAAGACGTATTAAATCCAATTTAGAAGAAAAGTATATGTCTAAATTAATTGACATTCTATTTAGGCTGGTTGATATTCTTCTATTTAGGCTGGTTGTTTGGGATCATGTTAAGGTAGCGAAGAAAAGTATTTCAATTTTTTTAATTATTTATTTGTTCTGCTAGTGTATGTGAAATTCTCATGAGTTCTGTGAGATTAAAAGTTGTGCTTCCTAGATAGGCTAGAGCATGTTGGTAGCAAAGAAGAGAATGTCTGTGTTATGTTGTGTGTTCACAGATGTCCTTGTTACTACCTTCATTAAAGTAAGGAAAGGGGTGGTTGTGCAAAAGAACCTAATCTTTAAGTACCTAATTAAGTTTTTCAGCCTTCCGGATCATAGAGTAGATTAAGCTTATGAACGAGAAATACTGAAAGAAAACATATCCACCAATGAAGATAACTTACACAATAAATCATAACTAGGTTGCATAGACATAAACATAGGATATGGATACAAATACATATTCTGAATAAGATATGGGCACAACATGGATACGGGTATATACACATGAATGGACATGCACACAAAAACATATTGTATTTGATAATATTTGTATTTGTGTATGTATTGCATAGTTAGTAGGTTCCGAAAAATTCTAGAAAGGACTTGTACAGAAGACGTGTTATTTTCTCATTTCTTGATTATATTTGGCACTAATGCCTGCATGTGGGATTCCATTTCCTCATTAAGGAACAAGATGTGAGACTCTTCTCTCGCATCATACGACTCTGCTTCAGGAATTTTCACCTCCCTTTTCATTTGTTTGACCAATAATTATGCTATCAAATCATTCATTCATTGATGAAAGGTAGCTTTAGCCTTTGATTAACTCCTACATTTCCTTCCTGTAAGTCCTCTTTCACCGAAGAATAGAGGTTGTAGATATACTTTTAGAAAGCTACTTAAGATTTGGCGAGATTGGAGATCCAATCTGGTGAAACAAGTGAGGATACAAGCGGAAGTGGTAGGCCTACAACGTGCTGCTAGTCTTCTCAAACCTGCAAATATTGAATCTCTGGATAAGTGAATGAAATTTATTAAAGCCAGAACCAGTCCTAATTCTTTGGTAATTCTAGTTTTGAGATTTTGTAGTACATACTTCATTTTTTAAAATACTTTTGTATCTCGTTATATCACCAATATTTTTTGTAGGAAAGAGCTGAAAAATTCAAAGAGATGCGAGCAAAACAACTTGATTTAGTGCATCGTACAAGTAGAAAACGTTTTGCCGTTGTTGAAGAGGAGTTGGTAAGAATAATAGTTTATGTTAATATATTCTTTAAAATGTGAGATAACTGTTGATTATTTCATTTATTTTTACTTTGTAGAAGGAAAAAAGTACAACACCTGATGCAATTTCAAGGGCTGATGTTTGGATTCATGCATATGAAGCACGAAAGAAAAATTCAGAAGGAGAAGTTCAAGACTCGGAAATAGTGGTAACAATATATATCTTGATATATTTAAGCTCACTTTTGTTTGTTTTTATAATTTAGTATTCATATATCTCCAATTTTTGTTTTTCTAGCAACAAGTAAAGCAATATAAGGCTGAGGAAGACCCTTCACAAAGGAATACTATAACAAATGATGCTGTTGCAAAAGTACTTGGTCCGGATCCACGAGGAAGAGTAAGAGGGCTTGGATTTGGAGCAAATCCTTCAAAAGTGGATGGTCAAATTCATATGGGCAATAAAGTCAAAAGACTAGAGAATGAAGTGGAGAGCTTGAAGGGCTTAGTGAAAGATCTCTTTGTTCGGTTAGACAAAGGAGAAAATAACTCTGTAAGTTTATGAAATATTTATATTAACTTTTCATTTGGTCTTGTCGTTGCATTTGATAACAAAATTTAATATTTGGCCTATTTAATATAATGACTATAGGAAAACACAAATATTCAACATTCGGCCAACGATATAGCAAAAAGAAAACGCAAAGAAAATCCCAACGAGCAGCTATCTTTTAATGAGAGATCAAAAAGCAAACAAAAGGAAGATAACAAGAGAGCACAAAACAAAAAAAAGCATTCAAATTTATGCTAGTGAGAGAGGACAAAAGAAAAAAAACAACAAAGCAAGTGGAGCAAGTACACAAGATTTTGGTAGTGAAGGAGCACAAAGAAGACAAAATGAATTAGCGAGTGGTGCTAAAGGTTCTAATCTTGAGAATAAGATATGCAAATTGCTTAGTTGGTTTGCGAAAGATGAAGAAGTTGTTGCTACTGCTGAAATTGCATCAACAGATCCAAGTGCATTGGTCCATCATGTTCCTTTAGGCCATGATTGTTGGAAAGTTTGGGTTCGTGATGTGATTGATAACATTGTTTTGTATCGACCAACATCTGAGTTCGGTAAACTTGCTTGTGCTGAACAAAGTACCATTGCATGGCCTATCAAATACATCAAATTGGATTAGCCTTCTTTATTTGAGGTAAAACTGCATTTTTCTCAAATTAGATTATTTTTTGCCTCTTTTCTTTATGTTTATTATGATCAATTCTACATGACATTCTGATTTGTCCCTTAAACGTATCTTCATGTTTATTTTCTTTCATGTATTTGTTTGCAGCTTTTTCAAGTGGTAGAAGATATCTTGGCAGTATTTCACATGATCAAATGCTTAAGGTGAGAACACCTTCTGAATATCAAAAATAGTTTCTTTTTATCAAAGCTGTCAGTCCATGAAATGGGCATTCGAGTAATGGGAGAATATTAGAATAATATAAATATTTAGCCCTCAACCATCACCACAATTTTGGAGTTTAGGTACAGTGACATGGTCTTTAGCATATTGCAAATTGTTGCATACGTTGAAACACTTCTGTTGTAGTTGTCCTATCTTCTAATTGACTATAGAGCAATTGACTATGCTGTAAAAATGGATTGACAACTACTGCTAACCTGATCCAAATACTTACTTGAACTACACCATGTCTGACCTTGAGTTGGGACTTGATTATTCGGGAACATTCTGCTCACAGTCAAACCAGAAATTCAGGTTCTCTATTGTTACCAGGTAAATCAGGTCAGTTCTGGTCATCTTGTTGTAGCATTCCATTTGCTAGAAAGGGAATAAGACATTTGAGAATCTGCACATTTGAGAATAAAACATTCTGCTCACATAATTTTCAGGATAGCTTAAAAGGAGAGGAAAAAAAGAGGATAGCTTAAAAGGAGGGAAAAAAAAGAGAGGATAGCTTTATTCTTGGTTCTTCAACAGTGTGACCCAAAATGCATATAATGCAGTTGTTTTACAGAAATTTCTTTTAAATTTGAGGGTTATAATGTCACAAAGCACTCACAGAATCATTTCTTCAGCCATCCCCTTTCAATGCTATGAACATCCCCAATCTCCACATCATGATGAATAATATATTCTAATAATGGGAGGAATCAGTTTAATTAGCCATATCAATAGCAAAAAGTTCCTTGATCGTCTCTTTTTATTTTTTGCTATGCTACATGTCATATGATAATCTTTCTCATTAATTTTGAATCTTAAAGCACTTCATATTACTAACTCAGCAAACAACATACATGTGACCTTATTCTCAGTGTGCCAAGTAGGTACATCCATTAAACTTGATATTTTGACCCAGTGTGAACAAATAAAGATTGGAATTAGATATGCATCTTCTTCCAGTATTCCTGAATACGCATATTTATCAACTTCAGTTCAACTACTAGTGACTTAATTCATTTATTGTACAATATGGTCAAAGACTTATTTCTCTCAAGCCTATCTAGCCTATCTACTTCAAGTGTTCCTTTAGAGCATATATGTGGAAACTTAACAGATTGAAACTGGGACTGAAAAATGAAGGATATAATGAACCCAAACTTATACATGATTGTGTTTATGCATACATTAATTTGTGCCCATAATACTCATTTTTTTTATGTATATTATTTCATTGTTGTGTTTATATATACATCAAATTGGATATAATGAACTAAAATACATTTTATGTTTGTGCAGATTATCAATCAATGAAATTTTTTTTGGGTTTTGTGTTTGAAGCTTCACCTCTGCAACCATTTGAGCCGAAATTTGTCATAGAAGACGATTTACATTTTTTTTCCCAAAGTAGGACAAATTATGAAACAAGCTCAATTTGTATTGACATATTGTATTGTTCTTATTATTCAGTACTAAAATACTTTTGTAGTTCATGAAACAATATGGCATGATATACTTTGGCATGGCCTTTTGTTTGCTATAATGTAAATTTCGCATGATGACCTTTGGCATGGCCTTTTGTTTGCTATTAATGTATTTTGACTATTGAATCCGATTATTTTTATGATATCACGTGTCTGGGTTCTTTTGAATTACGTTTCACTTTTGTAGTTTGATTGGGATATATGCCAGTGATCAACTATTTCTTTAACTTATGTTTGCTATGTTATATACTTTGTTTACCATTGATATCCTTGCTTAAATAAATAGGGATTGGTATGGAAGAAATAATAATAATAATAATAATAATAATAATAATTATTATTATTATTATTATTATTATTATTATTATTATTATTATTATTATTATTATTTGATAAAAAAATTCATAAAATATTATTTACAGCATGCTACATATGTCATAAATGGTAAATATAATTTATCAAAAATATCTTTTACGACATCACAATGTATGCTATATTTGATCATGTGTGAATCACTATTACGACGTGCATCTATACGTCGTATTTGACCTAGCGCGAATATCTATTACGACGCACATATGTATGCCGTGAAAGAGCAATTACGGCACACGAAATATGCCGTAAATGGTTGTCGAAATTCAGTGAAAAATATCTATTACGGCGCGCACATGTATGCCATGAAAGAGCAATTACGGCACACAAAATATGCCGTAAATGGTCGTCGAGATTCTGTAAAAAAGACATTTACGGCGTTAATATGTTTACATTTACGGCATGCAAAATGCGCCGTAAATAATAGGCTCATTTACGGCATAAGCTTTTACGGCACCAACATGTATGCCGTAAAAGCTCATTTACGGCGCGTTTCGCGTGCCGTAAATGACCGGTATTCTTGTAGTGTTTGTTCTGCTAGTGTATGTGAAATTCTCATGAGTTCTGTGAGATTAAAAGTTGTGCTTCCTAGATAGGCTAGAGAATGTCTGTGTTGTGTTATGTGTTCACAGATGTCCTTGTTACTACCTTCATTAAAGTAAGGAAAGGGGTGGTTGTGCAAAAGAACCTAATCTTTAAGTACTGGATGGTAAAAGAGAGGAGAAATTGATTAAATATACCTACTCTCTTTTAATTTATAATATTATATTTAAGTTTTTCAGCAACGAAGATAACTTACACAATAAATCATAACTAGGTTGCATAGACATAAACATAGGATATGGATACAAATACATATTCTGAATAAGATATGGGCACAACATAACATGGATACGGGTATATACACATGAATGGACATGCACACAAAACATATTGTATTTGATAATATTTGTATTTGTGTATGTATTGCATAGTTAGTAGGTTCCGAAAAATTCTAGAAAGGACTTGTACAGAAGACGTGTTATTTTCTCATTTCTTGATTATATTTGGCACTAATGCCTGCATGTGGGATTCCATTTCCTCATTAAGGAACAAGATGTGAGATTGCAGTGCTTGATTCATTCTCTTGATTTGATCATTAAATGGGATGTCCGTTCTTTTTTCTCTTGTTTTTATCCTTACTTTAGTTGTATCTTCAATAAAGAATTGTTCATGGATGATGTTATCAATATTATCAGGTCAAGGAATCACCAACTTGCTTGGCCTTTTATGAACATAAATTTACTTTAAGCTGTGTTCTGGCCTTCTGGGCCCCTTTAGAACCTAGACATGGGCAGACCATTGTCCGACCTGTGCGTCGAGGAAGTATTGTGTCCGGTGTTCTAAATGGAGGTCTAGGCGGCCGCTATCCGCATTGCTTTTGCCATTTGGCCGTGGAGTAGGCGGCCAACGAAGATTTGGCGGCGTAGGCGGAGGTGAGGCGACGTAGGCGGACGTCTAGACGGTGCAATATCTAACTAGATGTTTTGGCAAAACAATTTTGCAAGCATTATGGACCTATGATTCACTTTTACTAGACTGAAACTTCATTAATCTTTGTTCTACAACATAGTTATGCATAAAACACCCTTAAAATATGTAAACTATGAAAAAAAATAGTGGTAAAATAGTATAAATGTCCAAAATGTATCAAGCGCCCAGGCTACGTCTACACGGTAGGCAGACCCTCTCCGCCTCCCCGTCTACCGCGTTTAGAACCTTGATTGTTTCGGACACGGACAAGGTTCTATTGGAGAAGTAACCGTGCAGTCCGGGTATTCAAAACTTGGCTACTTTAAATCAAAGAACCAAGTCCTGTAGTGAAGGTAGGCAACTGCCGAACCAAATGGATCCATCAACATGATTCTAACTTGGGAAGAAAATTAGGATTTCTAGGGTCAAGGTATAAGAATTTGGATCCAGGGTTGGGATTCTAGGCATTGGCAATTAGGAGTTATGGATGGATGAGAAAAAGTAGGGTTTAGACTTTAGAGATGATTGAAATTGGGAAAAGTAAGGGGTTTGTAAAGGATACTTGTGAGGTTGTGGATTATCCTGTGTAACAGTAGGTGCATTCTGAAGTAAATAATTGTTTTTTAACGTCTTTTTTTTTTATATGAAAGTGGTGGAGGGTCTTTAGGAGAGAAGGGCTTGGATTATCTGTCAGGTTCAAGAAGAGCTTTTCAAGTTGTGGGCAGTGTTGATTCATAGACATTTTAGTTTCCAGCCTGTTTTGCTCTTTATAATATCTTTTAGTGCGAAGTTGCAATGCTGTAGAGGCCAACTTTGCATACACCGTCTTGCTCTCACAGTCGTTGCTGTTCGGGTTTCGACGATAAGGCTGGGTTCTTATGGCAGCTGCCAGCTGTTTACTGTACATCATTCTGTAAGCTTTATATAATCCCAGTGAGAAGGGAGCTAGTGAATAGATTTGAGTTAAATCAGGTTATGCGAGTATAAATTATCAAACCTTGGGAGATTAGCTCTTACCTTATAGTTGATCCAAAATTACTCTTATGCTTTGTAATATTCTACTAGTCACCATGATTCAACTGCAAACAAGATTCTATATTAGAGCCGGGACCTATGTTGCATGAGTTATGGAAAATGGGGGAAATGGTGTCTGTACCGTGACCGTACCCGTACCGTGACCGTACCCGTATGTGTCTGTTTTTGTGCGACATAGGTGACTACCTATTTTACCTACATAAAAAATGTATGTATTCCAGTATCCATGTGTCCTTATCTGTTGTATCCGTATCTGTATTCGTGCAAAATACAACATAGGTGCCGAGGTCCAACCTGATCTTCTTTCTCCGATATATATATATATATATATATATATATATATATATATATATATATATATATATATATATATATATATATATATTGTGTCTTTGCCGCTATGTATATGTTGTCTGGTTTCTTATTCTGGGGAAATGGTTTTTTTTACTATTTTGATGGTTCATTATAACTGATAATAGTGATGGTTCTTATGTGTTGTCATGTCGAGTTTTCTTTCGTCACAATTCCCTTCCTTGTGCCTTCTCAATTATTTGAATGAGGTTATTTAGCCTAATTTGATTTCTTTTTTCTTGCGAGGAAATCAATTGGGATTAGAGATACTCGAGCTGATGGGGCTTACCATACCATCTTGACTGACTGTAATATGTGATTCTCCATCATGATTTGATCATTGAATTGGCTGTCCATTTTTTCCCCCTATCTGGATGATGTTCTATTGATATAAATAGTTGTAAAGATTTACCAACCTGCTAGTTCTTGTTACGATCATAAATCATTTTTATGCCATGTTTTGGGTCCCTTGAGAACCTAGACATGGGAAGATCATGTCTGCATATTGAGGAAGTGTCGTATTGGACTTGGATATGGTTACGTGGAGAATTATCTGTGCACCCTAGGAATTCATTTATTGACTACTATAAAGTACATAGCCAAGTTCTGTAGTGAAGGTGGACAAGTGCATAACCAAATCAATCCTTTAAGTGATTCCACTTTGGGAAGAACAATTGGATTTCTAGGGTCAGGGTAGGAATTTGGGTCAAGTGTTTGAATGTTGGGGATTTTAGAAACTAGTCGTTACGAATTGTATGGATTAAAGTGATGGATGAAACTAGAGAAATCTTGCTATAGTTTTGATTTCGGAAGCAAGTATTTGAAATTTGAAAAAAAAAGGTTTAGAGATATTGGAATCGAGAAAAATAGGATTTAGGGCTTAGCCTAGTTAGGGATTTGGAAGGATAATGGTGAGGTTGTGAATCATCCTGCAACAGTAGGTGCAGTCAGATTGAAGCAAACAATTGCTTTTGAGCTTACTTTTTGTACATGATAATGGTTGGAGGGGGTTAGTGCTATAGACTTCATAGTTTAGGTGTTGTAGGGTCTTTAGGAGAGGAGATGATAAGATTAGGATCTAGATCTATTTGTGGACACGGAAAAATGGTATGCCTATATCTGTATCTTCATAGTTTAGGTGTTGTACGGTCCTAGGGTTATATACTTCATAGTTTAGGTGTTGTAGGGTCTTTAGGAGAGAAGAGGATAAGATAAGGGTTTGGATCTATTTGCGAAAATGGAAAAATGGTATGCCTATATCCGTATCTTCATAGTTTAGGTGTTGTACGGTCTTAGGGTTATATACTTCATAGTTTAGGTGTTGTAGGGTCTTTAGGAGAGAAGAGGATAAGATAAGGGTTTGGATCTATTTACGAACATGGAAAAATGGTTTGTCTGTATCCGTATCTTATACATACCCATATCCATGTCTGTATTTGTGAAACATAGGCGACTACATATGTACCTATTTGAAATTCAAGAAGAGCTCTGCAAGTTGTGGTCTTCCAGCAGAGTATAGCAGGGCAGTTGGCTGTGGAAGGTTTTTTGAGCTTACGGAAGTCGTCAGATGATTATCATCTTGGAAGATTTAGCTCTAACCTTGTAGTTTATCCAAAATCCAGCACATCCATATTCTACTGGTCACCACTCAACTGCAAACAATATTAGAAGCAAACCCGATGTTGCAGGAACACTGGAAAATGGTGTCCATATCCGTATTGTGACATTATCTATATTTTGTGTCTGTATTCCTATACGTCTACCTATAATAAAATGTCAGAATCCTGTATTCTAATCTTGCCCTTTCAGTATTCATATTTGTATTCGTGTAGCGTAGGGAATTGAATGATGATAGATGTCATAGAAGTTAGAAGAGGCTGATACATTTTATTTTGAGTTCATTTGCCTCGCTGTGTATGTTACTGATGGATTTGAATATAAATGTCCAAACTTGTACTCTTCATGCTCATATTTCACCCTTTTCCTAAAGAGACCATATCTTTCATAGTCATTATTTTCGCACAAGGACATTTCAGAATGGCAAAGAAATTTTCTTTCGTGTACGCTGGCTTTGAGATTTATGTTGACTGCGAAAAAATGTTTATATATATATACATTGGAAATGTGCACATAATGGCTTTATTTCCTGCCCATGGTTCAACTTTTTTTTAGCTTCTAGAATATACTTAGTTCATAATCCTTGGGCATTGCCATCTTGCATTTAGAATGATCTAAAGATGACAAAGATTGAATGTACATGTGACATACACAATGTATATGTATTTGTTGTAGATTTCTCGTACAAATCAGCAGTTTTAACTGAGGGAGTAAAATCAGCATTATCCACTATAGAAGTTGTAAGTAGAATAAACTGCTTAAAAGATTTGAAGTAGTGTAATTGTTTTTAGTAAAAGCATTATGAAGCGCTTAAAAACAACAAAAGTAGAAATTTGTGGCTAACAATAGCATAACAACTTGTTGGGGTGCTTAAAATCACCGTTGCTTAGAATAATATTTGACCTTCATTTAGTCGGTTCGCTTTCGGGTTTCTCATTTAGTCGGTTCGCTTCCGGAAACCCGAAAGTTTTAATTGTACTGACATTGCATTCGAACTTTTGAAACGCTTCTTTGTATTCCTTCTCGAACTCGAAAGACGTTGAGACAAAAAGCCTGTCTATTATTTTTGAGAAATTTTGACTTACCCTCCACTTGAATTATCCATATTAAGTGTGCACCCCACAGTTTTGCATTAATGAAAACTATTCCCACTTTGGACGAAAACCGTCTAGGACTAACGATCAAAGGTTTTGACCCAAAGTTTTTGACGAAAATATCCTTCCCACATTGTCTTCTTCCTCTCCCCCTCCCCTCTCCACCCTCCTCCTCTTTGCTACCACTGCCCCCCCTCCCTCCCCGCTGGGCGCCGCCCCCTTTCCCGTCCCCCCCGGCCGCTGCCCCCTCCCATCCCCGCCGATGCTGCTGCCGCCACGTCCGCCGCCACTACCCCCCCCCCCCCCCCCCCCCGTCCCCTCCCTCCCTGCCGGCCGTCGCCCCTTTCCCCATCCCTCCCGGCCGCTGCCCCCTCCCATCCCCGCTGCTGCTGTTGCGACGTTGTTGCTGTTGCCACGTCCGAGATGGAGGGGGGGCAAGGGGGGGGGGGGGGGGGGGGGGGGGGGGGGGGGGGGGTGCGCGCAGTGGCCGGGGGTGTTTGGGGGGGGGGGGGGGGGGGGGGGGGCAGTGGCGGTGGGGTGGAGGAGGGGGATAACACACATACGTGGAAGAGTATTTTTGTCAAATTTTTTGGGTCAAAGCCTTTGACCGTTAGCTCTAGACGGTTTCCGTCCAAAGTGGAGGCATTTCTTTATTAATGCAAAACTGTGGGATGCACCCGGATAATTCAAGTGGGAGGTAAGTCAAATTTTCTCATTATTTTTTTCTCCTAGTCTAAAAACTACTTAGTGTGGATGTTCACGTTATATAGGAGAACAGTCACTTGGTCAGTTAAGATCTGAACAACCCACTGTTACGAATCTAAAAGACTTGTAATAGTTAGGCTTGAAGGAAAATTTTTTTTTCAAGAAATGGTGATAAAAAGAAATGTTGAAAGTGAGAGTTGATCATTGCCCATTGGCAGAGGGGAGAACTATGGGCACTACATTTTTGTGACAACGTACATCATAATTTTTGCGGTCTTAGGACTACTAAAATTTTAGCAGTCCTGGATATATAATTTTGGCAGTGTTAAAAAATAAAATAAAAATTTGTTCAGTGCTTGTAGCCCAATTGGAAAGCAACATAAACATCAGACGGGATCCGACAGGATTCGAGTCTCCCAATCGTAAAGACGTGTAGGTGGGTGTGAGCGCTAATAAAAAAATAATAGAGGATTGTAAATTTTTTTTTTAAAATACCACTATACTTATCACTTAGACTAACACATTATATGTATGATATCATTCAATAAATGAAAAAAAGCAAATATTAAAATACAGACTAAAATTGGTCCTAAAATGTAGTGAAACGCACTTAAAAATCTACACGGTGCCATTGGGACATCTAGAAGCAATTTTCATCTGAATGACATACCTTTTTCTGTCACTCTGCCACCCGAAAATCACCCCTAGTTTAGTATACAAATTTTATATTTTGGGAAATCAAATTTTTGGAAAACAAACATGAAAATATATTTACCACCATAAATTTGACTAAAAAAAATCGCGTACCAAACGTTCCCTAGAACCTCCTTTAGCCCGTTATAAGAACGAAAATGATATTTTGTCTGCGGTTTGTGACCACGGACGTGACCGCAGGACCACTTGGCAGCAATCATTGGGCTTCTATGTTATCATCAGGGCCGGTCCTGGGCCCGAACAGACAGGACGACCGCCGGTGCCCTCGGAGTAGGAGGGCCTAAAAAAATTAATTTAAGCATATATATATATATATATATATATATATATATATATATATATATATATATATATAATCTTGTATCGAGAATATAATTAGTATGTATCATAACACTTTTTTGACATAAAAAAATTGTAGTGTATTGGTTATTTTGATAGACTTAGAGCGTCCTGGTTCATCCTGCGCCGCCACGACAACAACGACGTCGCGAACGGACGATCGGGAGGAGCTTCGAAGAAGGACGACGATTAGGCGGGCACCTCTTCCACAGGGCGTGCCTCGACCACCGCCGGTCCACCTGCCCTCTCTGCAGAGCATCCACCGCTAGCAGTCGTAACAAATAGTTTTCTAAAGTTAGTCTGTAATCTGATTACATAAGACCAATAATGACAGTAATCAACTTGCGATCTTCGATTTTTGTACAAGTCCTGAGTCCGTCTTTGTAACCTCGGCGGTGTCACGCCCCGACCCGGAATCACCCGAATCATCGTCCTCGCAGGGGGCGTGATGCCGCACGAGCCTGAAGTTGCGCTCGTGCAAGGCAAGATGACAAGTTCTCAAATGGTTATCTTTTGATTCGATAATAACAACGAAAGGAAACAGAGTATACGAAACAATTCTCTTTATTGATATTCGAAACTGAGATTACAACGGCTTTCGATAGCCTAACAATACATGCCAGATTGGCTACAACACTCAGGTTCTCTCTTGCCCACAAATGATTCCACCGTTCCATACATCATGCCTTCTATATCTCGGCCGCATCAATCCAGTTGCATAGTCCGAGCATCAATGCGATCGCACGCTTCAATGCGCTTCGGCATTCCAAGCCTCAACACATTCAAGCAACGCTTCGCCGCGAGCAATCCATTCCCTGCACCCTGCATGAAGCTGGTGGGGGATCAGTACGTTCGTCCTCGCATGTACTGAAGCAAAGATCATCTTTCTAAACCGACATTTGTAATATTTATGTTGAATCATGCAGCTTAGCTTATGATCTTGCTATGTTCTCCTTAAGATCAATTTCATGGCATATTCGAAAGCGTAAAGCATGTTATCATAGCAGCATGTTATCGAATTGAATAGGCAAGCAAACAAGCATTCTCGTGTTTGATTCGTGGCTTACCCAGTCGACGCACTCGCCCTTGCGTCCCTTGTACTGACGCAAAGGTGAATACGCCCCATTCCTTTCCTGTCATGTTATATGTGCATCTCTAGGCAGGATCTCTATGCGGGACGCATACGCGCCTACACTTTCAACCCATCGTTCCTTAACTATATGCGAGCCGTTGGCGTATCCGCGCCGGAATGGACTAAAGGAGTCTTACTTTCTTTTCTCTCCTTCTTTTCTCAATATTGGTCGGGCTGCCCGGCGTTTAACGGGCGGGTTGCGGTCCCTACACCGAAACCTTCCCGCTGCATGCCATCATTTGCGGCTTTTCCCAACTATAAACGAGTGCTACCCGACTTATAGATGTGCGCCTACAAAGATTATTCGAATCCCTCCACGGCCAATCGGTTCCGGGGCGCTCCTCCGGCATTTAACCGTTTTGGGGGAAACACCTGTGCACAGGTTATCATCGCATTTAATCTCAAGCCAATTCCAATCGACCATGCAACGCCCTATCATTCAAGCCATCAAATTCAAACAACCAAACATAGTCTTGAGTCCGAGACTCAGACTTATCATCTCGCATCTCTTTTGTTAACTTTCTGTGTTCTTACGTTTCGTACTTCGTTTCAATGATTCAATGGCATCGTGCCTCAACTCAATGCTCGTCAACCGAACGACCCGAAGGTCTCGAACACCTTTCGAGGCACCATGTCATATCCGACAGTTCTGCCACATTCATGCCTGTAAGCCCCCTAAATTTCTACTACGATTTTTTTAAATATTTTTATACTTCGTATTTACACGTTGCATACGAGTTCGCATTTTTGCGTAGCATGCGAGATTTGTATTTCGTATTGCTCGACAAGTGCGAATATGTGTCGATCTGCATATTTTAGAAAAATATATTTTATTATATATTTTTATTTTAGTAGGAAAGTACATTTTTGGGATAAATAATTTCTTTTGTATAAAAGAGTTTTTTTATCATCGTTTAAAAATAAGTAGTAATTTGAAAATTTGGTTTATATGAAATGTTTCCAAATGTTTTGCGAAATGTGAAATATTTATTAATAAATCTTGATATTTACAAAAGCTAGTTTATGATTTAATATTTAAAGTATTTATAGTGATTTTCGAAATTAATTATTTCCATATTTATTTAACTATGAAAATAATATTTGAGATTTTGTTTATTTAATATTTGATTAAATATGGTATATTAAATTGTAAAAGATTTTACGAACTTCATTTAAAATATTTTAAACTAAGTATAGAATTTATTTAGATTGGATTTGATTTGGATTGCATTATTTTTTAAATCAATTTGAATTAATTAGTGATTTATCTATTAGGGATTTAAATAAATCCCAATCCCTACCCAACTGGGAATTCCCACCTCCTAATTAAAAGGAGAGGTACTCCTCCAGCAACTTTCCATCCACATCCAAATGTGTATCGTGTCGGTGTCCATCATTTCCACTATGATCGATTGTACATATACATTATTTCTCCTCCCCGTGTCCACACCCCGGACACGACGACCCCATAAACCTAAGCCTACGGAAACACTACTACAGCCACTTTTTCCCTACTCATCATCGCCACCGCCATCATCCCGACACCACCACCACCGTCACCCCTCGCTGCCGCTGCCACCGTGGCGCAACCACCCCCAACATTTCCACCAGCCAACCACCATCGTCGTTCCCTGTCTGTGCCGCTCCCCTCACAGTACCCACCGCTACCAGTTTCTCCTCCGGCCATCACTGTCCATCTCCGTGCTGCCTCCCGCTCCCATACCTCTGTCGTGATCAACACAACCATCCTCCTCAGACCCCAGCCACCGCGGCCGTACAAATCGACATCGCACCCATTCCAAAAATAAAAAAAAAAAAGGAAGAGAAAACCCAACCTGACCGAGATCGCCCCAGCAGCCGCTCCGCCTCCGCCCGAGCGGTGGCTCCCCCACCGACCGTGCAAACCATCGATCGGGGCTTCATCCGCCGAGCTCCCAGCAACGCACGAGATCCCGATCCGCCGAGCTCTGCAGCCGGCAACGACAGCGTCGCCATGGCGCCGCCCCAAATCTGGACGGGGTAGCCGCCTCGTGTCCGCCCCG
Organism: Iris pallida; assembly: GCA_029216955.1. NCBI lineage: Eukaryota > Viridiplantae > Streptophyta > Magnoliopsida > Asparagales > Iridaceae > Iris > Iris pallida. The sequence goes on from JANAVB010033017.1 coordinate 35,567,550, forward strand.
TACCGGTAACGCCGTGGCGAGATCTCCATCGTGGAACACCGCACGTGCAGCCCACGACCGGAGCCCCGCCGCCGATTTCCGCGAGCGGCGCGCTGCCGAGCTCCGCCGAGCCTTGCACAGCGCCTCCGCCGCTGCAGTTGCCGACCCCGGCGACCGCCAGTAAACCCTCTCCGGCGCTCCTCTCCCGATCCGCCGCCGTCGTCTTCTTCCCCGCGCCGAGCTTCGGGAGCAGCCCTTTCCCCGCGCCTCCGACTTCCCTCTCCGGCGTCATCCGCCCGCCACGAACCACCGCGCCGCACCCGGCCTTAGCCGCGACCGCCATCGCCCGCTCCGATCGTGCCCATCCGGCCGTCGGGAGCCATCCGCCGCCACTGGCGACCGCCCCCTTCCGAATCCACCGCCAGCACCAACACGCCGCCCTCCGCCGGAGCTTGGCCGGAGCCGCCGAGGTGAGAACCCCCGAAACCCTTTCCCACTCTCTTCTCTCTCTCTCTCCCTCTCTCTGAACGAAATTTGGGGAGGAGGGAATGCTGAGATGGTTTTGATCAAGTTATTATTATTATTATTATTATTATTATTATTATTAGTTTATTATTATTATTACTATTATTATTATCATAATTACTATTATTATTATCCTTATTATTATTACTATTATTATTATTATTATTATATATCATTTTTACTGTTATTATTATTACTACCATTATTATATATTACTCTTAAACATCATTATTATTATTCTTATTATTTTACTGTATTTAAAATATGGATTTTTTTCCTAAAAATATGTATATGGACAAGGTTATGTTTTCTTCCTATTATATACGTTTTCAAGTATTTATATAAAATATTTTTATTAGAAATTTTAGTTGTTAACCTAAAACGATTTTTATATATATAGCTACTTACAAATATTTTGGGATAACAAAATATAGTTTCAAACATCATAAATATTTTCAAAATAGGATACGTGCGTAATCTCCACAATTTCTCCATGATTATCACCATTATCATGACTAATCATCATTCCCTATTTCCTCGTGAATTCGGACTCTTCCCCATCGGATATGGAGATTAGGCAACTAGAACTTTACAGAACATCGCACCACACCAGGCGACCCCCAGGCAAGATACCTTGCCATTATACTGTTTATTTTTAGTTTGCATTTTATTACATATCACTGTTCATATTTTCTAGTTCTTGATTACTGCCTGCTCAGTGATATTAGTTGTACCTTGTTATTTATCCTTTGATTGTATATGGACCTAGAGTTAAGGGACCGCCTCTAGCTTAGTGCATTGCATAAACTTTGACACTGTTGTGCCACGAAATGTGTGAGTTATGAGTAGCATATAGTCTACGGACTTGCGTGTTGGCTGATCACTGATGTGTGCAGGACGTGCGTTAGGTCTAACTGTCAATAGTTGTATGTTAGAAGACTTGACGGTTAGTAGTGTTACATGGTCGTGGATGCGACATGATAGGTGCATTAGGTGGGGAGGACATTACCTGACGTATGGGTTTCTTTGCACACTCCTTATTACCTGTGCGCTCCGTCGGAGACGCAGGCTCCAGGTGCCCTCTGACGTTTTCCAGAGCGTTATGGACGTAGCCCCTTGCACATGATGCCCTCTGACGATCTTCGGACGTTACGGACGTAGGCCCCTGGTGCCCTGTATGGGGACTATGCCGATCCTATTTACAGCCAGGGCTCATGCGTCGAAGGATTGTTTCTCAAACTGCATGTTCACTTTAGTTGGTTAGGTTATCTCATTTATGTCTTGTCGCTTTCTTTGATTGCGGCATATTTTATATTCAGTATTATATGGCATGTTGATGTATCTCGTTACGTCCCTCTGAGGACCTGGTTATCTCGCCAGGTGTGTTCTTGTATTTCTGCAGGTGCTCTAGCTAAGGCCATGACTTGCGCTCTATTCATCGAGATGTTGCTCTTGGATCGTCATCTCCTTCGCTCTACCAAATTCCTTTCCTTGTATATTTATTTCTTATTGAAATTAGTTGGTAGTGGATTTGTCTCCGTCCAACGATTGTATACATGACAAATTCAAAAGTTGATTTTATATCATTATTTATCTTGTGGATGAGATTTAGTACCTTGGTTACTGCATTTTACAGCTTATGTAAATATACGAGGGTCCATATACTTCGTATGTATACAGCTGGCATGATTACGTTTTAGTCCTACGTATTTTGGGACTGGGGCGTTACAATGCCACAACTGTATTCCCTCGCAACGAAGCCATCTTTTATTATCCCGTGCACGTAGGCACGTTTCGACCATATTCCGATGTTCTATAACTTAGCATTCAATGTTCGGGGCGTGCACGCTAAGGCGCTCGCCTATTGTCTTTCAATGTTCTAGCCGTCTAACTCGTGCAGCAAAGACACGGTATGGTTCGTGCACTAAGGCACTTGCCGAGTACAGTTATCCCATGTTCTTACGGCTTGCGCACCGAGGCGCTCGCCTTTGCGATATCCAATGTTCCATAGCGACTCGTGCATTTGATACACGTTTCATTTCGATTGTTCTAACTTAGTGTTCGACTCACACTATGATTTATTCCGATCGGACCACGCCCGTGGCGTCGATAGGTTAACTTAGCATACAATGATATATTCGACTTATCGAATGACGGAGTAAAAAGAAGTCAATCCTCCCACCTTGAGTCGATATGCCTTCGTCGTTTCGCCGAGCCGATGCGGCTCGATTTTCTAACTTTGTTGCACGGCCACTATTCTGACTTAGCCATTCGAGCACTTCGTGCTTCAATGAGTTATCCATCCGATTTGCCTTAGCGTGCCCAAGTCTTGGCCCGTCGCAAGGCGACGATTTGATTTCGCGGACCCCTTACTAAATATTGCAAAAGATCGACCTCTAATATTTTCCCGTCAAAGTATAACCTGCACACGAAACCAACTAAAATCAATACTTGCATCGATTCGGACTTGCGCCTTGGTCGATTCGATTTCTTAGAATCTTCGAGCCGATTCAACGCACTCATCCTTCGGGGCAACGCGGCGCTTCGCATCGATTCACTCGATGCATTCTTCGGGACAAGGCAACTCTTCGCATCGACTTAGTTCGATGCATTACTCGGGTCGACGTAACTCTTCGTATCGTTTGCATCGATACATTTCCTTGGGTCAACGCGACTCGCTGAGTCAACGTTTCAGCGTAATGCGCCATGCGGAGCGGGGCATTATAGGCGACACTAACAATCGATGCACGAGAATTTGGAATCCAGACATCCTACCACTGTACTGAAGTTGCTACCAATTTTACAACTAATGTTATCAAGTTACAAAGTGAATCTGTGTGTACCCCTTGTAAAAGTATCGCCCAGAAAGCAATCGGAGATGTGTCCGTGTCATGTCGGACACGTATTAGATGAATCTGTGTGTTCCCTTGTAAAATATCAACTAGAAAGCAGTCGGTGATGTGTCCTGTCACGTTGGACTCGTATTAGACAGGGTATTAGACAGGATGAAGGTGAGAAGATACAACGACAAACTAGGACACGCCGAAACATGCTACAGGTCCGTGTCAGTGTGTCCTATTCGTCTCTATGCAACCTAGATATCATCATGTTATTTACAAGTCAAAATCTCCTACAGCTAACGTGTCGACAATATTAGTGTTATATATAATATATTTTTGATAAATTCTATCATGAAAATTTTTATTTGATCGATTCTCTAACACTAAAACGTTGCACTGACGTGACGTAGACGTGACAACGATTTTTTTGGGTGTTTGGATGAAGGTTTTCTATCCTTAGGAATTCACTATACATTCCTTTTTCATGGAAAAGGAATTCAACATTTCTATACCCATATTTGGTTACGGTAGGTTAGGTTGGACACATTTGAAATTAATCTTAATTTATTTAGTTTTTCATAAACATCCTTTCATTAATTTCATAATGCTTATATTAATTACACGTTTGGGATATAATTTGAAATTTTGAAAGTAAAATGAGGGTATTATTGTCCAAACAACACTTCTAGGAAAACAAAACTACTTTCAAGTGGAGCATTGGATTTTACTTTCCCACAATAATGAAAATAGGAAGCCCTTTCTGTTTCTCCAAATTTTCAATTCTAGACATACCAAACAAGGTAAACAATCTAAAATTCATTCTCAAGCTTCGAAAACTTGAACCAAACGCCTCATTAGTGTAATAGATAACATTTTTTTTTTCAAATTTCGCAATTTTGATATTCTAATTTTATTTTTTAACTCTATCATGAAAACTTTCACTTGTGATTAAGATTTTATAATACTAAAATCAATGCGTATACACAAACCACGATTTTCAATCGTTGTCACGTCAGCACCATATCATCGCTATGTCATGGATGATGGTATCACAAAAAAAAGGGTGATGAATAGCATTTTCGAAAATTTTATAGTCCGTGCTATTTTTGGCAGTTTTATATGGAGTGTCAAAACTTTGACAGTCCTGAATAAGCACATGTTTGACAATCGTTTTTTTAGGACTGTCAAATTTTGTAATGGACATACACAGTACTGTCAAAATTTTGGCAATCCTAAGACTGTCAAAAGTGTGTTGTCCCTAGTAACTTCATAATGTCCTTAATATTTGGCTTTATTATTTTGTTGGTTTAGGAAAAGAAAGAATCTAATCATATCTTTACATTACATGAAAATTTAAAAGTAAAGGATAAAATATATAATAACAACTATTGTCGTCCTAAATTTTAATAATAAATATTGGACTAAATTATAAATATGTATGATAAATATCATTCCATCAGTTTTTACCCTCATACATTTTAGATGAACTTTTCAATATGTATGATAAATATCATTCCATCAGTATAATATTACAAATACACTCTTATATAAATATCATTCAATCAGTAAGATATATTTTTTATTGAGATTCTATCCTATCTTAATATATTTCTTATTGAGATTGTAGCCATATTTTACTCTCATACATTTTAGGTGAACTTTTATGATAAATATCATTCAATCAGTATAATACTACAAAAACTAGTCTTAACTCGATAAAATTGGCTAATTTATCATCTCCAAATATTTAATTTAATTTTGATAGAGGAGAATTTATGGTTAGAAATATATAGGGTTAAGATATTGGAGCTAAACTAACCATTAAATTAAAATAAATATTTTTTGGGTGTCATAATAGATGGCGACATATAATTTTTTTCCTATAACCTTATTAAGAAAAAAAAATTAAAATTTTAAGGTTCAGAGTATATGAATTTGGATACAGGATTTTTACGAATTTCTTCAAGTGCTAATTCATATAAATTTTAGTTTCTTATATTTTTTTCTTTTTAATTTCATACACTTTTATTTCGGATTGTATATAACTTCTAAATTAGCAAAATCACTTTTTTTGCATAATATATATATATTTTTTTTTTTTTTGCATAATATATATATATATATATATATATATATATATATATATATATATATATATATTATATATATATATATATATATAAAGCAAAAAAAGTGATTTTGCTAATTTAGAAGTTATATATATATATATATATATATATATATATATATATATATATATATATATATATATATATATATATATTTTATATATATATATATATATATATATATATATATAAAATAAAAAAAATAATATATATATATATATATATATATATATATATATATATATATATATATATATATATATATATATAATGGTTTTAGTTTTAACTTTTTTAATTTCTAGAATTTGGGTGTTTTCATCATTGCCTTTTTATTTAGAATGACATAAATATCTTTATGACAAAGATTGAATGTACATGTAACATGCACAAATGTTTTTGTTCTAGAATTGTTTTTGTTCTAGAATTCTTGTACAGCAGCAGTGTAAACCACTATAGTAGAAATATACAAGTTATAAGTAGAATAAATTTGCTAAAAAGATTTCAAGTAGTGTGAACTTCTGTACAAAATTGTTTCTAGTAAAAGCATTATGAACCGCTATATACACATAATCCGTTGTAGAAATTTGTGCCTAATAGTAGCATAACAACCTATTCGGATGTTTAAAACCGCCATTGTTCAAAGTGAGATTTAATCTTATCCTAGTCAATACGTTTTCAGAAACCAGCAAGGTTCTTTGGAATGAACATTTGTATTGTCTTCCGTCTCGGAACTCGCAAGACTCTGAGCTAAAGTTGTAGCTTTTCTTATTTTATTTTTCTTAGTCTAAAGACTACCAAATGTTGGTGTTCATCTAATATAGGAGAAAATCACTTGGTTTGTTAAGAACTAAAAAACCCATTGTTATGAATCTAAAAGATTTGTAATAGAGATAAATCCCAAAAAAATGACTATAAAAATGTCAGAAGTAAGAGTTGATCAATGCACATTTACACAACCCCACCCCCCACCCCCCCTCCTCCCGCCGCCGCCGCCGCCGCCGTCGCCGCCGCCGCCGCTACACTTAACAGACCATATATATAATAAAGATAAATATGTGTCACTATAATTTGCCGAATTCAAGTAATTTTTGTAATTATCGAAAAGAGGCATAATATTCTGGATGAGTGACGGAAGATCAGTGAATCGAACCATGGTGGTATAATATTTCTCTCATTTTATAAAATGGTGAGAGTTGGAAACAGTAGGTCCAAAAAATATGTAATGCAATGTAACATGTACAAAGTTCCGTAATCAGACATCTCAAAAAAATAATTGCCATTTTTTCTTGGACGTGAAAGTGAAAGTGCACTTATAAGTCTACATAATGTCTGATTCCTTGGACATCTACAAGCATTTTTCATGAAAATGACAAAACATTTTTTTGTGACTTGGTCAGGCTGACACCACATTTTCCTACCATCTACCAACCTTTTCTGTCACTCTGCCATCGGAAAGTCCCCCCTACTTCAGTATACAAATTTTATATTATTGGAAATCAAATTTCACGAAAACAAACATGAATATATATTTTTACCACCATAAATTTGACTGAAAAAAAAATTGTGTACCAAACGCACCCTTAGAACCTCTTTTATTCCTTTATAAAAACGAAATTAAAACGTGACCGCATGACCACGTGACAACCATTGCCACCTTCCTTCCGTCATCACCAAATCCCATCTTCCAAATCCAGGTCAGGACGCCAATGAAAGGCCACCACGTGGCACGCGGTCATGTCCACGGTCCTTATAAAAACCTCGAGATGGATTGAGAACATGTGGTTTGATTAGGAGATATGGGTATACAGCGCTCCGTATCTAGCTGATGCCGGTCTTTCACAGGGCATGCCTCGACCACCGCCGGTCCACCTGCCCTCTCTGTAGAGCATCCACCGCTAGCAGCTGTAACAAATAGTTTTCTAAAGTCAGTCTGTAATCTGATTACATAAGACCAATAACGACAGTAATCAACTTGCGATCTTCGATTTTTGTACAACTTCTGAGTCCATCTTTGTAACTTCGGCACTAACATTAAATATGCAAGAAATTTGGATTCCAAACATCTCGCCATCTTACGAATGAAGTCGTTTTACAGATCAGGATCAACTATTTAAGAAATACTTGCTCTGATGCTAACTACTAGAGGCTGCTCTACAGAAAAACAACAGGAACACTTTGATGTTTAAGCTTGCAACTCAGCAAGCTCTGCTCGACAAGTTACTACCAATATGGAGAAAATCTTGATAAGAAGTTAGGGTAAAATTACAACTTGAGACATCCTACTCTATATCAATTTTTTAACTTAATACCCTCAACTTTGATATAGGCTAATTTGATACTCTGAATTTTTTTTGACAAAATTGTCCCTCATCTACACACACCCTGAACACCCCCCTCCCGCCGGCAATCTACTCCCGTCTCCCGTCGGTGACCTCCCTCCCCCCAGCGACCTCCCCTCCACCCCGCGCTGTGGGCCGTTTCAGACCTGCGCAGGGTGGTGGGTCGCTGAAGGGGGCAGCATGAGGCTGCGTAGGGTGGCGCGGGCCGCGGCATGGGCCGGCTCGGAGCTGCACGAGGCGGCTCAGTTGCGGACAGGGGAAGCAGCTGCAGCCGGAGGCGGAGGCACGGGACGGCGGTGCCGGGGCAGCCGCACGGCGCGGCGAGGCGCGGGGTTCGTCGGGGGACGCCGGGGCGAGTGTGGGGGGTGGTCGTGGAGGGGTAGGTTGGCCGGAGGTGGGGTGTTGCCGGAGAAGGAGGGGGGAGGGATGTTGTGGGTTAGGAGGAGAGGGGTAGTTTTATCTCTTTTAAAATTTTGGGTATCAACATAAAAATTATTATATAATTGAGGGTATTAAGTTAGCACCTATCAAAGTTGAGGATATCAAGTTGAACATTTTGGATAGTTAAGAGTATCATGTTATAATTTAGCCAAGAAGTTATTTGATTCCAGTACCAAATAAAATTATATTCTGATATGAAACTGTCCATATTGTCGATAAAGTCGATTCCGATACAGAAACTGTAATAAGATTTTTGACACATTCGATTTTGGCACATTCGATTTGGGCATTCCAACTTTATTAGTTGTTCTTTTGAAGCATCTTTCGTCAATTTTGAAGCATATCATGATTACTTTAAAAGAATATATGACAATACAAGTATTTAAATGGTACATTTGTACTATACGATATGTTTTTGAAGTGGTCTCGATATTCAAAATTGACGAAAGGTGCTTCAAAAGAACTATTTATGAAAATGAGGGGTAAAAATCAAGCAGTGAAAATTAAGTTGCCAAAAATACTCCAGTGCTATAGTTGGGGCGTCAAAAGAGAAATTTAGCATTTTTTATTATAATTCACACACCTACACGTCTTTACAGTTGGGGGACTCGAACCCTGCCGATCTCCATCTGGCCAGTGTCCGTACTGTTTTCCACATGAGCTACAAAAATTTAGCATTTCTTGTATTACAATTGCAATTGTAGACACTTCCAACTAATTCTGCCGATCACTCCAAAATAAACTAGGATGCAAGAACTAGGTCCCAATCGGATTCGGAAGAAATTGTCTATCCCTACAACACACTTTTGGTAGTCCTATTCATATATGTATGACTAGCAAAAAAAAATTATAGTGCTTGCTATTTTAGGACGACCAAAACTTTGACAGTCCTGGATATACACAGGTTAGACAGTCCTGGATGTACACATGTTTGACGGTCCTATTTTTTAGTACTACCAAAATTTGTCTTGGATATACACTGTTAGAATTTTGACAATCCTAAGACTGTCAAAAGTGTGTTGCCGTTCCAACTATATTTCTTTTCTTTTTTTTAATAAAAACAATATATGAAAATCTAAAAGTAATAGATAAAATGGTTAATAACAGCTGTTGTTGTGTCTAGCGCTCGTAGTTCATGTGGAAAGTAGTGCGGACACTAAGTAGGACCGACATAGTTCGAGCCCCCGAACCGTAAGGACGTGTAGGTGTGTGTAGGTTGTAATAAAAAAATCCAACTATTGTTATCATAAGTTTTGGTAATAAATGTTGAAAAAGTTTAATGAAAAAATAATCCCATCATGATTTCTAAAAGTAAATGTCACAGTGCACTTAATATTTGCCTTTATTATTTTGTTGGTGTAGAAAAACAAATGTTCCAATTATATTCTTATTTTTAAAAATAAAAACCATATATGAAAATCTAAAAGTAATAGATAAAATGGTTAATAACAGCTATTCTTGTGTCTAGCGCTTGTAGTTCATGTGAAAAGTTGCGCGTACACTAGGCAGGACCGGCAGAATTCGAGTCCCCCAATCGTAAGGACGTGTAGGTGTGTGTGGATTGTAATAAAAAAAAAAATCTGCTATTGTTCTCATATATTTTGGTAGTAAATGTTGAAAAAGTTCAATGAAAAAACAATCCCATCATGATTTCTGAAAGTAACCACTTCTCCCTTCTTCTTTTTTTCTTTCTCTGTCAGAAGAATACAAACAAATGAAAAGAATTAGGAAGGCCGGCTATGCTCCGATTGAAATATTTAAGTTTTATTGATCAAGGCTACCATATATGTATAACCATTGAAACGATGAACTCAGATTCTCTGGGACAGTTACTATAGAATTATCTCAGGTGGTTAGTATGGAGGGGGGTGAGGGGCTTCTATCTAGTGGGCAATCTTCAAATCGCATAACAAGCATTTGTTTTGTCACCAATTTATGGAGAAATTCCTTCGGAGAGGGACCTAGCTCAGACGTGGGTGAAGGGCACAAATTTGCGCTTTGACGGCGCACGTTCGCGTTGGGCGCAGAGATGATACACTTTTGTGCTTCGTACGGAGAGCTTCTCGGAAGTGCAGCAATGATGCTGCCGGACCGCAGTTTGATGAAGATGTGCAGGCAAATATTTGCTGTCCCAGGGCTGCCGTTTTGCCGCAGCTCGGGGCTGTTCTTTGCACTATTGCTAGGGAGTTATTGCTAGTAAGTGCCATCTTAATTAGGGAGTTACTCTATTTCCTGTGATCAACTCTTATCTTCAATAAACAATGAAAAAACTCCCATCTTCAATAAACAATCGAAAAATTCATACAGAGGGATGGAATTAGGTATATTTATGCAAAAGAAAATGAGTTGGAGTATCTACACAGAAAGGAAGAGGACATCATCTAAGATTGCCTCCCAATGGATGGCTGTATGGATTTGGCGGCCATCTTAGACGACGACCAATGAGATTTTAGAATCTGGTGACAGAATTATTTTATTTATTTTATGGCGCCCTATCCTATGTTTCTTATTGAGATTCTAGCCCTATCTTACCCTCATACATTTTGAGTAGACTTTTTGGCATGTAATATATTACAAATAAACTCTTGTATAATATCATTCAATCAATAAGATATGTTTTTTATTGCGATTCTACCCCTATCTTGATATATTTTTTTATTGAGATTCTAGTCATATCTTATAGTCATATCTTACCTTCATACATTTTAGGCGAGAATAAGATATTGGAGTTAAACTAAAAGTTGAATTAAAATAGAATATTATGTCCGCAACATATTCAATTAGGATCGGAGCAAAGTACTATGGACGTCGACCTATAATCATATATTGTACTTTGAATTCTGGGATCGTTTATATAGATGCTGTGATTTGTATATCTTCATATTGCCTTGTACTTCGTCATGTCCAATGACGAAGGCTGGACGTGTCCGACTCGTGTCTGATTATTGGAAAACGGATCGTGACATGGTGGCGACACATCCCTATCATCTTATTAAGAAGAAAATTATGATTTATAGGGCTTGTCCAGGTGCTCTATAATAGCCAGAGGCCCAAGAGAAGAAACATGAACAATCTAATGGCTACAATATAGCATGAAATAGCCTGACTACTTAATTTGGCATTTATATTCTACCAAAAATGTTTTTGACATGTGTACTGTTAAAAAAAAGTTAAAATGCTTCAACATGGCAATATCGTTTTGTAGAGATCAAATTATCTACATAGATAGCTCAATAAGGTTTTGCACTTTGTGGATCTTATTAAAACATATATTAATTGCATGTAAACAAAAACCATGTCACAAGAAATCTACTACAGTGAAAGTGTTACCAAATATCGACAAGGCAAGAATCATGATGATACATTGAAGAATTCAACTACAAGATGGAACAACTATTTCAAAGCAGAAATTAGCAAATGTACACCCAAACCAGTCTTCTCATGTGTACCACTGTACCAGACAACTATATATATTGGAGGTAGAGGAACCAAAGAAATATGAGAACAGACTTATGCATTGTCCTTTTACTAAACAGTCTTATGCATTGTCCTTTACTATATAACACAAAATCCTATCTCAAATTGTCATAGAGCAAAGTGTTGCTGCTGCTTTGTTTTGAGCAAAAGCTCAATTCCATCTACATTATAGTCCCACATCGGTTGGAGCCAAGGAATTGTTTGTGCTTATATTCCTTTGTTCACTTTGGCTTCATTAAAGTTGTGTGGGTAGCCTATGGGCCCCATGTGCGTGTTGTTGCCGCCGTCCGGCTCGGCACGGTCTGTATAATGGGTGTGAGTACGTGCCCACATCTACGGACGCCGAATGCTGATTCGATATTCTCTTCTGGTTCGGGTCGATACCCTAAATTTTTTTTTTTTTGCTCCTTTCTAAAATTTCTGACCATTACAAACTTTTTAAATTCCTTAACATTCACTATTCAAATTCCGTCCAGGTTCAATAAACCATGTGCTGAAAAATGTTTTGTAACGTTCGTTTTAATTGGCTCATTAATCTGTCATTATTCTCTTACGTTGGAAAATGCCTATATAAATTCTGTCCCATTCCTTCATCCATTACACAGAAAATATTTCCTCTCTCAAATTCTCGTCTTCTCAAGATTACTACTATTCTTTGTTGTTGCTCTGGACGGAGGTAAGTCGGGGTCATTCTCTCGACGTTGTGTGCGACAACGAGATTCCGGTGGAGCGAAAATTTAACCACTAGGGGCGTTCGGATTCGGTCTGTACATAGACCCGAACTAACTCTTAGCGCAGTGCTACGTGCGCGACTTCCCCGGAGGCCGGTAACTTTAATTTAGTTTTTTTTGTTGCAGATTTTAATCCGAAGTTTTGAAGAAAAATTCCAACACAAAGTAAAGCACAATTAAACAAACGCTACATGTTCTCAGCAAAATTATCGCACACTAACTAATGTATGACACTACTTAGGAGTCGCATTGAACATTTTGGCTACAACATGCTGCTATGCACAATTGTTACACAAACCATGCACTGATTTTCTTTCTTAGTACCCATAAGACTATAACCTTGAATGGAAGAGCATGAACAACCACCCCAAAACAAAGTTCCAGTATGACAGCAAGGCAAACCTATCAAAATGAGAAAGGTAGTTAAACAAATAACCAAATGTCATAGCTTAAATATATACCCAAACCTATTCACCTCCATGGCAGATGTACATCAGGAAACTTACCCGCATTAAAGCAACAAAAGAGAAAGAATCCAATAATATCTTTATGAAAATTTAAAAGTAAAGGATAAAATATATAATAACAACTATTGTCCTCCTAAATTTTAATAATAAATATTGGACTAAATTATAAATATGTATGATAAATATCATTCCATCAGTTTTATCCTCATACATTTTAGATGAACTTTTCAATATGTATGATAAATATCATTCCATCAGTATAATATTACAAATACACTCTTATATAAATATCATTCAATCAGTAAGATATATTTTTTATTGAGATTCTATCCTATCTTAATATATTTCTTATTGAGATTCTAGCCATATTTTATTCTCATACATTTTAGGTGAACTTTTATGATAAATATCATTCAATCATTTTAATACTACAAAAACTAGTCTTAACTCGATAAAATTGACTAATTTATCATCTCCAAATATTTAATTTAATTTTGATAGAGGAGAATTTATGGTTAGAAATATATAGGGTTAAGATATTGGAGCTAAACTAACCATTAAATTAAAATAAATATTTTTTGGGTGTCATATAAGATGGCGACATAGACATATCCATATAATCTTATTAAGAAAAAAAATTAAAATTTTAAGGTACAATGAATAAGAATTTGGATACAAGGTTTGAAATGTTATCAAAATGAGAAAGGTAGTTAAACAAATAACCAGGCCTAGACAAATGTCATAGCTTAAATATATACCCAAACCTATTCACCTCCATGGCAGATGTACATCAGGAAACTTACCCGCATTAAAGCAACAAAAGAGAAAGAATCCAATAATATCTTTACATTACATGAAAATTTAAAAGTAAAGGATAAAATATATAATAACAACTATTGTCCTCCTAAATTTTAATAATAAATATTGGACTAAATTATAAATATGTATGATAAATATCATTCCATCAGTTTTTATTCTCATACATTTTAGATGAACTTTTCAATATGTATGATAAATATCATTCCATCAGTATAATATTACAAATACACTCTTATATAAATATCATTCAATCAGTAAGATATATTTTTTATTGAGATTCTATCCTATCTTAATATATTTCTTATTGAGATTCTAGCCATATTTTATTCTCATACATTTTAGGTGAACTTTTATGATAAATATCATTCAATCATTTTAATACTACAAAAACTAGTCTTAACTCGATAAAATTGACTAATTTATCATCTCCAAATATTTAATTTAATTTTGATAGAGGATAATTTATGGTTAGAAATATATATGGTTAAGATATTGGAGCTAAACTAACCATTAAATGGACATATCCATATAATCTTATTAAGAAAAAAAATTAAAATTTTAAGCTACAGTGTATAAGAATATGGATACAAGGTTTGAAATGTTACGAATATACAAGGTTTGAAATGTTACGAATTTCATCAAGTGCTAATTCATATAAATTTTAGTTTGCTTTACTTTTTGCTTTATATATATATATATATATATATATATATATATATATATATATATATGTGAGGAAGGATCAAGATTTCCATACTTTTTGCATCCCCATGCATCCGCTCTATTTGCACCATTGGATGGTGCTTTAAGTCATTTAATCTTAACCGTTGATTATATATATAATGGTTTTAGTTTTAGCTTTTTTAATTTCTATAATTCGGTTGGTTCATAATCCTCATCATTGCCCTTTTATTTAGAATGATATAAATATCTTTATGACAAAGATTACATGTAACATGCACAAATGTTCTATAATTCTTGTACAGCAGCAGTGTAAACCACTATAGTAGAAATATACCAGTTATAAGTAGAATAAATTGCTAAAAAGATTTCAAGTAGTGTGAACTTATGTACAAAATTGTTTGTAGTAAAAGCATTATGAACCGCTATATACGCATAATCCGTTGTAGAAATTTGTGCCTAATAGTAGCAGAACAATCTATTCGGGTGTTTAAAACCGACATTGCTCAAAGTGAGATTTAATCTTCTCCTATTCAATACGTTTCCAGAAACTAGCAAGGTTCTTTGGAATGTACATTTGTATTGCCTTCCGTCTCGGAACTCGCAAGACTCTGAGCTAAAATTCTAGCTTTTCTTATTTTATTTTTCTTAGTCTAAAAACTACCAAGTGTTGTGTTCATCTAATATAGGAGAACAATCACTTGGTTTGTTAAGAACTAAACAACCCATTGTCATGAATCTAAAAGATTTGTAATAGAGATAAATCCAAAAAAATGACTATAAAAATGTTAGAAGGGAGAGTTGATCTTTGCACATTTACAAAACCCCCTGCTACACTTAACACACACCATATATAGAGATAAATATGTGTCACCACAATTTGCGAATTCAAGTGACTTTTGTGGTTATCGAAAAGAGGCATAATATTCTAGATGGGTGTTGGAAGATTAGTGAATCGAGCCACTGTGGCTCATTATTTCTCTCATTTTATAAAATGGTGAGAGTTGGAGGTAGTGGGTCTAAAAAACATATAATGCAGCATGCACAAAGTTCCGTACATATCATCAGACATCTCAAAAAAAATAAAAAATAAAATAAAATAAAATAAATAATAAAACAAATATTGAAATAGGTCTACAATGTAGACAGGGTTATGGACTAACCCCAACAATATTCTTATCTAGGCTTTTCATTGGCAGACAAAATTGAATAAAAAAATGGGAATTTTTCTTTGACGTGAAAGTGAAAGGGAAAGTGAAAGTGCACTCAAAATTCTACACAATGTCTGATTCCTTGGACATAGACCTGTCAATTGCCCATGGATCGGCCCGGGCTGGTCTGTATATTGGGTCGTATCGGACCATATATATTGGTCTATAATATAGGCCCGGTCTGGCCCGAAGCCCAAGCCTGATCCGGCCCGGTCCAAGGCTGGGTCCGAAGCCCAACCTGATTGTATATAACTTCTAAATCACTTTTTTTTTTACTTTATATCATTACTTTATATCATTCTCTCTCTATATATATATATATTTTTTTTTTTGAACCAGGTAAATTGTTTCCGGAATCGCTCCCACTGGGATTCGAACTCCTGACCACTCGAGTCGCATGCATCTCTCTTAACCACTAGGCTAGAAGTCATTTGCCTCTCTCTCTCTCTCTCTCTCTCTCTCTCTCTCTCTCTATATATATATATATATATATATTCTGCCTCTCTCTCTCTCTCTCTCTCTCTCTATATATATATATATATATATATATATATATATATATATATATATATATATATATATATATATATATATATATATATATTTTTTTTTTTTTTTTTCATTTGCCTCTCTCTCTCTCTCTCTCTATATATATATATATATATATATATAATGTTTTTTCTTATATATATATATATATATATATATATATATATATATATATATATATATAATGTTTTTTCTTTTATATATATATATATATATATATATATATATATATATATATATATATATATATATATATATATATATATATATATATATATATATATATATATATATATAATGGTTTTAGTTTTATTTCCTGTCATGGTGTAACTTTTTTAATTTCTAAAATTTGGTTGAACCCCATTGTGGTTTTATTTAGAATGACATAAACATCTTTATGACAAAGATTGAATGTACATGTAACATGCACAAATGTATTTGTTTTAGAATTCTTGTACAGCAGTAGTGTAAAGGGGAAATTTATGAAATGCAAAAAAAAAAACGAAATTTTTTTATGAAAAACCACCGCGCAATAACATTTCATCGCGTGCCCAGAATTAGCAAAAAATATATAAAGAGGGTTCCGAATGACCTTTTTGCCCTTCCTTCTAATTTATTGAAAACACCCACGAAACTACTCTTAAAAAATTGTTTCGATACTTCATCTTCCTCCATACGCTGCTCACTTTTGAATCTAGATTTTTTCCTCAAAAATCTTCAAAAACTCGTCGAAATTTTTTGGAAAGACCAAGACAAACGGCGAAAGTGCTAAAACGGAGGTCCAAACATCATTTTTTTGCGATTCAAAAATTTCGGAAGGCCGACTAACGAAGAAGCGGTTAATCTCAGGCTCCTCGGTGATACGCTCATTTTGCGACAAACCGGACCTCGTTTCGACCTCCCAATCAAAAGTTATGGTCCTCCAAAGTTTCAACTGACCATAAAATGCAGAAGAATGACCATTCTTCGTGTTAGAACACGAAGAATGTTAATTTCGCATGAGGGTGGCCATTCTCCGTGTTAGTAACACGGAGAATGGCATTCTCATTCTCTGTGTTAGTAACACGGAGAGTGGTCATTCCAGTGTTAAAACGCAGGAGAATGGCCATTCTCTGTGTTAGAAATACGGAGAATGCCATTCTCCGTGTTATTTAACACGGCGAATGACATTCTCCGTGTTAATTTACACGGAGTATGGCCATTCCCAGTGTTAAAACGTAGGAGAATGACCATTCTCCGTGTCATTTAACACGGAGAACGGCCATTCTCCGTGCTAAATTACACGGAGAATGACCATTCAAATGTTAAAACACAGGAGAATGCCAATCTCCGTGTTAATTTACACGGAGAATGGCATTCTCCTTGTTAAAATGCAGGAGAATGACTATTCTTCATATTATATCGACGGAGAACAGTTGACAGAAACCTAATTTCTTATTTTTTTGTTTTGTGAAAATAAATTTGACATGAATAAAGATTCAAGAGTTTTCTTTCTTCTTTCAAAACGATGCTAACTCTTATGGAAAAGAAGAAGAAGATCTTCTCTCCATAATTGACTTAATTGTCGGAAAAGAAGAAGAAGAAGAAGAAGAAGAAGAAGAAGAAGAAGAAGAACGATGATCGGAGTTCGACTGAAAAAAAAAAGCACGGTGAACTACGAACGATCTTTGCGATCTCTGCTGAAGATGAGAGCAATGAGATTCAGATCTCTCGTGAAGAAGAAGAAGAAGAAGACGAGAATCGCAATCCAAATCTGAATTTGTGCGGAGGGGCAGTTATGGTATTAATTTTGTAAATACAGAACATCTAAAGGGAATCTTGGAATAGTTAACATGGAAATATATAATTTTGGACATTTCATGAACCCATCCTGCGGGTGGATTTTTCATAAAAAGCAACTCCGAAATTGGATTTCTCAGCAACTTCCAGAAGTATAAACGACTATAGTAGAACTATAGAAGTTATAAGTAGCATAAATTGCTAAAAAGATTTGAAGTAGTGTGAACTTCTGTACAAATTGTTTGTAGTAAAAGCATTATGAACCCCTATATAAGCAACATAAGCAGCTGTAGAAATTTGTGCATAATGTTCGCAGAACAACCTATTCGGGTGCTTAAAATCACCATTGTTCAAAGTGAGATTTGATATTCTCCTAGTCGATACGTTTCCAGAAACCAGCAAGTTTCTTTGGAATACACATTTGTATCGCCTTCTGTTTCGGAACTCACAAGTCTTGAGGTAAAAACCTGGCTCTTCTTATTTATTTTTTCTAGTCTAAAAACTAGCTAGTGTTGGTGTTCATCTTATATAGGAGAACAATCACTTGGTCAGTTAAGAACTAAACAACCCATTGTTATGAATCTAAAAGATTTGTAATAGAGATAAATTCCAAGAAACGACTATAAAAAATGTTAAAAGTGAGAGTTGATTGTCTCACGTTCGCAAAACCCCCTGCTACACTTAACACACCGTATATGTAATAGAGATAAATATGTGTCACCATAATTTGCCGAATTCAAGTGACTTTTGTGGTTACCGAAAAGAGGCATAATATTCTGGATGAGTGGCGAAAGATCAGTAAATCGAGCCACGGTGACACATTATTCCTCTCATTTTATAAAATGGTGAGAGTTGAGGACAGTGGGCCTAAAAAAAAATATAATACAGCATATACAAAGTTTCGTATGTATCGTCAGACATCTAAAAAATAATAATAATAAATAATAAAACAAAATATTGAAATAGGTCCTAAAATGTAGTGAGTGGACCGGGTTTTGGACTAACCCCATCAGTATTCTTATCCAGACTTTTCACTGGCAGACAAAATTGAAAAAAAAAAATTGCCATTTTTCCTTGGACGTGAAAGTGAAAGTGCACTTATAAGTCTACACAATGTCTGATTCCTTGGGCATCTACAAGCAATTTTCATGAAAATGACAAAACGTTTTTTTGTGACTTGTCAGGCTGACACCACATTTGCATACCATCTACCAATATTTTTTGGCACTCTACCACCGAAAAATTTCCCCTACATCAGTAGAGTCCATTTTTGTTCACCTACCAAAATTATGATATTTGTTCACCCTCCACTAAAAATATAACGTATGTCAATTCAACCAACATAAAATCATTTTGGGAGTGGTTTTGTTCACCCACTAAAGTGGGTTTTACTTTTAATTTGACATGTGTCATGTTCTTAGGCCTCGTTTGGTTACCGAAATTTGAGCGGAATTTGAGCTTGGAAAAGGAAAGTGATTCCTTTCCTATGTTTGGGAGCCAAAGAAAAGTTGTTGGAAGGGGAAAATGATTCCCAAGAGGTAGGAAAATAGGGGGGGAAGTGGTTCCTCCCATTTATCTAAGGAATCACTTTCCCTCCAACTTTTTCCGCATTTATTACAAAAAGTTTTGACCAAAATATCCATGTTCATAATATTATTTACCATTTTTATCCATAATATCTTTTAGACAAAAATATTTCTAAGTAATAATTATTTTTATTAGCACGAGGGTAGTTTTGGAAAATTGACTTTATTTTGTTTCCTTCCCTTACAAACACCAAACACTATAATGAAAATTAAAGATATATTCCGGCTATAATCCCGATCTTTCCAAACATCGGAAAGGAAAGTTTATAGGAATTATAATTTTCTAAAGGAAAGGAAATACCAAGGAATCAATTTCCTTTCCTTTCCATTCCGCGAACCAAACGAGGCCTTAGTGGAGGGTGAACAAACATCATGGTTTTGATGGGTGAAGAAAAATGGACTCTACTTGAGTATACAAATTTTATATTTTTAGAAATCAAATTTCCAGAAAAAAAAAACATGAAAAAATATCTACCACCATAAATTTGATTGGAAAAAAAAAAAATCGCGTACCAAACGCCCCTTAGAACCTATTTTAGCCTTTTATAAAAACAAAAATAATATTTTGTCTGCGGACGTGACCGCATGACCACGTGGCAGCCATTACAACCTCCCTCCCGTCATCACCAAACTCCATCTTTAAAATTCAGATCAGGACGCCAATGAAAGGCCACCACGTGGCACGCGGTCATGCCCACGGTCCTTATAAAAACCTCGAGATGGATTGAGAAAATGTGGTTTGATTTGGAGATATGGGTCTATACAGCGCTCCGTATCTAGCTGATGCCGGTCTTCCACTGATACTTCTGATCAATGCTGTGGTGCAACTACAACTGCTCAAGGATAGAGTGTCCTGGTTCATCCTGCGCCGTGACGACGACGGCGGACGGGCGGTGGCTGCGTCCGGAGTCCAGGCGACGAGCTTCGTGTCCTCGTGCTCCGACGAGGACACCTGCTGCTGCATTTGCCTTCGTGACCTCGATGTGGAGGAGGAGGAGGAGGAGGAGAAGGTCAGCAGGGTGTTAGCGTGCGGGCACCTCTTCCACAGGGCATGCCTCGACCGGTGGCTGCTCGACCACCGCCAGTCCACCTGCCCCCTCTGCAGAGCATCCACCGCCGACGGCAGCTGTAACAAATAGTTTTCTAAAGTCAGTCTGTAATCTGATTACATAAGACCAATAACGACAGTAATCAACTTGCGATCTTCGATTTTTGTACAACTTCTGAGTCCATCTTTGTAACTTCCGCAATAACATTAAATATGCAAAAAAATTGGATTCCAAACATCTTACAAATGAAGTGGTTTTACAGATCAGGATCAACTATTTAAGAAATACTTGCTATGGTGCTAACTACTAGAGGCTGCTCTACAGGAAAACAATAGGAACACTTTGATGTTTAAGCTTGCAACTCAGCGAGCTCTGCTCGAGAAGTTACTACCAATGTGGAGAAAATCTTGATAAGAAGTTAGGCTAAAATTACAACTTGGGGCACCCTAAACTATTTCAATTTTTTAACTTAATATCCTCAACTTTGATAGATGCTAACTTGATATTCTGAATTTTTTTGACAAAATTGTTCCTCCTCTCCACACACCCTAAACACCCCCCTCCCGCCTCCCACCGGCAATCTACCCCACCCACCCCCTCCCGCCTTCCGTCGGCGACCTCTCCCCCCCCCCCCCCCCCCCCCCCCCCCCTCGCGACCTCCCCTCTACCCTGTGCTGTAGGCCGTTTTGGATCTGCGCACGGTAGCGGGTCACTGGAGAGGGCAGTCGGAGGCCGCGCGGGGTAGGCGGGCAGCGGCATGGGCCGGCCCGGAGCTGCGCGGGGCGGCTGGGTTGCGTGCAGGGGAAGCAGCTGCAGCCGAAGGCGGAGGCACGAGACGGCGGTGTCGGGGGCAGCCGCACGGCGCTGCGGGGCACGGGGTTCGCCGGGGGATGCGGGGGCGAGTGTGGGGGACAGTCGTGGAGGGGTAGGTCGGCCGGAGGTGGGGTGTTGCCAGAGAAGGCGGGAGGAGGTATGTTGTGGGTTAGGAGGGGGGGGGGGGGGGGGGGGGGGGGGGGGGTGTTTGTTGTGGGTTAAGAGAAGATGGGTAGTTTTATCTCTTTTAAAATTTTGGTATCAACATAAAAATTATTATAATTGAGTGTATTAAGTTAGCACATATCAAAGTTGAGGGTATCAAGTTGAACATTTTGGATAGTTAAGGGTATCATGTTATAATTTAGCCAAGAAGTTATTTGATTCTAGTACCAAAAAAAATTATATTCTGATATGAAACTGTCCATATTGTCGATACAGTCGATTCCGATACAGAAACTGTAATAAGATTTTTGACACGTTCGATTTTGGCATTCCAACTTTATTTGTTATTCTTTTGAAGCACCTTTCGTCAATTTTGAAGCATATCGTGATCACTTAAAGAATATCTGACAATACAAGTATTTAAATGGTGCATTTGTACTATACGATATATTTTTGAAGTGGTCTCGATATTCAAATTTGACGAAATGTGCTTCAAAAGAACTATTTATAAAATTGGGGGGTAAAAATCGAGCAGTGAAAAATTAAGTTGCCAAAAATACTTTAGTGCTATAGTTGGGACGTCATTAGAGTAATTTAGCCTCTCTTTTTTATTATAATCCACACACCTACACGTCCTTACGGTTGGGGACTCGAACCCTGCCGGTCTCCATCTGGCCAGTGTCTGTACTGTTTTCCACATGAGCTACAAAAATATAGTCCTTCTTGTATCACAATTGCAATTGTAGACACTTCCAACTAATTCTACCGATCACTCCAAAATAAACTAGGATGCAAGAACTAGGTCCCCATCGGATTCGGAAGAAATTGTCTATCCCTACAACACACTTTTGGCAGTCATATTCATATATATGACTAGGAAAAAAATTGTAGTGCTTGCTATTTTAGGACGACCAAAACTTTGACAGTCCTGAATATACACAGATTAGACAGTCCTGGATGTACACATGTTTGACATTCCTATTTTTTTAGTACTACCAAAATTTGTCCTAGATATATACTGCTAGAATTTTGACAATCCTAAGACTGTCAAAAGTGTGTTGTCGTTCCAATTATATTCTTTTTTTAAATAAATAAAAACAATGTATGAAAATCTAAAAGTAATAGATAAAATGGTTAATAACAGCTATTGTTGTGTCTAGCGCTCGTAGTTCATGTGGAAAATAGTGCGGACACTAAGTAGGACCGACAGAGTTCGAGCCCCCGAACCGTAAGGATGTGTAGGTGTGTATAGGTTGTAATAAAAAAAATCGAACTATTGTTATCGTAAATTTTGGTAATAAATGTTGAAAAAGTTTAATGAAAAAACAATCCCATCATGATTTCTGAAAGTAAATGTCACAGTGCACTTAATATTTGCCTTTATTATTTGGTTGGTGTAGAAAAAAAAAGAATGTTCCAATTATATTCTTATTTTAAAAAATTAAAACAATATATGAAAATATAAAAGTAATAGATAAAATGGTTAATAACAGCTATTCTTGTGTCTAGCGCTCGTAGTTCATGTGAAAAGTTGCGCGTACACTAAGCAGGACCGACAGAATTCGAGCCCCCCAATCGCCAATCGTAAGGACGTGTAGGTGTGTGTGGATTGTAATAAAAAAATACAGCTATTGTTCTCATATATTTTGGTAGTAATGTTGAAAAAGTTCAGTGAAAAAACAATCTCATCATGATTTCTGAAAGTAACCGCAGCTGGAACAACGCTCGTAGTTCATGTGAAAAGTTGCGCGTACACTAAGCAGGACCGGCAGAATTCGAGCCCCCCAATCGCCAATCGTAAGGACGTGTAGGTGTGTGTGGATTGTAATAAAAAAATACAGCTATTGTTCTCATATATTTTGGTAGTAAATGTTGAAAAAGTTCAGTGAAAAAACAATCTCATCATGATTTCTGAAAGTAACCGCAGCTGGAGGCTGTTCTTTGCACTATTGCAAGGGAGTTATTGATAGTAAGTGCCATCTTAATTAGCGAGTTACTCTATTTCCTGTGATTAACTCTTATCTTCAATAAACAATCAAAAACTCCTATCTTCAATAAACAATCAGAAATTTTCATACAGAGAGATGAAATTAGGTATATTTATGCGAAAGAAAATGAGTTGGAGTATCTACACAGAAAGGAATAGGACATCATCTAAGATTGGCTCCCAATGGATGAGTGTGTGGATTTGGCGGCGGCCATCTTAGACGAAGACCAAGAGATTCTAGCCCTATTTACCCTCATAAGTAAACTTTTTGGTATGTATTATATTACAAATAAGCTCTTGTATAAATACCATTCAATCAATAAGTTGTGTTTTTATTGAGATTCTACTCTATCTTGATATATTTCTTATTGAAATTCTAGTCATATCTTATCTTCATACATTTTAGGTGAACTTGATAAATATCATTATCTTACTTTCATACATTTTAGGTGAACTTTTCAGGTATAATATTATAAGAATGAAATAAAACTAGTCCAACTCTCCGAACTATTTTGATAGAGGATGAATTTATGGTTAAAAATATATGGGAATAAGATATTGGAGTGAAACTAAACGTTAAATTAAAATAGAATATTATAGAATATTATGCTCCGTAATAACCAGAGCCATATCCACCTTGAGCGAAAGCAAGAGCTCCATAAGCATAGCTACATAACCATAGATAGCTTAATAGATAGCTTAGGCAGCCCCATAGTCAGCAAAAGTGTATGCAGCTGTACTAGGAGCCCCATAGTCAGCAAAAGCGTATGCAGCTGTACTAGAAACTTGGACTTCCGTAGCCGCCAGGGTCAGACCCCAAGGTAGACCCCAAGGCTGTCCCATGTGAAGTGTTCGGGTGCGCCTATTCCAGTGTTACTTGTTCTCTCTCATATCTTTGTCGGTTGCTAACGGAATCAATACTCATTATATGAAATTGTAAAGGAAATTTAAGTTCAAATTATAGGAAATTTAAGTTCAAATTATAGGTTTAAATGTAGTTCAAATTATAGGTTTAAATGTTTTGAACATATATAGTATGAAAGAACAAAACCTCACTTGTATACATGTAGTGAATATATGGATATAGATATCATATTTGTTATAAATTGGTCGAAGGAGTTGGGTTTGAAATTTTTTTATATCATATTGACATTTGATGTGTGGTTTTATTTTGTGGTTTTATTTTGAAAGAGAACAAGTATTGAAAAGTATTTGAAGAGAGAGGAGATGAGGGAGGGTGGTGGTGTTTTTGAAGAGATAGAGGAGATGAGGGAGGGTGGCGGTGTTTTTGAAGAGATAGAGGAGATAGGCCGGGAGGGTATTTATAATGGAATTTCTTGAAAATCATAGACAACAAAGATGAATATCCTACCGTACGTACAACGACTATTCTTATAAGGAGGGTTTTTTTTTAAACGTACATCATAACGTTATATAAAAGATGAAAATAACGTTATATAGAATTGAATAATAAACATAATGCTTATGAAGAGTCGGGATTAACATAATAAGCTTGATTGTTGAACAAGCCTGTAATTACAGAGGCCGAAGAGAGAAGAAACATGAACAATCTAATGGCTACAATATAGCATGTAATAGCCTGACTACTTAATTTGGCATTATATTCTACCAAAAATGTTTTTGACATGTGTACTGTAAAAAAAAAAAGTTAAAAGGCTTCAAGCAATATCGTTTTGTAGAGATCAAATTATCTACATAGATAGCTCAATAAGGTTTGACACTTTGTGGATCTTATTAAAACATATATTAATTGCATGTAAACAAACACCATGTCACAAGAAATCTACTACAATGAAAGTGTTACTAAATATCAACAAGCCAAGAATCATGATGATACATTGAAGAATTCAACTATAAGAGGGAACAACTGTTTAAAAGCAGAAATTAGCAAATGTACACCCAAACCAGTCTTCTCATGTGTACCACTGTACCAGAAAACTATATATATAGGAGGTAGAGGAACCAAAGAAATATGAGAACAGACTTATGCATTGTCCTTTTACTAAACAGTCTTATGGATTGTCCTTTACTATATAACACAAAATCCTATCTCAAATTGTCATAGAGCAAAGTGTTGCTGCTGCTTTGTTTTGAGCAAAAGCTCAATTCCATCTACATTAAGGAATTGTGTGTGCTTATATTCCTTTGTTCACTTTGGCTTGGGTGGCCTATGGGCCCCATGTGCGCGCTGCCGCCGCCGTCCTGCTCGGCACGGTGCGCGTAACGGGTGTGGGTGCGTGCCCACATCTGCAGACGTCGAATGTCAATTCGATTTCTTCTTCGGGTTCGGGACGAGATCCTAAAATTTTTTTTGCTCCTTTCTAAAATTTCTGACCGTTACAAACTTTTTAAATTCCGTAACGTTCACTATTCAAATTTTGTCAAGGTTCAATGAACCATGTGCAGAAAAACGTTGTGTAACGTTCGTCTTAATTGGCTCATTAATCTGCCATTATTCTCTTACGTTGGAAAATGCCTATATAAATTCTGTCCCATTCCTTCATCCATTACACAAAAAATATTTCCTCTCTCAAATTCTCGTCTTCTCAAGATTACTGCTGTTCTTTGTTGTTGCTCTGGGCGGAGGCATGTCGGGAACATTCTCTCGATGTCGTGTGCGATAACGAGATTCCGGTGGAGCAGAAATTTTACCACTAGGGACGTTCGGATTCGGTCTGCACATAGACCCGAACTAACTCTTAGGACATTGCTACGTGCACGACTTCTCCGAAGGCCGATAACTTTAATTTAGTTTATTTTGTTGCAGATTTTAATCCAAAGTTTTGAAGAAAAATTCGAACACAAAGTAAAGCACAATTAAACAGACACTACATGTTCTCGGCAAAATTATCACACACTAACTCATGTATGACACTACTTAGGAGTCGCATTGAACATTTTGGCTACAACATGCTGCTATGCACAATTGTTACACAAACCATGCACTGATTTTCTTTCTTAGTACCCATAAGACTATAACCTTGAATGGAAGAGCATGAATAACCACCCCAAAACAAAGTCCCAGTATGCAAAATGAAGAACTAGAACGTGAAGACATAGGCATGCACATTCACACAAGAAATAAATTAATACCATCTAATGATCTATCATGAAAAGCATACCACATAGTAGTAAATGAAAAGTATTCAACAAGGAGTTATTACCCAGCTGAAGAACCTACTGGTGGCAGCAAGACAAACCTATCAAAATGAGAAAGGTAGTTAAACGAATAACCAAGCCTAGACAAATGTCATAGCTTAAATATATACCCAAACCTATTCACCTCCATGGCAGATGTACATCAGGAAACTTACCCGCATTAAAGCAACAAAGAGAGGTTTTAACTCTCCCAACCAAAAGAAACCATTCATGAGAATTGTCCACGATGTTCAAAATTGACGAAAGGTGCTTCAAAAGAACGGTTTATGAAATTGGGGTGTCAAAATCAAGCAGTAAAAAATTAAGTTGCCAAAAATACTACATTGTTATAGTTGGGGTGTCATCAGAGTAATTTAGCATTTTTTTATTACAATTTACACACCTACACGTCCTTACGGTTGGAGGACTCGAACCATGTCGGTCTCCATCTGGTGTCTGTGTTGCTTTCCACATGAGCTACAAAATTTTAGCCTTTCTTGTTTCACGACTGCAGTTGTAGACACTTCCAACTAATTCTAACGAACACTCCAAAATACACTAGGATGCAAAAACTAGGTCCCTGTCGGATTCGGAAGAAATTGTCATCCCTACAACACACTTTTGGCAGTCCTATTCATATATATGACTAGCAAAACTTTTTATAGTCCTTGTTATTTTAGGACGGCCAAAATTTTGATAATCTTGGATATACACAGGTTAGACAGTCCTGGATATACACATGTTTGACAGTCCTATTTTTTTAGTACTACCAAAATTTGTCCTGGATATACATAAGACTGTCATAATTTTGACAATCCTAAGATTGTCAAAAGTGCATTTGTCCTAGTAAATTTTGTAGTGCACTTAATAATTGCCTTTATTATTTGGTTGGTGTAGGAAAAAAAATGTTCCAATAATATTCTTTTTTTAAAACAATCTATGAAAATCTAAAAGTAATAGATAAAATGGTTAATAACTGTTTTTGTTGTGTCTAGCGCTCGTAGTTCATTTGGAAAGCAACACGGACACTAGGCGGGACCGACAGAGTTCGACCTCCCAATCGTAAGGACGTGTAGGTGTGTGTGGGTTGTAATAAAAAAAACTCAGCTATTGTTGTCATAAATTTTGGTAATAAATGTTGAAAAAGTTTAATGAAAAAACAATCCCATCATGATTTCTGAAAGTAACCACTTCTCCTATTTTTATCTTTGTCAAAAAAATACAAGCAAATGAAAAAGTTTTTTTTTGTCATATTTCTTAAATTATTGACCCAATTCTCATCCATATCTAGGGGTGCAATTCGGGTGGGTTGAGTCGGACTTGAGCTCAACCCGAGTCCAACCCGATAAATCATAAGTATAGCTCGAGCCCAAGTCTAACCTGACCTCGGGTTCAACATATGAAGCTCAAGACCGAATCCAGAGGATTAGAAAAAGGAATTCAGGTTTCTCGGGTTGGGTCAGGTCCATCGGGTTTATCGTACTCTAATATAATATTGAAAATAATTTTAAACAAAATTAATATTAAATGCATAATCAAATAATGATTAAGCCCCAATCATTGCAAAATAAAAACTGAAATGAGATTTAGGATAATGAGGTCAAGATTTGGGTGAATTTTTTAGGGTTTTAACTTTTAATATAAGAAGTATGAAACAATGTAATATATATATATATATATATATATATATATATATATATATATATATATATATATATATATATATATATATATATATATATATATATGTCAGGTTCCGAATTATTTGGGTAATCCAAGGCATGAATCCGAGGCCAACCCGAATTTTGATGGGTTCAAATATTTTA
The DNA here is from genome assembly GCA_029216955.1 of Iris pallida. Taxonomy (NCBI): domain Eukaryota; kingdom Viridiplantae; phylum Streptophyta; class Magnoliopsida; order Asparagales; family Iridaceae; genus Iris; species Iris pallida. Next base: position 35,596,102 of record JANAVB010033017.1, read on the forward strand.
ATCCGAATTCGAGTATGAGTATCTCCCATCCTAATCCAACCCATTAACGGATTTATCCGATCGGTCCGAGTTGCACCTAGAGCTGAGCATTCGGTTAATTCAGTTCAAACCGAACCGAATAACCGAAAATCGAATTGGACTGAAAACCTAATAAGCAAAAAAGAAACCGAACCGAATTGGTCCGTAAAGAAATAAATTGAACTGAATTAAATTGATTCGATTTTCGGTTTATTCAATTTTTTTGGTTTATTTGCGTTTTTTGGTTAATATAAGTAACTAAATATATAAAAAAAAAATGGTTTATTTGTGTTTTTTATGCGGTTTTCCATTTTGGACTGAAATGCAAACCCAAAATCGAAACCCAAATCCAAAATCGAATTCGAATAATGCTCACCCATAGTTGCATCCCTATCCATACCTCCAATAAAACAAAACCCTCCCAAAAATTTTTTGAGAAAATTTGAATCGCATCCCACTTTATTGGTCATATTTCAAGGTGTACCCCAGTATTTTACCATAATGTAAGTTAATCCCCATATTTTACTGATTCCGTCCAACATTGAACTAGGTTGACCAAATTACCCCTATCCTCTTTCTAGCTGCCCCCTACCTATCCCGCCTTGCTCGGCCCCTCCTTCCCCGACTCGCTCAGCCCTCTGCAATCACCACTATCACCACCACCACCTTCACCACCATCATCATCACCACCACCTTCACCATCACCACCACCACCTTCTTCTTCACCACCACCACCACCTTCACCAACACCAACACCAACGTCACCATCAACACCACCACCTTCACCATTACCACCACCACCTTCACCATCACCGTCACCAGCACCAGCACCACCACCATCACCATCACCACCACCACCACCGCTCACGTAAGGTGCCGCCCCCTCCCCTCCCTCGTGCCCCCGCTCCCCCACGACGCCGCTCCCGCTCCCCCGTGACGCTCTCCCGCCTCTCCACATCGGCTGCTACTACAAACACAAAAAATGGTATAATTTGGTCCCAAAAAATGGGTCAACCTAGTTGACCGTCAATGTTGGACGGAATCCGTAAAATATGGAAGGTGACTTACATTATGGTAAAGCATTGGGATGTACCTTGAAATATGACCAATAAAGTGGAGTGCGGCTCAAATTTTTTGAATTTTTTAAAAAAAAGGGTTGTTAAGATTGCAGTTGCAACTGCAACCAAAACATAGAAACTAAACACAGTTTAACTTAAACTAATTACACTTTCACTAAAACCTGCCACTTTCACTCCACCCTCCACTAGGGGTGAGTATTCGGTCTAATTAGTTTCAACCGAACCAAAATTTCATAAACCGAATTAACCGATTCAAAATAAAAGAAAACCGAAACCGAACCAAATAGAGAGAAAACCGATTTAATCGAACCGAAATAATTGGTTCAGTTTATTCGGTTGGGCCAGTTTTAATATTGGGCCCGGCCAAAAGTTTGGTTTGTGGGCTCTAAAAAAAATAACGAAAAATATCCCAAATTCCACCCAATAAATTAAACATTGCTTCCAAAGTTACAATTATATACAACAATACAAACACAAACACAGCTGGGCCGAGCCCAAAGTTCGGTTTATGGGCTTTAAATAAAAAATATAACCCAAAATATTCAAAATTGCACCCAAAAAACTTCTTGATATATGACAGAACACACAGGCAGTACACACACAAGTACAGTTAACTTTGACAAATAAATATACATGTAAATCAAGCCCTAGTTAAGTCACATTGCTCATAGTTACATACACAAATGATAACCAATAATTACAGCAATACATCTCTTAAGCCCATCAGAATTTTACCCACAGATGAGCTCGCAAAAAAATATTGCAGCAATACAAATTTTGTTGCAGTAGTTAAATACACAAATGATACAGCATACATAAAATTTATCATGAAATCAGAACGGCCTTGCTAGCTTCACAAGTAATTGTTGGAGCAGTCTTAATTCCCAAATACCCAAAATGAGCGGGAACCTGTAAGAGAAGAAACCACATTAAAAAAACTCCTAGTTTAAGTCACAAACACATGAAATCCACATTGCATATGTAAAACACATTGTATATGTAACACTAACAGGACAAGACTGGAATAATCCAGGAGGCATCAAAGAAATTACTATAGAATGCATTTGAAAGAGGGACAACTTATCCTTCTTGTATCGGAACTCTGTACCTGGAATCCAAAATAATAGGCAAGTGGATTTGAAAGAGGGACAAGTGAAATCCCAAGTTTACAGAATCAGTAAGTAGGTTTACAGAATCAGTAAGTAGTGAACTTCGTCACCTCAATTAAGATGTTTGTCATCATTCCTTTGCAATTTCACCTCAACCCCATTTTCTTGAGTACCTGGAATCCAACATAATAGGCAAGTGGATTTGAAGACGGCTCAGATTGACAATTTGTACATCATAAGTAGATGCATTATAGTATCTGTCTGATGTTTATTGCCATATCATCATTGCCACTTTTTTCACATATTTGTTAGCAACTTATAATGAAATAAAAAAAGTAAATGACAGACATCAAATGAAGAACATAAACCTTTATAACCTTTCTATGGATTTTCATCTGTCTGATGTTCAAAATGTGCAGGTTCAAAATCTGCAAAGATAGGCAAGTGTATTTGAACTTTGAAAGCTCGGCATGGCAATTTCTGCATCATAAATAGATACATTGTAGTATCTGTATGGCGTTTATTGCCAAATCATCTTCGCCACTTCCTTTACATATTTGTTAGTAACTTATAACGAAATAAAAAAAGTAAATGTAAACGTAATACACAAGTACAACAATTAATAATTTAACAGTTACAACCCAAACTTAATCCAAACTGAAACAATAGGTCCAGAGAATCCAAAATCCCAAAATGAATTCTGCAGTGTACACTGCACAGAACACAATACAAAATATATATAGAGTGCACAAACTGCACAGTGCAGTGATAGATTGTTTAATAATTACATAACCCTAGCCAGTCGATCCATAAACCAAATCTTCAAACATCACTCGAGGTTGAGCCCATCGTAGTCAATTGACTTAAATCTATACAAGTATAAAAAGATAACACAAGAGAACAAACAATAAATACAAATAATGAAGTAAACTTAAAAACAACATAATGCGATAAAATATATTAACTAAAATTATACCTCTTTCAAGTTTATCAAGGGATTCTAAGTTTTCTTCAAGATTAGTAACAATAGATCGATCAGAACCAGTCCTAAACCAATCTTGAGAACAAATAAGACCTTGAGCAATTTTGGGTGTCAAAGAGCTCCTAAATACATCAAGCACCCGACCACCGGTACTAAATGCACTCTCCGAAGCCACTGTAGATATTGGGACAGCCAAGACATCACGAACCATTTTTGAAAGAATAGGAAAATGAAGAGAATTGATCTTCCAACAAGCCAAAAGATCAAAATTGGGATTTTCATCTTCATCGTCTTCGGTGGGCTCGACAAGATAACGATCCAACTCAGATTTGTTATCACAACCACCGGTTTTCATTTTGTGATTTTTATATTGAGCTTTCATCATTATTTTTCAAGTTAAATATTGGACTCTCTTCGATGATAGGAGATTCGATCATTTTATTAGTTGTAGAAGCAACTATCGGTACATACAACTTCTTGTAGTCTTCAAACATGGAGTAAACAACCATTTTTACCTTCTCTATCATGGTATCACCCTTTGACTTACCATAGAGTTGGTATAGCCACCATTCCACAAAACTTTTGTCGTGGATCAAAAAGTGGTGCAATGAAGACAACCATATTCATCTTCTCGACATCCCCCCAATACTTGTCATATTTTTTTCTCATCTTATCCGAGACAACTCGAAGTCATCGTTACTTTAGCATTCTTCAAGAGGAAGTCAATAGATGCAATTTCTTCAAAAATTTTGTTAGAAGTGACAAACAAAGAGCCGGATACACGTAAAGTGAATTCATAAAAATGCTCTAAAAACGTACACAACCTTCTAGCATTCATCCAATCCTCTTCGTTTGGAAACAAACTCTCACCCTCAAGTTCCCTCTTGAATAAAAGATCTTCATCTTGGAATCTCTCAAAGGCCCTTTGAAACCTTTGAGCCGTGTCCAATATCAAATATATTGAATTCTAACGAGTGCTCACATCAAGACACAATAATTTTTTACTTTCTATTTTTTCGATTTAAGCACAATCTTTGAACTTTTGGAACCGAGAAGGAGATTGTCTCATATAACTAACCGCCCTTCGAACACGAGCAACCGAAGAAGACATCATTTTCAACCCGTCTACCACAACAAGGTTGATAATATGTGCAATGCAACGCATGTGCAAATACTTGCATTGAAGAATGCTATTTCCTCGTTGCGCAAACTTTTTGCTTAAATAAGTAATGACAACATCATTAGAGCTAGCATTATCAACGATAATTGTAAGAATCTTGTCAATGCCCCACTCAATCAAACATGACTCTACGTCTCTACCAATAGTTTCTCCTTTGTGACTTGTAACGCCCTAATCACAAAATACGTAGGAATAGGAACATAGACATGCCAGCTGTATTCATACGAAGTATACTCCAATATATAGAAATCTCGTATGAATACATAAGCTGTAAAATGCAGTAGAAACATAACTAATCTTATCCACACAAAATAAATAAATAAAAGATATAATATAATGATGATGAATTGTCTTGATACAATATGTTGGGCGGAGACAAATCCACTACCAACAAATTAAGGGAAAAATACATGAGAAAAGAAATGAATTTGGCGAGCGAAGCGAAGACGATCCAAGTGCAATCATCCTCGAAGAAATAGCGATGAACACGGCTAGAGCTAGAACACCTGCGATAGACAATAGCACACACCTGGAGAGATAACCAGGTCCTCAGAGGGACGTAACAAGACCCATAATATCATGCCATATAAACTGAATAAATATTGCTCAAATAAATAAGTCAATTGAATTATAACATGGTCCAATACGCACCTACTGAACGAGTGTACCATCCCCCCAACCAAACAAGGACAGGAGATGGTAAACTAATTCACGGCGACGTATCTTTCCATGCCATGAATCCAATATGGTATCCGGACCCCAACAAGGTTCAATACCTTCTCATCGAAGTAGTAAGTCACACCTATAACCAAATAAGGACAAGATGTGACGAACTAATTCGCGACAAGTTATTGTTCTAAGCCACGGTCAGATACAAGTACCCAAACCAAAAGTACTCATACCTAACGGATAAGGTAGCCTAACCATTCTAAGTGAAATGTAGTTAAGAACAATCCTTCCTACGCATGGGCCCTGGCTGAATAGGATCGGCATAGTCCCCCTTGGGCACCAGAGGCCCCATCAGTAAGAGCATGACGTTTCGCAGAATCGTCAGTGGCCGTCAGTAATCATGGGTCATCAACCCCGTATCTCCAGCGGAGAGTCCGGGTCACAAGGGAAGTGCATCGAAGCCCATACGCTAAGAAATTGTTCTCCCCGCCCAATGCCTACTGTGTTGTATCCACAACACAAATAACTATAACCGCTAAGTCAAACTAGCATACAATCTCTATTAGCGGTTATTTCTATCGTACGACTTGTACGTACTGGTGGCCAGTCAATCACGCACTTTCGTGTTCTACATACGACACACAACTTCGTGGTACAACGTGTCAAGGCCATAAATGCAACACACAAAGGTGGTCTCTTAAATCTAGATTTAATGTGTAAGAAAAATAATACATAGCAGGAAATATAATGAACAGTAAGTTCTAACATGTTAAGCCATGTATCACAGTTTATTTTACATAAAGAAAATAATATTAATGCATGAAATATGAGCTAAAATAAATAAACAGCAAATGGCAAGATGTCTTGCCTGGTAGAGCGCCTGGTGTGCTACGATAATCAATGTGGCATGAACTGCGACTTCGGTGTAACAACTATGCAAGGTGACCTCGGGTGGTGGCACGGACAGTTCCATCGGGTCCAGGACGGTCAAATAGTTAAGGTCGACATAGGGTAGTCTAGAATTGGCGAGGGAATGACTTGGTCATGGATAGGAAAATATCTAAAGAATGGGTTAAATAATATATGTGTTTTTATAAAACTTTTCTTAATACTTAAAATAGTTTTATTTAGTAAAAATAATTAAATTAATTACTTGAAAATCCAAAAAATATTTTTAGGAAGAAAAACCCTAAGTTTTGGCAAAATAATATTTCTAATTATAAAAACTATATTTTGTATATGAACATATTTAAGTACTTATTCAAAATTAATAATGAGTTATGTAGGCCAAAACTATAACTTGTCAACTATATTTATATACATATAATTTGAGAAAAATATTTTAGAGTCCAAAAATTAACTGTGAAATTAGCTAGAAAATATTTGTAAAATTTTCTAAAATGATAATAATAATGCAAGTAATTATATTAGCAAGACAAAAATAATAATATTAATAATAATAATAATAATAATAATAATAATAATAATAATAATAATAATAATAATAATAATAACAGTAATAAAATTATTAGGTATGAGGCTAGCAATAATGATACAATATAACAGAACAAAAATAGTAATAATCAATTGTAATAAAATTAATAATAATAATATTAATATATAAAATAATGATAATAATAATAATAAAATTAATAATAATAATAATAATAAGCAGAACCAAATAATAAAAAAAAAAAAAAAAAATTAAAACAACGAAATAACCATAGGGGCTCTGTTGTTCTTTCATTAGAAACGAGGGGGAGAGGATCGAGAGAGACAGGGGGACGGCGGCGGATCGACGCGGCGAGGGGGAGCCGGAGGGGGTCGCGCGGATCTGGGAGGAGGAAGGCGGAGTGGAAGGCTGGGGCGACGAGGAGTGGCACCGACGGGGAAAGCTCGGGAAGTGGAGATGAGGGCGGTGGCCAGAGATGCGCGCGTGGAGGCGCGGAGGTGAGGAAATCTGGGGTTCGGCGGCGCGACGTCGGTGGTTCAAGACAGCAGATTTGGTCGATGAAGGGGGTGGCGCTCGGAGGGGCTGGCCATAGGAGGAGTTCCAGTCAGGCGGTTCCGGCGACTGGAGGGAGGACGCAGGCGGTGGTTCTCGGTGGAGGATCTGGGGCGATCGGACTCGCGGTGCTTCTCTGGGCGGAGGCGGAGCTCGCCGGCCATGGAGGCGGAGGTGAGTCTAAGGTTAGGGTTTTCTACTTCTTTTTCTACTGTGGGCTATGATGGGTGGCGGTGATGGTGGTGGTCGGTCGGCGACGGGTTTGGTGGTGGCTGGGTTTGGCGACCGGAGACGAGGGTTCGGGGTCGGGTGTGTTGGTTGAAGTCGAGATGGTGGTCGTGACGGGGTTGGCTTTGGTGGCCAGGGTGTCGGGCGGTCCGGGTCAATCGGGACAGTAGGAGACGAGGTGGCGACGGCTGGGTTAGGTTAGGGGTTAGGAATTGGTGTTGGTTGTCCTGCGAGACATAGCCTTGGGGTCGAGTTCGTGTCCGGCGTGTGGACACGACGAAGAAGATGAAATGTAAATGTATTACAAATAGTGGATGGGAAAAATAGGGACACAGTCATGAAGCACGCACGATGAGATGTTGGTCACGGACACGATGCATGGCACGTTTTGTAGATGGTAGAAATATTTGTGGATGTGAATTGTGGAGAAATTAATAAAAGTTGGAGGAGTACCTGCCTATTTATAGGATGTGAGAATTCCCAATTGGATAAGAATTAGGATTCATTTAAACCCAATTTAGATAATTCCGAATTTAATTTAAAATCAATCAATCCATTCCAAATATAAATCAATTTAAATCTAATTAAATTTTTAGCTCAAAATCAAATGGGATAAATCAAACTTCAAATATTTAACTATTTAAATAAATCCAAAAATCAAATCAAGATTTAAATGGCACAATAACTTCCAAATATATTTTTCAAAATACCAATAATAATAATTTTGAAAATAATAAATATTTTTAAATATCTTTTTGAATAATAAAATATTAATATTAATAAATCTCGAAAATTATATTTTTATTTAAAATAGACTAATAAATAATTATGAAATATATGTATGCACGAATAATGCATACATGATCTAGTATACAATATTTATGATTAATAACTGCTAAAAAAATAAAAAAGGCTTTTTATAGCAAGAATACTAATTATATAATATTTTGAAAGTGTATAATAAAATAAAAAATATTTTTCTAAAATATGTACGCTCGCACATATTCGTACTTGACGTGCAACTACGAAAAATAAAATTTCGTGCGCGACGTACAATACGACTATGTGACGTACAATACAAAATTTTAAATCAGTACCAAATTTAATAAAAAAATAGCATAAATTTAGGGGTTTTACATCCTACCCAACTTAAAAGAATTTTATCCTAGAAATTAAGAATTCGTAGGGGTGAGAAGGCACAATGGTAGATAGAAGGGTTCCATAAAGAAGTTTATATGGTCGTAGTCTAGGTTGAGGATTTGATTAAGAGACGATTGTAATCACTTCTTAAATTCAAGTGATTAGAAGGTCAAGCTTGTAGATTTAGGGTCGATGGAAAGGTCGAGTAGTTTAGGATGAAAATATAGCAATATCGAGTGGGAATGGTCATAGCCGATGGGAAGGTTAGAGGACGTTCTAGTATGACGCTTTCGTCCTCCTAAAATAGGTGAGGGCGAAAGCAATATTGAGTTCGAAGGAGGCGTTATCGAATACGAATACGTGATTCAAGGACGATCGAATAATTTCAAAGAAATTGTCAAAGCAGTCGTCGATGAGACTCTAGAGGACAAGTTTAGCTATGTCCCAATCCACGTAGAACAATAGATATAAGCGAACCAAAGTGCACTTGGTTGATCAGACCATTATGCACCGGTTCTGATTAGACAATAGGCTAGTGAGCGCTCAATAGCATATGTCATGAACAAACTTGATAAAGAATAAGCTTGCAAAAACTAGGCTACATTAGCATCATTAGTCAAAACGGTAAATACATAGGTACGAGATATTAAGATTTAAAGAAGGTAGAATGATTCTAAGTCATACAGCCGTCCTATAGTCTTCTTGTCCAAGTCCTTGGTTGGCTAGACGGGTTAGGTCCTCTAGATTCTAGGATCTAAATAAGCTTGCTAATATAGGTCACTAGGTCAAAGGAGTTGCTAGTTCATAAGGTATTCTACCCAACTTAAAGAATTAAACTAATGGTGTTTTGGGACAACTAACTAGTAGGGTCAATCTCTAGCAAACACGAAGGAAAGATAAGAATAGGGATGGAATGAAGCAAGCAAGATGCAATTGATGAGTCAAACGGTAGATAAAATCAAGGAAAGAGGTCAAGTATGTGGATGAGATCCTAGACTTCTAATCCTATACGCAGGCTTGCTTGGTACGATAAAGTAACCAAACAATTTATCTTGACCTGCATGGGCCACCACAAAAACATGTAACGCCCCAGTCCCAAAATACGTAGGACTAGGAACGTAGACATGTCAGCTGTATTCATACGAAGTATACTCCAATATATAGAAATCTCGTATGAATACATAAGCTGTAAAATGCAGTAGAACCATAACTGTAAGACCCCTAAATTTCTACTATTTTTTTATTATTTAATTTTGGTACTGATTTAAAATTTGGTATTGTACGCCGCGTAGTCGTATTGTACGTCGTGCGTGAAATTTCGTTTTTGAATTTGCTCGACGAGTGCGAATATGTGCGAGCGTACATATTTTAGAAAAACATTTTTCTATTTTTATATAGTTCAAATAATATATATAATAATTATTTGTATTTTACTTAAAGTTTATTGTATGCAAATTGAGATACATTAATTTGAATTTATATATATAATTCCATTTTGAAATTTATTAATATTAATATTTTATTATTCAAAAAGATATTTAAAAATATTTATTATTTTCGAAATTATTATTATTGGTATTTTGAAAAATATATTTGGAAGTTATTGTGGCCATTTAAATTCTGATTTAATTTTGAATTTATTTAAATATATTAACTTAATACATATAATTGAAATTGATTTATTTAATTTGATTTTAAACTATAGGGATATAATTTAAACAGATTTAAATGGGATTTATATTTGGATTTGGATTTGAATAAAATAGAGAATTATCTAACGGGATTTTAAACTAATCATAATCCTTATCTTATGGAAATTCCCACCTCCTATAAAAGGAGAGGTACGCCTCCATAATTCTCTACACAACCAAATTCTCCACAAAATTTGTGCATCGTGTCGGTGCCTTTCAACATCCACTATATTTTCCAGTGCATATACATGGTTCTTTTTCGTGTCCGACATGTCGGACACGACCTTACTCCCGTGTCTCGCAGGACACAACCCCGACCCTTCACTATCGTGTCAGGACAGTCCCCGACACGACGACGTCCCCCCTACCCGTTACACCCGTCCTCGCTACAGCCTTACCCTCCCCGTTTCGACTACCGCCTCCATCGCAATCCCCTTTGTCGCCATCCTGCCACCACCAGCATCCGTCCCCGACATCACCACTGCATCCTGCCAATCTCCGACCTAGCCACCACCACCTTCGACCACACCAACCACCACTGCGGCACCCCAACGCTACCGGCGCCCCGTCTCCGTCACCGCCACCAACCACCGTTACCACCACCACCACCATACAAGAGTAAAGGAGAAAAAGGGGGGAAACAGAACCTCACCTCTGGCCGAGCTTTCTCCTCCGCCACGTAGAGCATCTCTCCGGCCGGCTTCCGACGCCCAGCCCCGACGGCGCCCATCCACGCCGTTCCTCCACCGACCTAGCGCCGGACCACTCTGAACGCGCCGCCGCAGTCTCGATCACCACCGCCCGACGCCGACCCGCGCTCCGCCGCAGTCGATCGCCCATCCGCCGCCGGTGGGCTCCGCATCTGCTCCATTCTGCCGTCGCCTTCGTCCCCAGTGGCCGAGCTCCGACGCGCCAGCATGCGACGCGCCACCGCCGTGCTTCGTCTCCGACCGCCACGGACCGCCGTTGCCGACTTCCGCACAGCACAGGTGACCGACTCTCTTTTCTCCTTTTCCCAAATCTCTCTCTCTCTCTCTCTCTTTCTGTATGGAAAGGTTGGGATAAGTTTGTTTTTTTAGTGTATTAATATTAATATTATTTATTATTATTATTACTATTATTATTATTGTTATCATCATCATTATTATTTCTATTATTAATGTTATAATTAGTATTAGTTTTATTAACTCTGTTATTATTATTTTTTTTATTATTATTGTTATTATTATTATCTTTATCATTATTTATTATCATTATTGTTATTTTTGTTGTTATATAAGAATTTTTATTTGACAAAAATATGTTTTGTAAATAAAAATCCTTATAATATTATTTAATCTTAATTATAGTTTTCACCTAAATAAGTATAAGTAATAAAACTTAGTTACAAATGATTTTCTAGATTTTGTGATTTTTACTAATAAAGATATAGCTACCTACCTTAAAATTTTATCTTTACAAACTTGAGTTTAGCCCACAAGGGTTTGATTCTTCCAAGTATGTTCTAAAATTATTTTGATTATTAAAATCCTATTTTTTTCAAATATTTTCTAACAAGTAGAGTATGAGTATCTACCTTTTGCAAATTCCTTCTTGTGTCATCACTAATCATGACTAATCCAAACATTCTTATTTTTCCTTGCGACTTTGGACTGCTACCAATCAACCATGGCTATTAGACATTCGAAACCTGTCGGATTATTGCACCACACCAGATGACACATCAGGCAAGACACATTGCCTTTACTGTTTAAATTTTTCTGCTCAATATCATGCATGCTTTTTCTTTAGGTTGTCCTTTCAAAATTATATATATATGCAAATTATTATATTTTATACAATTGGCTTAGAGTTAAGGGACCACCGTATGTGTATCTCATAAACTGTCACGATGTGCCATGGGTTGTGTGTGAGTGGTGAGTCGCATATAGCTTTGGACTTGCGTACCGACCGTACATCGGTGCATACAGGCCGTACGTTAGGATATAACTGTCAATAGATTGTATAGAAGACTTGGTGGTTATTAAGGATTAAACAGTGTCGTGGAGACGACCCATGTATAGAATCATTGGGGGGAGGGGACAGTTATTAGCGTAGGGGCTACATTTATTTTTATACACATTTTGGGCCGAGGGTGACTCTCATGAGCACTACCTTCTGTCCAGGCCGATAGTGTCTCGGATGACCGCTACTTGACGGCCACTCTCTATTACTTGCTTGCGTAAATCCGTTACAGTCCCTGCGTAGAACGTTGTCCTCAAAGTTCATATCACCTAGATTGGGTAGAAACCTTTACTCATGCATACTTTTCTGTTGAGCTTATTTATTCAGTTTATCGGCATAATGTTATGTGTCTTGTTACGTCCCTCTGAGGACCTGATTTTTCCCCAGGTGTGTGTGTTTTCGTGATTTCTTGCAGGTGCTCTAGCTAAGGCCATGTCTTGCGCTCTATCCTTCGTGATGATTGCTTTTTGGACTCGTCATTGCTTCGCTCGACCAATCACTTTCTTTGTATATTTTATCTCTATTTAAATTAGTTGGTAGTGGACTTTGTCTCCGCCCAACGATTGTATCATAAATATTCAAGTTGATTTCTATATTATTATTCCTTTCATTGTGGAAGAGATTTAGTTGTCTTGGATTACTACATTTACAGCTTATGTATACATACGAGGTCCATGTATTTTGTATGTATACAGCTGGCATGTCTACGTACTTGGTCCTACGTATTTTGGGACTGGGGCGTTACATGTTTTTGTGGTGGCCTATGCAGGTCTAGTTTGTCGTTTCGGTTACATGACTGCACCGAACGGGCCTGCAATATCGGATTAGAATCTAGGAATCTCATCCACATACTTGATCTCCTTCCTTGACCTTCCTTGACTTCCATATTCCGACTCCCGTGGCTTCCCTTGATTTTTATATCTTGCTTGAACTCTTTCTACCAACACCCTATCACCTCGTGCTTAAACATGGTTAGAAAGATGACTACACCAGTACATGCTCATAGGTCAAACACATGGCTAGGGAGATTACAGTGACAATTAGTATACATTGAGGTCTTATTTGAGTTATAAAGACATTAAAAAAAAAGGTATGACTTTTAAGGATTAGTTAATTTCAAGTTGGGTAGTAGCATATTACCGCCTTCAAAGGATAGTTAGAATTTTATTATTACAAGGTGGTATACACAAGAGGATAACTAGATCAAGAGAATAAATCTTCGATTCACGAATTTCTTTTTTTGAAATGGTGAAATGGTTATGATTTATTAGGGATATGAAATCGATTGAGAAATAACTTAAGCTTTTATATTGTAACGCATGATTTACGGTTAACTTAAAAGTTTGGATTGTAATATTATAAAGTTTATCTCGAGATTATTTAAGGAGTTTTAACTAGAGAAGACAGAAGTTTAGTTTGAGAGAGCTTGAGGTTTAAATTGAGTCGTACGATTTATAAGTTTATTTTTTAGTTGAAGAAATAATGGTAGAATTTTGTTTAAATATTTGGAGGATATGAAAGCGACTTTGAAGGAAAAATTTAAATTTAAATTGTGTCATATGATCTATGATTTAAGAAGTTATTTAGATTTCGAGTTTAAAAGTCTTGATTATGGATATTTAAATTTTGGTAAAAAGTATGTTCATTTTGCGAAATACAAGGGTTGTTTCGAGATTGACTAGAGATTTAAAATTTTGATTAAAGTTGACAGCCTAAGATGATTGGAAGTGTTGGTGGAGTATTTTGAGATTTTATTTCGAAACTGTTGAGGAACTTGAAATTTGAAATTTGATTATATATTGGTAGAGAACCAAGAAGCAAGCAAATGAGATACAAGTATTCCTCATTAATTGCCATGACAGTCGTATATACTCGAGTGTAGTTAGTCATCGACCAAACCGATGAACATATCCTTTGACTTACTCGACCTTCCCTCAATTCGAGATCTTTTGTCATGACCATCTAATTATTTGAAACTTGAGAAATGATTAGATTGTTCCTTAATCATACTCCATCTAAGTGGCTATCATATCTCTAGAAATGGTATTCCTAACTTATTTTACCTTGATCTACTAGAATCCAAATTATTTTTATTTCGTGCTTTAACTTGGTCATTTATTTTGTGCGTTAATTATTATCTCATGAACTCCCACTTTCTATTTTAAAATCTTTTATGTCCTTTACCGTGACTTGGATATTTGGAGCACAACACTAGAATTTTCCTTCCCACAAATTTCACAAGCAAGACCTACACGAGCCCACCTTCATGTAGGTATATCACGTGCCACTAGAACACGTCTCCTTGTACTCTAATTTTATATTACGACTTTCGGGTCAAAAAGACTAGACTCAAATTCCTACCGTGAAACCAATATACTTTTAACTATAGATGAGGCTCGACCTCGACTCAATTCTTTCCACCCGACGTGTAAAGTTTGATTTGCGCTTTACCTTGATTGCTTGACCCATTGACCCCTTTACACTACTAGTTTAACTCTTGTAAGTTGGGTAGAATACCTCCCGACCTAACCAACCTTTTGTAGACCATATTGATAAGTCATGGGACTATACACTTAGAGGACCATAACTTGTCCAGTCAACCAAGCCGACTGCCTAGGCCCAAATATCGGGCGGAACTTAGATTTTATAAGATCATGGACTATTTGATTTCTTTCATCATTACCTTTACTTATTATTTTATCTATCTATGATGCTAAAATAGCTTAGTTTTGCAAGCTTATTCTTTATCGGGCTTGTTCAGGACATATGTTATTTGGGTCGACCCACTAACATATTGTCTAATCAGAACCGGTGCATGATGGTCTGATCAACCGAGTGCACTTTGGTTCGCCTTTTCAATCTACGTGGATGTGGTATAAATAAACTTGGCCTTTAGAATCTCATCCACGACTGCCTTGACAATTCCTTTTGAAATTATTTGATCGTCATTGAATCACGTATTCGTATTCGAACTCTAGATTGCTTCGCCCTCACCTATTTTAGGAGGATGAAAGCGTCATACTAGAACTTCCTCTAGCCTTCCCATCGGCTATGACCATTCTCACTCGATGTTGCTATATCTTCATCCCAAATTTCTCGACCCTATCAAGACCCTCTAATCGCTTAATTTAAGTGAATCTATTTCGTTCTCTTAATCGTGACCCTCATTCATTACCCATGACCATACCGTATTATTTTCTATGATCTAGATCGTGATTTCTTATGACATGATTGTTATCGATTATTTCCCATCGATATCCCCTTGTGTCTTCTCACCCCCTACGAATTCCTAATTTCGAGGACGAAATTCTTTTAAGTTGGGTAGGATGTAAGACCCCTAAATTTCTACTATTTTTTTATTATTTAATTTTGGTACTGATTTAAAATTTGGTATTGTACGCCGCGTAGTCGTATTGTACGTCGTGCGTGAAATTTCATTTTTGAATTTGCTCGACGAGTGCGAATATGTGCGAGCGTACATATTTTAGAAAAATATTTTTCTATTTTTATATAGTTCAAATATATATAATAATTATTTGTATTTTACTTAAAGTTTATTGTATGCAAATTGAGATACATTAATTTGAATTTATATATATAATTCCATTTTCAAAATTTATTAATATTAATATTTTATTATTCAAAAAGATATTTAAAAATATTTATTATTTTTGAAATTATTATTACTGGTATTTTGAAAAATATATTTGGAAGTTATTGTGGCCATTTAAATTTTGATTTAATTTTTGGATTTATTTAAATATATTAACTTAATACATATAATTGAAATTGATTTATTTAATTTGATTTTAAACTATAGGGATATAATTTAAACAGATTTAAATGGGATTTATATTTGGATTTGGATTTGAATAAAATAGAGAATTATCTAACGGGGTTTTAAACTAATCATAATCCTTATCTTATGGGAATTCCCACCTCCTATAAAAGGAGAGGTACTCCTCCATAATTCTCTACACAACCAAATTCTCCACAAAATTTGTGCATCGTGTCGGTGCCTTTCTACATCCACTATATTTTCCAGTGCATATACATGGTTCTTTTTCGTGTCCGACATGCCGGACACGACCTTACTCCCGTGTCTCGCAGGACACAACCCCGACCCTTCACTATCGTGTCAGGACAGTCCCCGACACGATGACGTTGTCACGCCCCAGAACCAGAATACTGGAGAGCGGGGGCAGACATAGCCAGCTACGTATATTGAAATGGATTCCATCTCGCTATACGGTCACGGCTGTCTAGGATACATGAGGGTTTATCTACAAGCCAGCAGTCTCTTAAGGTCAAGAACAAGCCTATTGTCTCAATCACAAGCAAGTAAATAGATGTTACAAGATGTATGATCATTAAATATACAATAATAAGGCGTCCCAAATATTACATATTCAGCTGATCATGAAGCTAGTCGTTACAAAATGTGAGGACTAGCAAGACTTCAGTCATACATGATCAACCCTAGGATTTGTTAATCATGTTACAGCCCGTAGGCAGACAGTAAGTAAGTGCAATCGAGCTAAACAGGTGCTCGTCGGCTAAACGCCTCAAAAGAATATTTTTACAATAGAGCGGGAGAGCCAAAAATAATCCACTCGTTGCCAGGGTTCCGTCTAGTGGCCACCATCTGGCTGGAAGGTCGGTAGATCCTCTGAAGCTGCTCCAAAATCTGGCCATACAAAACCAGCTGGGTCAGACCCCAGAAAGAGCAAGTGCCACAAAGGAGCTTCACTTAAGAACTAAAACCAGCAATCAGCACAGGAATATAGTTAATATAATAAAAGACAGAAAATATAAATAACTGGTAAAACTGGAAATAAGAAAAACATGCCAGGATGATATACGACGAGATAACCATGGAACTATTCAGATAGCTAGGTTACAACCCGTAAACCAAACAAGGACCGGGGTTGTAACCCTTCGTCTGAACGGAGCTTGGTTTCTCACCATTTATCGGTAAAATAAATTCAAGCATTCTGGTTATTCAATAGTCTGGAAAGGGGTCAGGGCAAGACTAGACTGGTTAGACTCCATCCAATCACTTCACGGCCAAGCAAGACCTACGGCTTGATACTTTAACTAACTAGGGTTGTCACAAGCCTAATTACTAACAAGATGCAGTGAGATTATTCCGCAGCCACAAGCCCTGCAGACCATCCAGGCTACCCAGGTCGAGAGATTAGGGTTGAATTCAGGTGGGTACATCGTCCAGGAAACGCATGTACCCTTAAGTAGCTTGAAGGGTGCAACACATGGCAGTGTGCTGGAAATGTGCCCTACTCGACGGCAGGCTACAGATCCCAAGCGTGCCCAGGTAACGGGATTGTCTGTAGCTGGGAGATCTCTTCATGACTAATGTATTAATCTAGTTGTTAACCTTAGTCCATTTTAGTAGGTACTCCTGACCGTGGTACTCAGGAGTCCCCTCCTAGACATGATGCAAGACAGGACTGGTTTATTTATACAAGCACAATCACCCACGGTGTCCAGGATGTTCATTCTTGTCAAGTCATGTCATATCAGGTAGCCGTCGCAACAGCTTATCAAGATATAACATGTCAGGTTTATCATATCAAGCGTACTTGTCAGGAGTGCGCCACGACGGGCCACTATCAGGTCATGTCAGGTCATTATGTCAGGAGTGCACCACTATGGGTCACTATCGTGTCATGCTCAATTATCAATTCCAAACATATCAAGTAAATTCATGATTATCAAGTTCAGGACAAAAGGCGTAAGGATATAAAATGGACGTTAAATATCTAATAAAATATCAATATACAGAGCTATAAATCCAGGATAAGGAAAATAAAACCAAACTGACATGCTAATATAAGATCAAGTCTGCCAAAGGCCATACGCTCAGGTAAGCATACGCTCAGGTAAGCATACGCTCCCAAAAGGCAGCGTATGGGGGTCACAAAGCTCTCGGGTTGAACCAGGGTGACAAGATAGGCTAGCGTACGCTCAAGCCAGCGTACGCCTTGCTCGCTCAAGCTAGCGTACCAAGGCACGCGTACGCTCAAGCTAGCGTACGCTCAAGACATGCTGCCAACAGGCAGCGTATCAAGGTGAGCGTACGCTCACTAAAGAGCAGCGTACGAAGGAACGCGTACGCTCGCTAAAGAGCAGCGTACGAAGGCTAGCGTACGCTCGCTAAAGAGCAGCGTACGAAGGCTAGCGTACGCTCGCTAAAGAGCAGCGTACGACTCAGCGGCATAAGCTAAAAAGCTAGCTCACTGTTCACAGTCTTCTCCAAAATGGCAAGAACAGCAAGAACTCCAAGGGTTAAATCTAGGACTCCAAATGCTCATAACTTGGTTAAAACAAGTCCGAATCCAAGTTTCCAAAGGTCGAAATTGGGTAGAAGAAAATTTCCAACCTCATGGAACCATCAGAACTCGAAAACCAAGAAGTTAATTAGATCAAAACTCCAAAAATCTGAAGAAGACAATTTTTTTCCTAGATCTACAAAACCATGCATCAAAATGGAAATCTTCAAGTTCTAAAGTGGGTTAGATCCATGCTAGGAAGCCATCAGAACCATAAAAGGGGTTCTTAAGTGAGAGCAAGGTGCACTTGCCTAAGGGGTTGGGGAGTTGTGGAGAGGAAGGAAGAAGAAGAAGAAATAAATAAGAGTTATGGAGGAGAGAGAAGGTTGGTGGGGAAATAAATATCATGGGTTGGTGGTAGGTAGGGGGTTCACCTTGGTCCATGATGGACCAAGCAACCAGCCGGCCAAACCAAGCCAACCCAAACCGAGAATTAAACCAAGCCAAGAAAACTAAACAAGGAATAATACAAGAAAATACGTACACGTATTTCCAAAATACGTAATACGAACACAGGCATTACAGACGTCCCCCCTACCAGTTACACCCGTCCTCGCCACAACCTTACCCTCCCTGTTTCGACCACCACCTCCATCGCAATTCCCTTCGCCGCCATCCTGCCACCACCAGCATCCGTCCCCGACATCACCACTGCATCCTGCCAATCTCCGACCTAGCCACCACCACCTTCGACCACACCAACCACCACTGCGGCACCCCAACGCTACCGGCGCCCCGTCTCCGTCACCGCCACCAACCACCGTTACCACCACCACCACCACACAAGAGTAAAGAAGAAAAAGGGGGAAAACAGAACCTCACCTCCGGTCGAGCTTTTCCCTCCGCCACGTCGAGCATCTCTCCGGCCGGCTCCCGACGCCCAGCCCCGACGGTGCCCATCCACGCCGTTCCTCCGCCGACCTAGTGCCGGACCACTCTGAACGTGCCGCCGCAGTCTCGATCACCACCGTCCGGCACCGACCCGTGCTCCGCCGCAGTCGATCGCCCATCCGCCGCCGGTGGGCTCCGCATCTGCTCCATTCCGCCGCCGCCTTCGTCCCCAGCGGCCGAGCTCCGACGCGCCAGCATGCGACGCGCCACCGCCGTGCTTCGTCTCCGACCGCCGCGGACCGCCGTTGCCGACTTCCGCACAGCACAGGTGACCGACTCTCTTCTCCCCTTTTCCCAAATCTCTCTCTCTCTCTCTCTCTCTCTTTCTGTATGGAAAGGTTGGGATAAGTTTGTTTTTTTAGTGTATTAATATTAATATTATTTATTATTATTATTATTGTTATCATCATCATTATTATTTCTATTATTAATATTATAATTAGTATTAGTTTTATTAACTCTGTTATTATTATTATTATTATTATTATTATTATTATTATTATTATTATTATTATTGTTATTATTATTATCTTTATCATTTTTATTATTATTATTGTTATTTTTGTTGTTATATAAGAATTTTTATTTGACAAAAATATGTTTTGTAAATAAAAATCCTTATAATATTATTTAATCTTAATTATAGTTTTCACCTAAATAATGTATAAGTAATAAAACTTAGTTACAAATGATTTCCTAGATTTTGTGATTTTTACTAATAAAGATATAGCTACCTACCTTAAAATTTTATCTTTACAAACTTGAGTTTAGCCCACAAGGGTTTGATTATTCCAAGTATTTTCTAAAATTATTTTGATTATTAAAATCCTATTTTTTTTTCAAATATTTTCTAACAAGTAGAGTATGAGTATCTACCTTTTGCAAATTCCTTCTTGTGTCATTACTAATCATGACTAATCCAAACATCCTTATTTTTCCTTGCGACTTTGGACTGCTACCAATCAACCATGGCTATTTGATATTCGAAACCTGCCGGATTATTGCACCACACCAGGCGACACATCAGGCAAGACACCTTGCCTTTACTGTTTAAATTTTTCTGCTCAATATTATGCATGCTTTTTCTTTAGGTTGTTCTTTCAAAATTATATATATATGCAAATTATTATATTTTATGCAATTGGCTTAGAGTTAAGGGACCACCGTATGTGCATCTCATAAACTGTCACGATGTGCCACGGGTTGTGTGTGAGTGGTGAGTCGCATATAGCTTCGAACTTGCGTACCGACCGTACATCGGTGCGTACAGGCCGTGCGTTAGGATATATCTGTCAATAGATTGTATAGAAGACTTGGCGGTTATTAAGGATTAAACAGTGTCGTGGAGACGACCCATGTATAGTATCATTGGGGGGAGGGGACAGTTATTAGCGTAGGGGCTACATTTATTTTTACACACATTTTGGGCCGAGGGTGACTTTCATGAGCACTACCTTCTGTCCAGGCCGATAGTGTCTCGGATGAGCGCTACTTGACGGCCACTCTCTATTACTTGCTTGCGTGAATCCGTTACAGCCCCTGCGTAGAACGTTGTCCTCAAAGTGCATATCACCTAGAATGGGTAGGAACCTTTACTCATGCATACTTTTCTGTTGAGCTTATTTATTCAGTTTATCGGCATGATATTATGTGTCTTGTTACGTCCCTCTGAGGACCTGGTTTTTCCCCAGGTGTGTGTTTTCGTAATTTCTTGCAGGTGCTCTAGCTAAGGCCATGTCTTGCGCTCTATCCTTCGTGATGATTGCTTTTTGGACTCGTCATTGCTTCGCTCGACCAATCACTTTATTTGTATATTTCATCTCTATTTAAATTAGTTGGTAGTGGACTTTGTCTCCGCCCAACGATTGTATCATAAATATTCAAGTTGATTTCTATATTATTATTCCTTTCATTGTGGAAGAGATTTAGTTGTCTTGGATTACTACATTTACAGCTTATGTATACATACGAGGTCCATGTATTTCGTATGTATACAGCTGGCATGCCTACGTACTTGGTCCTACGTATTTTGGGACTGGGGCGTTACAATAACTAATCTCATCCACACAAAATAAATGAATAAAAGATATAATATAATGATGATGAATTGTCTTGATACAATATGTTGGACGGAGACAAATCTACTACCAACAAATAAAGGGCAAAATACATGAGAAAAGAAATAAATTTGGCGAGCGAAGCGAAGACGATCCAAGTGTAATCATCCTCGAAGAAATAGCGATGAACACGGCTAGAGCTAGAACACCTGCGATAGACAATAGCACACACCTGGAGAGATAACCAGGTCCTCAGAGGGACGTAACAAGACACATAATATCATGCCATATAAACTGAATAAATATTGCTCAAATAAATAAGTCAATTGAATTATAACATGGTCCAATACGCACCTACTGAACAAGCGTACCATCCCCCCAACCAAACAAGGACAGGAGATGGTAAACTAATTCACGGCGTACCATCCACCTACTGAATTATAACATGGTCCAATACGCACCTACTGAACAAGCGTACCATCCCCCCAACCATCCTTCCTACGCATGGGCCCTGGCTGAATAGGATCGGCATAGTCCTCCTTGGGCACCAGAGGCCCCATCAGTAAGAGCATGACGTTTCGCAGAATCGTCAGTGGCCGTCAGTAATCATGGGTCATCAACCCCGTATCTCCAGCGGAGAGTCCGGGTCACAAGGGAAGTGCATCGAAGCCCATACGCTAAGGAATTGTCCTCCCCGCCCAATGCCTACTGTGTTGTATCCACAACACAAACCACTATAACCGCTAAGTCAAACTAGCATGCAATCTCTATTAGCGGTTATTCCTATCGCACGGCTTGTACGTACTGGTGGCCAGCCAATTACGCACTTCCGTGTTCTACATGCGACACACAACTTCGTGGTACAACGTGTCAAGGCCATGAATGCAACACACAAATGTGGTCTCTTAAATCTAGGTTTAATGTGTAAGAAAAATAATACATAGCAGGAAATATAATGAACAGTAAGTTCTAACAGGTTAAGCCATGTATCACAGTTTATTTTGCATAAAGAAAATAATACTAATACATGAAATATGAGCTAAAATAAATAAACAGCAAATGACAAGATGTCTTGTCTGGTAGAGCGCCTGGTGTGCTGCGATAATCAATGTGGCATGAACTGCGACTTCGGTGTAACAACTATGCAAGGTGACCTCGGGTGGTGGCACGGACAGTTCCATCGGGTCCAGGACGGTCAAATAGTTAAGGTCGACATAGGGTAGTCTAGAATTGGCGAGGGAATGACTTGGTCATGGATAGGAAAATATCTAAAGAATGGGTTAAATAATATATGTGTTTTTATAAAACTTTTCTTAATACTTAAAATAGTTTTATTTAGTAAAAATAATTAAATTAATTACTTGAAAATCCAAAAAATATTTTTAGGGAGAAAAACCCTAAGTTTTGGCAAAATAATATTTCTAAGTATAAAAACTATATTTTGTATATGAAGATATTTAAGTACTTATTCAAAATTAATAATGAGTTATGTAGGCCAAAACTATAACTTGTCAACTATATTTATATACATATAATTTGAGAAAAATATTTTAGAGTCCAAAAATTTACTGTGAAATTAGCTAGAAAATATTTGTAAAATTTTCTAAAATGATAATAATAATGCAAGTAATTATATTAGCAAGACAAAAATAATAATAATAATAATAATAATAACAGTAATAAAATTATTAGGTATGAGGCTAGCAATAATGATACAATATAACAGAACAAAAATAGTAATAATCAATTGTAATAAAATTAATAATAATAATATTAATATATAAAATAATGATAATAATAATAATAAAATTAATAATAATAATAATAAGCAGAACCAAATAATAAAAAAAATAAAAATAAAATAAAATAAAATAAAAACATCAAAACAACGAAATAACCATGGGGGCTCTGATGTTCTTTCATTAGAAACGAGGGGGAGAGGATCGAGAGAGACAGGGGGACGGCGGCGGATCGACGCGGCGAGGGGGAGCCGAAGGGGGGTCGCGCGGATCTGGGAGGAGGAAGGCGGAGTGGAAGGCCGGGGCGGCGAGGAGTGGCGCCGGCGGGGAAAGCTCGAGAAGCGGAGATGAGGGCGGTGGCCGGAGATGCGCGCGTGCAGGCGCGGAGGTGAGGAAATCTGGGGTTCGGCGGCGCGGCGTCGGTGGTTCAAGACAGCAGATCTGGTCGATGAAGGGGGTGGCGCTCGAAGGGGCTGGCCGGAGGAGGAGTTCCAGTCAGGCGGTTCCGGCGACTGGAGGGAGGACGCAGGCGGTGGTTCTCGGTGGAGGATCTGGGGGGATCGGACTCGCGGTGCTTCTCTGGGCGGAGGCGGAGCTCGCCGGCCATGGAGGCGAAGGTGAGTCTAAGGTTAGGGTTTTCTACTTCTTTTTCTACTATGGGCTGTGATGGGTGGCGGTGATGGTGGTGGTCGGTCGGCGACGGGTTTGGTGGTGGCTGGGTTTGGCGACCGGAGACGAGGGTTCGGGGTCGGGTGTGTTGGTTGAAGTCGAGATGGTGGTCGTGACGGGGTTGGCTTTGGTGGCCAGGGAGTCGGGCGGTCCGGGTCGATCGGGACAGTAGGAGGCGAGGTGGCGACGGCTGGGTTAAGTTAGGGGTTAGGAATTGGTGTTGGTTGTCCTGCGAGACATAGCCTTGGGGTCGAGTTCGTGTCCAGCGTGTGGACACGACAAAGAAGATGAAATGTAAATGTATTACAAATAGTGGAAGGGAAAAATAGGGACACAGTCACGAAGCACGCACGATGAGATGTTGGTCACGGACACAATGCACGGCACGTTTTGTAGAAGGTAGAAATATTTGTGGATGTGAATTGTGGAGAAATTAATAAAAGTTGGAGGAGTACATGTCTATTTGTAGGATGTGGAAATTCCCAATTGAATAAGAATTAGGATTCATTTAAACCCAATTTAGATAATTTCGAATTTAATTTAAAATCAATCAATCCAATCCAAATATAAATCAAATTTAAATCTAATTAAATTTTTAGCTCAAAATCAAATGGGATAAATCAAACTTCAAATATTTAACTATTTAAATAAATCCAAAAATCAAATCAAGATTTAAATGGCCACAATAACTTCCAAATATATTTTTCAAAATACCAATAATAATAATTTCGAAAATAATAAATATTTTTAAATATCTTTTTGAATAATAAAATATTAATATTAATAAATCTCGAAAATTACATTTTTATTTAAAATAGACTAATAAATAATTACGAAATATATGTATGCACGAATAATGCATACATGATCTAGTATACAATATTTATGATTAATAACTGCTAAAAAAACAAAAAGGCTTTTTATAGCAAGAATACTAATTATATAATATTTTGAAAGTGTATAATAAAATAAAAAATGTTTTTCTAAAATATGTACGCTCGCACATATTCGCACTTGACGAGCAATTATGAAAAATAAAATTTCGTGCGCGACGTACAATACGACTATGCGACGTACAATACAAAATTTTAAATCAGTACCAAATTTAATAAAAAAAATAGTAGAAATTTAGGGATTTTACAGACTAGAAATTGGACAAAAGTTGATAATATTTTTCTTTAGTTCCCATTCATCATTAATATAATGTGCCGTAAGACACATATAGTTTATCTTTTGATGTATCCGTCGTAAGATAAACCATTTGATTTGACTCCTTGAAATAAGTCTTCAACTTAGACCTCTCATTTGTGTAAAGATTTTAACAATCTCGTGCTACGGTCTATCTTGACAGTACACCAAACATAGGACATGCACTAGAAACAAAGCGTTTGAAGCCCTCACCCTCAACAAACCGAAAATGAAGTTCATCGACAATTAACATATAAGCCAAGGCCTGCCTTGTATGTTCTTGATTAAATTGCCAACTAGTGAGAGTTTGTTTTCCCTTTCCAACGCATTGCATATTCAATATTGATTGAGAAGGACCTTTGTGCTTCGGATTGAGAGGACATATAAGCCAACAATTTCTAACTGAGGTGGTCCCATTAATTACGGGGTGACAATAGTATTCTTTTTTACAGAATTTACATTCCGCCTTTGGGTGACCATTCTCAAGAAATTTTTAAAGTCACTCCAATAAGGAGCTCTTTGTTTACCACTACGCTTATTTTTGACCTTGAGTCTAGGATTAGTTGTGACAGGGTCATTTGTGGCATTGGAACTTGTTCCACCCACAACTCCGACCTCAAGGTCAATAGGTTTCGCTTCATTTGACATCTAAAATAAACATAAAAGCAAAAAAAAACACATTTCAATTCTAAAGCAAATTCACAAAATCAAAATAAAGATAAGAAAACGCACATTGCACGAGTATGATGTTGATGCCATGAACTTGAATTATTTGACGCAATAAATGACCTATTAATTTGTAAATATCATATAAGATAAGAGAAATGCTATATGTACCTCCAATTTATCTCTCCAATTTGTCCCTTCTTACGTGGCAGCCTATGTGGCAGTCATGTGGCATGAAGGTTAAATGAGTTCCTCTCATTTCCTTTTTACAATCATCCAAGATTGGAATCCTCACATTTTCTTTTTATTGTCATCCAAAATTGGAACTCATTTAACATATTCCCTATTCTCTCTCAAAAAAAAAAAAAAAATTGGAGGGAATATGTTAAATGAGTTCCAATTTTGGATGACAATAAAAAGGAAATGTGAGGATTCCAATCTTGGATGATAGTAAAAAGGAAATGAGAGGAACTCACTTAACCTTCATGCCACATAGACTGCCACATAGGCTGTCATGTAAGGAGGGACAAATTGGAGGGATAAATTGGAGGTACATATAGCATTTCTCATAAGGTAAAGTTTTTGTAAACAAGAAATCAATTTTTTAACTAGTAATTTTTTGTTCTTATCAATCTAAAATTTTACTTGTAAACAAAAAATCTAACAAAAAACCAATCAATCATGTAGGCATATATCCATTGCATATTTTACTTGTAAACACAATATGCAGGCATAGATCAATTGTAGATTTTACTTGTAAGTGAAAAAAACCAAATCAATCATCAAAAAAAGTCAAACAATCAAAAATTCAAGGCTTTTGGCAAACTACCATTCCGCAATACAACATTTACGCAAACTTGCCCTGCAAACAAAATATGTGGCATATATCCATTTCAGATTTTATTTGTAAACAAAAAACAAATCAATCAACAAAAATCAAACAAAGCCAGATTATAATGCTTTTGCAAACTGGCCATTGCGCAATACAACATTTATGCAAACTGGCCCTACACACACATTTCATTCCAAATTCTAGCCACAGCCATATATTCCTGCATACACATATTCTATTCCAATTCCCAGACACTAAAGAGAGAGAGAAAGAGATTCTCACTGCGATTAAAGATAAATCCAAGCCAAGAATCCAATCGCAAAATACCTGCATAATTAACAAATGAGATTGGTATCAGTATGACTAACTGAATTTGATAATACGAGCAAAGGGAATAAATAAATTCTTAGTAGCAAAAATATAAACTAACTTGAAGCTAACTTGAAGAAATAAAAGCCAAGAATTTCTACAGACAGACGACTTAAACTCAACTGAGTTAGATTTAACTTTTATGAATTTGCAAAAAAATATACATTTCACTTCCTATTAAAACTCTGTTATGAGAAATCAAAACGTTAAAATTAACTTGCTTCCCCAAATTTACTATATTTGATACCAAATTTATAATTGTACGCCTTCTCTAGTCTGGACCATTTATATTTGATAGTAAGAGTCTGAGATTTGAACATAATAAAATTAAAACTCTGTAAGCCTCCTCTGAACATAGTAAAATTAAAACTCTCTAAGCCTCCGCTGGACCATTTATATTTCATTGTAAGCTGGACCAAATTTACTACATTTGATTTGATAGCAAATTAAAACTCTGTTATGACAAATCAAAAGGTTAAAATTAACTCTAACTTACACTCACAATACTAACAGTAATGTATGAGTCTGAGATTTGAACATAATAATTAGATAAAATATAACAAAAATTAAAATAAAAACAATTAATATACTTACAAGGTGGAGGAGATCTGTGAGAAGAGATCAACAATCCGAGATAGATGTGGAGCCTTGGATGAGATATGAGGTTTGAACATAATAATTAGAAAAAATTATAAATAAAAAAAAAATTAAGAATACTTACAAGTGAAGGAGATATGTTAAATCCAACTCCTTGTTTTCAACCGTGAGGTGGAGTAGATCGAGATCTAGAGTGAGGTGAGGGTCGGAGGTGGTGACCGGCGGTCAGGTGGAGGAGATCTGTAAGTGAGGAGATCTGCGAGTATGGTGGACACCAGGTGGAGTAGTGGACCGGTGACCGCCGACCAGTGAAGTTGAAGAGAGGGGGTGACAGACGGTGGTGAGAGGCGGTGAGTCGGTGGCAGACGGTGAAGAAGGGAGGTGACCGTAAGAGAGTGAAGAGAGGCTGAGAAGGAGATAATCAGCGGTGAGAGGCGGCGCTAGGGTTTCTCCGGGAGTAAGGAGAGCGGAGAGGGAGAGGATTTGAGAAAATGGAAACTGCAGAAGAGAAGTGTGCATTTGAGATGAGAGAGAGAAAAAGAGATCTTATATCTAGGGTTATGTGTGAGAATATTTTAGTAATTTGGTATATTAGGATTTTCTTATTCGGTTTGGATTTTAAATCGAACCCGAACTACAAAAACTGAAACCGAACCGAAAAATCGAATAACATAATTTTATAAACCGAACCCGACCCAATTTCTTTTTGAACCGAACCTAATAACTTATTCGGTTCGATTTTCGGTTTGAAACGTAATAATGCTCACCCTTACCCTCCGCCATCCAACCAATCCCTTAAAACAAAACCCTCCAAAAAGAAAACCAATTTTTTGAAAGAAAATGACCGTTACGGTGAAACTGCCACCACCCCCACTTCCCTCCACTTCCGTCCCAGTTCCCATCACCCACTTCCCTCCAAACCCGAAACCCCTCCTCCTCCACCGCTGCAAGACCCCGAGGGACCTCCGCCAGATCCACGCCCACCTCATCAAGACCCGCTCCGCCCACTCCCCCGCCGCCCTCGAGAGCCTCCTCGAGGCCTCCGCCCTGCTCGTCCCGTCCTCCCTCCCCTACGCCCTCAAGCTGTTCGACGAAACTCCCCAACCGCACGCCCAGCTCTACAACATCCTCATCCGCGCCTTCAACCTCTCCGCCTCCCCGCTCCGCTCCCTCCTCCTCTTCTCCCGCATGCTCTCCGCCTCCGTCCCCGCCGACGTCCACACCCTCTCCTGCACCCTCAAGGCCTGCTCCATGCTCCCCTCCCCGGAGCGGCACGGCCGTCAGGTCCACGCCCACGCCGTCAAGCGCGGGTTCCGCTACGAGGACGGGTTCCTCTCCAACAGCCTCATCCACATGTACGCCAGCTGCGGGGCGGTCGGCAGCGCCCGCGCGATCTTCAGCCGGGTCCCCGACCGGGGCACCGTCACGTGGAACGCGATGTGCGCCGGGTACTTCAAGGCCGGGGACTGGGGCGAGGTCGTCGCGCTGTTCCGGAGCATGCTGGAGTCGGGAGCCGCGTTCGACGAGGTCACCCTGATCAGCGTCCTGACCGCCTGCGGGAGGCTCGGGGCGCTGGACCTGGGCGAATGGATCGGGCGGTACGTGGAGGGGAGGAAGGGGATGAAGGAAAGCCGGAACTTGATGACCTCGCTCGTTGATATGTACGCCAAGTGCGGGAGGGTCGACAGGGCGAGGGAGCTGTTCGAAGAGATGGCGGAGCACGACGTCGTCGCCTGGAGCGCGATGATCTCGGGGTACAACCAGTGGAACCGGTGCAAGGAAGCCCTCGAGCTTTTCCACAGGATGCAGGTGGCGAAAGTCGAGCCTAACGAGGTCACGATGGTCAGCGTGCTCTCTTCGTGCTCCGTGATGGGCGCGCTCGAGACAGGCAGGTGGGTGCACTCCTACATCAAGAGGAGACGGCTGAAGGTCACCGTCAACCTCGGGACCGCGCTCGTGGACTTCTACGCCAAGTCCGGGTGCATCGAGAGCGCGATCGACGCCTTCGAGAAGCTCCCTTGCAGGAACGCATGGTGCTGGACGGTGTTGATCCAGGGGTTAGCGAGCAACGGGAGAGGGAGGGAGGCTCTCAGGTACTTCTCATCTATGTTGGAAGAAGCCGATCTTCGGCCAAACGATTTGACGTTCATCGCCGTCCTCTCTGCCTGTAGCCACGCCGGTCTGGTCGAAGAGGGTCAACGTTATTTCGATAGCATGAAGCAGAGTTATGGTCTCGAGCCGAGGATCGAACACTATGGTATCATGGTTGATATTCTCGGACGGGCCGGTCTCCTTGACGAGGCATACAAATTTGTGAAAGAGATGCCGATCGAGCCTAATGCTATCATATGGAGAACATTGTTGTCTTCGTGTAAAATCCACAAAAATGTCAAGATCGGCGAAGAGTCGCTCGAGCAGATCGTCTCCCTGGAGCCTCGACATAGCGGGGATTATATACTCCTCTCGAACATCTACGCGTCGGTCGGCAGGTGGGAGGATGCGATGAGGGTGAGGAACCAAATGAAGGAGAAGGGAATCAAGAAAATTCCAGGGTGCAGTTTAATTGAGGTTGGGGGCATAACTCACGAGTTCTTTGCAGAGGACAGTGCACATCCTCAAGCACAGGAAATATACGACAAGATTGAGGAAATGGTCACGCGAATTAGGAAGTCTGGCTATGTTCCCAACGTAGCCGATGCGAGGCTGGACGCGGAGGAGGAAGAGAAGGAGGTGTCAGTCTCCCATCACAGCGAGAAATTGGCCATTGCGTTCGGTCTGATCAAATCGCCTCCCGGAGCTGCTATTAGAGTGTCGAAGAACCTCAGGGTATGCACCGATTGCCATTTGGCAACTAAGATGATCTCCAAGGTTTATGGGAGGGAAATTATCGTTAGGGATCGAAATCGGTTCCATCATTTTAGAGACGGTGGTTGTTCGTGCAACGATTATTGGTGAAGAAAAGTTCAATTGAAATATGTGAGTTTTATTGATCAAGGCTACCATATATCTATAACCATTAAAACGATGAACTCAAATTATCTGGGACAGTTACTATAGATTACATAAGTATGTTGTACATTCCGAAAGATCCATCTTGTTGCGGTTCATTTGAATTTGGTCATCAGTAATCCGGTCCCAACATCCATGTTGAGGCAAACCTCAAGTGTGTGTATTTCCATATTTGAGCTATACACATGAGGTGTGTTAGCTCAGTTGGTTTGGGGGGGGGGGGGGGGGGGGGGGGGGGGGGGAGTGGGTTTCTATCTGGTAGGCAATCTTCCAATCGCACAACAAGCATTTGTCACCAATTGATGGAGAAATTCCTTTGGAGAGGGACCTAGCTCAGACGTGGGTGAAGGGCGCAAATTTGCGCTTTGATGGCGCACGTTCGCGTTGGGTGCAGAGATGATGCACTTTTGTGCTTCATGCGCAGAGCTTCGCGGGAAGTGTAGCAACGATGTTGCGGGGCTGCAGTTTCATGGAGCTGTACAGGCATCGCCGACGAACTATTGCTCTGTCTCAGGGTTGCCGTTTTTTCCGCGGCAGGAGGCTGTTCTGTTAGTAAGTGCCCTATTACTAGGGAGTTGCTAGTAAGTGCCATCTTAATTAGGGAGTTACTCTATTTCCTGTGATTAACTCCTATCTTCATTAAAGAATTGTTGATGAATGATGTTATCAACATGATTCCAACTTGGGAAGAAAATTAGGATTTCTAGGGTCAGGGTATAAGAATTTGGATCCACGGTTTGAATTGTTGGGGGTTACAGGATTTCTTCAAGTTGTGGGTAGTGCTAATTCATAGACATTTTAGTTTCCCATCCGTTTTGCTCTCTTTTTTATAATCTCTTTTCAGCAGCGGCACTATGGAGAATGAAGAATGTCATATTAATTTGGCAATTAAAACTTGTTCAAAGTATTTTGGGATTGTTTTCTTTGGAAGGTGAATTTGGCAGCTGTCAGCTGTCTACTGTCCATCATTATGTAAGCTTTATAGTCCATGTTTATGTTTATGAGTAGCAGGGGCGGATCTAGCAGTGGGGTGGGCTGGGCTGCAGCTCATCCCCAATTTTTTTTTTTTTCCATATAATTTTCTATTGTTTATTTTTTTATGAGTTAATCCACATCTAGCTCATCCAAGTTTATATTTCTAGATCCGCCCCTGATGAGTAGATTTGAGTCAAATCAGTTTCCGTGTGTATAAATTCTCAAACCCTGGGACATTAGCTATTATAGTTTATCCAAAATCCCTCTTCTGCTTTGTATTATTATACTAGTCACCATGATTCAACTGCAAACAAGATTCTATATTAGAGCCAGGACCTATTTTGCATGAGTACTGAAAAATGGTGTCGGTATTGTGACGATACCCGTATGTGTATTTGTGCAGCATAGGTGACTACTTATTATACCTATACAAAAATGTCTGTATTCCAGTATCCACGTGTCCTTATATGTATTCGTGCAAAATACAACATAGGTGCCTATATATACATATAAAAGGCTTACACATTTCATTTTGAGTTCCTTTGCCCCTATGTATATGTTGACTGGTTTATTATTCTGGGGAAATGGTTTTACTATTTTGATGGTTCAATATTATAACTGATATCAGTGATGGTTGTTATCTGTTGTCATGTCGAGTTTTCTTTTGTCGCAATTCCCTCCCTTGTGCCTTCTCTGAGGTTATTTAACCTAATTTGATTTTTTTTTTCTTGCGAGGAAATCAATTGGGATTTCTGATATTAGCATGGAGTGATACTCGAGCTGATGGGGCTTCCAGAATCCATACCATCTTGACTTACTGTAATACGTGATTCTCCATCATGATTTGATCATTGAATTGGTTGTCCGTTTTATTTCCTATCTTGTTATTTCTCCTTATTTAGTCCAATCTTTCAATAAAAAATTGTTCATGGATGATGTTCTATCGATATAAATCAGGGTAAAGATGCACCAACCTGCTAGTTCTTGTTATTGGTCATAAATTATTTTAAGCCATGTTTTGGGTCCCTTGAGAACCTAGACATGGGAAGACCATGTCTGCATGTTGAGGAAGTGTTGTGTTGGACATGGATACAGTTCTGTGGAGAATTATGTGTCCAGCCTAGGGATTCTATAGTTGTTTATAAACTACAGAGTCGAGTCCTGTAGTGAAGGTGGACAACTGCATGACCAAATCAATCGTGTAAGTGATACCACTTTGGGAAGAAAAATTGGATTTCTAGGGTCAGGGTAGGAATTTGGATCAGGTGTTTGAATGTTGGGGATTTCAGAAACTAGTGGTTATGAATTGTAATGATGGATTAAAGTATTAAACTGATGGCTGAAATTGGAGAAATCTTGCTATAGTTTTGATTTCGGAAACAAGTATTTGAAATTTGAAAAAAAAGGGTTTTAGTGATATTGGAATCGAGAAAAGTAATTTAGGGCTCAGTTAGGGGTTTGGAAGGATAATGGTGAGGTTGTTAATCATCCTGCAACAGTAGGTGCAGTCAGACTGAAGCAAACAATTACTATCAAATAACTTGTATGCTATAAATCATAAATGCTTCAATGCACTTCAGATTATACTTAATTAAACTAATTATATAAATCATATAATTAAAGATATCTCTACATATCAATGACATGAAACATAATTAATTCAAGAATAATTGCCTATAATTTATTACACATATAAGATCATCTAAGAAATGGATATATTACTTGAATCATAGTTAAGGACGTATAGCTTACCAAATACAAGACAACATACCTTTATGACCTACTTACCCACATTGTACTTGGAGCCTGGTGGCAAGGAAGGGGGGGGGGAGGTGAACCTAAATTCCAAGACATATTAAGTGCTTGCATCAGGATTCTGGCAGTCCTGACTACAGCTAGGATAATCATAATCATGATAGTCCTAAGACAAAGAGTTTGTTGTCTTAGTAGTTAGGACAGTCAGAACCCTAATAGTCTAACCGACTGTCACTATTTCTAAAGCTTACAAACCCCTTTAATGGGGTTTGAAACCACCAATAATGGTGTTCGAAAGAGGAAGATGTTGCAACAGGAAGAGAAAGAGGAAGTTGTTTGAGAAGAAGAAAATTTTGGGTATTTGAAATGGTGTGTTGCCCCCTAACAAATTTGTGTTGCCCTCTAACAATTTCTCAACTTAAGTGTGTTGTCCCCTAAGATGTGATAGCTCCTATCACTTTGTGTGTTGTCCTTAGTAATTTCCTTTTGGTATATGATAATGGTTGCAGTGAGTTAAGGTTATAGAATTCATAGTTGAGGTATCCTAGGGTTTTTAGGGGAGGAGAGGATAATGGTTTGGATCTATTTTGTGGACACCGAAAAAATGGTGTCTGTATCCGTATCCATGTTTGTATTCGTGAACATATGGGACTACATATGTACCTATTTGAAATTCAAGAAAATTTCTGCAAGTTGCTGGCTTCGAGCAGAGTATAGCAGGACAGTTAGTCTATGGAAGGTAGAGGGTGATTTTCAATGGGAGAAAGGTAATAAGATGACGGAGAGAGGGGAAGGCTACACACCCTCTCTCCTGCAACTTATTTATTGTTAATCTGAACTTGCATCTCCTCTCCTCTGATGATGCAAGGTAGTCTATGGAATGTAGAGGGTGATTTTCAATGGGAGAAAGGTAATAAGATGACGGAGAGAGGGGAAGGCTACACACCCTCTCTCCTGCAACTTATTTATTGTTAATCTGAACTTGCATCTCTTCTCCTCTGATGATGCAAGGTAGTCTATGGAATGTAGAGGGTGATTTTCAATGGGAGAAAGGTAATAAGATGACGGAGAGAGGGGAAGGCTACACACCCTCTCTCCTGCAACTTATTTATTGTTAATCTGAACTTGCATCTCTTCTCCTCTGATGATATTATGTAAAGCATATGAAGGTTGCAGGTATTACTGATTCGTAGGCATTTTAGTTTCCGTCAGTTTTCATGTCATATTCACCTTTATGCAGTATCACTATGGAGAATTTCCTATTTATTTGGCAATTGAGCCTTGTTCACAGTAACACTTGGGATTTATTTTCTTTGCAAGGTGCACTTGTCAGCTGTTTTCTGTCTACTAGCGCACCTATGGCATTATGTACACTAAGGAGTAGGTTTACCTAAGCTTTGCAGTCCATGAATACGAGTAGATTTGAATTAAATCTGGTTCTACATGTACAATAAATTCTCAATCCTTATTGTCTCGTGCAACATTGGGGATGAATGGTGATGTATGAGATAAGAGTTAAAGAGGCGAATACATTTTATTTTGAGTTCATTTGCCTCAATGTGTATGTTACTGATTTATTATTCTCCCTGAGCTTGTAGTTGGGGAAATGGTCTAGATGTTTCAATATCATGTCGCTTCTGTTTGATACTTGAACCTCGTCAAGATTTTGTTTTGTGGCTCCTCAATTATCTGAGTGTGAGACAGGTTAACCTCCTAAGTGCGTCAAAGGTTCTCTATTCAGAACACTTAGCTCTATGGATGTGAATAGAAATGCGAAGTGCTGAGTTTTTTCAACTTGTGTTCGTATATAAATACAGTATATGGTCTCTCTTGGAAAGAAAAACAGAAATATAGGATTATACATGTATACCATCATCTTGGTTATACTTCGTTGGGCAGGAGGAAATTGAATGGTTAGACCACAAATGCTTAGCTTTCCCTCTTCCCAGCAACATTGTGTACTCTTCATGCTCATACTTCACCTTTTTCCTAAAGAGAGTCGACATTCCAAGTCATTATTCCTACGGGTCTTCATTTCTTTCAGTCATTCTTTTCACGCAAGGACAATTCAAAATGACAGCAAGGAAGAGGTCTATCCATATACACTACCCTCAAGATTATCTTGACTGCAAAAATAAAATTATATATATATATATATATATATATATATATATATATATATATATATATATATAGCCGAATAGGATATTGGAAATGTGCAACGAATGGCTTTATTTCCTGTCACTTTTTTGGCTTCTAGAATCTGCTTAGTTCACGATCCTTGGATATTACTAGCTTGTATTTAGAATGACCTAAAGATGACAGATTGAACGTACATGTAACATACACAACATATTTGTTGTTAAATTCTCGTGCAAATCAGCAGTTTAACCGCTATAGAAAAAGTAAAATCGGCAGTATCAAGTGCTATAGAAGTTATAAGCAGAATAAACTGCTACAAAGATTTGAAGCAGTGTAAAGTGCTATACAAAATTGTTTCTAGTAAAATCGGTATGGACCGCTATGGAAGGAGCATAAGCCGCTAGCGCTATAGAAATTTGTAGCTAATAGTTGCAGAACATTCTAGTGGGGTTGTTAAAATTACTGTTGCTCGAAGCAAGATTCGACATTCTCCTACTCGATTCGCTTTACTGTCCAAGCCGGTACCTTGACCTTTTCAAAATCTCCTTACCTTCTTTCCTTAAGACGCGCTCCTTGCATATCATTATGAAAGCGAAAGCGACAATATGTCACCCCACTTTTTAGGCACAAGGATTACTGACATGGTGTGAATAGTAATGGAAGCTAGAACACTCCTGATGAGAGTGATCTCCCCCCCCCCCCAATTGAAAGTCGCTTTGCCTTCCACCCTTGAAGCTTAGATAAGATGTTGTTGATCAAGTCTTGGAAATAAGTAATTCTTGCTCTCCCTTTGAAAAGAGGAAGCCCTAGATATTTCATTGGAGGTTGCTGTTGTCTCCCTCCTGGGTTCCCGTGGTTCCTATGCCGTCGAGTTTTGCGGTCCTTTTTCTTTTAGTGCTTCGACCCAAAGCGATAGCTTGACATCAATGGATAAGCTGGCTGCGCTCCAGCTCACTCAAGAATGGGACGACAGTGGTCAGCCGGCAAGCTCGTTCTGATCTTGGATATTAAACTAGCAAGTTTTAATTGTACTCACTTAGCAATCGAACTTATGGAACACTCCTTTGTATCACCTTCCTTTTCGGAACTTGCAAGACGCTAAGGCAAAAGTCTGATGGTTCTTCTTTTCTCTTAGTCTAAAATTATCAAATGTTGATGTTCACCCTATATATGAGAACAATCACTTGGTCAGTTAATAACCGAACAACCAACTCTTATGAATCTAAAAGGACTTGTAACATGGAGCATTCAATCAGGAGTAACTCTCGAATTGAATAGACTCAATGGGTGTAACAACCACTCTATTGAGATTCATCATCCTTGGCTAACCGTGCGGCTTCCTTGTTGTGGCTACCTGCGAGGTTACCATCGTGGCTACCTGCGAAGCTAGTTGTACGGCCCCCCTGCAAGGCTTCCCGCTAGGCTATCCGTGTGGCACCCCTGTGAAACTGTCCGTGCAGTGCTCATGCGAGGCAACCCACTAGGCTATCCGTGCGATGCCACTACAAGGCTACTTGCGAAGTGCAAAGTCACCATCAAAACATTACTTTGCGTCCTCCGCCCGTGTTCGAGTCCGAGCTTAGGACCCTTTGGAGTCTAGGTTCGAAAGGATAAGTCCAAGAAACAGGTGATAAAAACAAATATTAAAAGCAGGAGACGGTCATTGCCCATTTGCAAAAACCTCACTACACTTGCTATTTGGGTTAACACACCATATGTGTATCATTCAATAAATGATAAAGCAAATATCGAAATACACACATGAGGTTTGTCTTAAAATGGAATGAGTGGAACCGGGTTATGCAAACCCTAATAATCTCATACATATTTCAATATCAAACTGAATGTTCCAGATAATAATAGTATGTCATGCAATAGGATATATGTCACTTACGTCTTGAATATTCCTGAATGGGGTAGAGCTTTAGTATGATATATAATGGATTGATCATTGAATTTAGTATAATCGCTAAAATTCTCCCAACTCACACGAATACAACAATTATGCATCTTGCACACGTTTAAAGGCCATATGTTGACTTGGTTTTAGTGTATGTTCCTCAAGGCTTTACTAGTTACCCACAAGAGACGGTCTTAATATCTATTCATATACATAGGTGAGTTTTTTTTCTTGCGATTTTAATCTCTCCCAGCATAAGGTTGCATGCCTCCTTGCGGTGCTTTGCCGCTATGACATGGACTGAATACGAGGTCTGACTACCTCATGTGGAATCATTCCACTATAGCATGAGGTCCTAGACTCTTGTAGTGTTAGTTTACATCTCTTTGTAATGTCATCTACAATGACATGGATCCATGATCCCAGAGGTCAAAGCCTCTTGTAGGGTTATACTACTCATGCTTCTTGTCAAGCATAAAGCGCATTTGAAATGCTAAAGAACTCGTTAAGGCTTGAAGCCAATCTCCTCGCATGACTTGCTTTTTTATATAGCACAAAGTAGACTACATAGGTTATGGGTTTCATCCCATTAGCCCAAGTGGATCAACCTCAAAATTAGTGGTATCCTAGTCCATGAATCTTTTTTAACCAAAAATGAAATAGCCAGTAGATTTTTCTTTGAACTAATAGCAAATCATTTTATAGTAGAATATCATAGACATTTCATCAAACCTCCTTCAAGTCCATTTTCATTGTTGTGTCTTCGATAAGCTGGCGCTTAAGGTCCTTGGTGAAACGATCCATCAGATTCTAATTGGCTCCTAATATCAATTACAGCGATGACACCATATGTAATGCGTTGATTCACTGATGTGTGTTGTAGTCTCATAGTCCTCCTTTTTCTATTGAAGAGTGCATTTGATTCCACTCTAATGCCTGGTTGTCGTAATAGATCGAAATTGCTGGAATTTGCACGCCCATCGAAGGAAGATCATACATTAGTTTTCATAGCCATTATGCCTCATTTGTTGTTGTCGTCACTGCATAGAAATCGAACTATATCAACGAGTGAGAGAGGAGCCTATGCTTCTTCTACTTCCACGATATAGTAGCTTTATCCATAGAGAAGATAAATCCTCCGGTGCACATTTTGCTCTCATTTTCTGGACACCAACTTGTGTCACGAAAGCCTTCCACCACAGTCGGATAGCCGTTGTAGTGTAGTACAAATTTATGAGTCATTTTCAGATATCTCATAATTCTTTTCATAGCTCTCTAGTGTTCTATATCCGGATTGCTAGTGAACCGACTTAGCATTCCCACAACAAACGTTATATCAGGTCTAGTGCAGCTTATTGCAAGCATTAGACTTCTAATGACGCTTGAATAGTTCATCTTCCCGACAGTCTTCCCCGAGTTTGGGTTCAGTTTTTGTCACATCTATACGAAGTATCGATCACATAAAGAACATGATATTCATAACATGTGAGCATGTTCTCGATGTAGTAGTCTTGTGAAAGCAAGCCTTTCTCCCGTTCGGATGATTTTTATCCTAATGATCACATTAGCATCTCTTAAATCTTTTATGCTGAATTTGGACAAGCGTAACTTCTTGGTCTCTGAAATATTATCTAGATCTATATTGATGATTAACATATTGTCTATATAGAGACATACGATTACACATCTCCCATTGTCGAACTTAGTATAGACACATTTGTCAGTCTCGCTGACTTTGTATCGGTTAGATATGATGACATTATCAAACTTCTCGTGCCACATCTTGGATGTTTGCTTCATATTATAGAAAGATTTTACTAGTTTGTACATTGTCTTCAAGTCCCTTGATAACAAATCTTTCTGGTTGTTTATGTATATCTCTTAGGTCAGAGCTTCGTTCAAAAATGATGTCTTCACATCCATATAGTGAATCAGTATTTTGTGAATTACAGCAAGGGAGGTCAACATTTTAATAGTTGTCATACGAGCGACCGATGCATATGTGTCGAAGTAGTCGATTCCATGCTTATGAGAAAACTCTTTTGCCATAAGGCTAGCCTTGAACTTGCCTATAGTTCCATCAGCTCTAATTTTCTTCTTGAAGATCTATTTGCATCAAATGGATTTTGCACCTTCAAGTAGATTGGCTAACATCCGAGTGTTATCGAATGTTATTGAGTCAATCTCACCATTGACTGCCTCCTTCTAGAAAATAACATCTTTGGTCTTTATCGCTTCATCAAAGGTAAGTGGATTTGCTTCCACGTGATAGGTGATGAAGCCTATGTAATGACCCGCTCCGTCCTAGCGGAACGCCGATTCAAACGGCAAGTGCAACGACTCGAACGAGCCGTCGACTCGAAGAGTTGGCATCGACCTAATGAAGAATCGATGCAAGGCTTACATTGGCCCGTCAAGAGGAATCCAGACTTAGACTTTCAAAGGCGCGCTCGGAGTATCGCTCGGCCGATGCGAACATCGCTAAGGTGGGTGGCTCCGATGAACCCGTCTTTGCTTAGCCTAGACATATAACAATACGGACACTAATGCTAGAATCGCTAGGCGATAACACTGCGCATGCTAATAAATGACTCAACGCACCTAGCTAAGGGAATAATCCCATCTTGTATGTGATGCGAGCGCACCTGGCGCCGCACCTTCCTCGGGTGGTGGAGGCGTCATCACGTACGCACGTCGCAGGAGACGCGGAGGAGCCGTTTAGGCATTTTATTTATTTTATTTAATTTTAGTTATGGAGGGTTATTTTGGTCTTTCACCACAAATAACCCTCCTCTTTGCTTTTTCTATATATATTAGGTCTAGCCGTCTTTTATTGCTCATGCTTGTATTGAGAAGAAACTCTCAAGCGTCATTCAGAGGGATTTAGACTTTGTCCGTCCATTAAAGTTGGGAGTATGTTCTTTTCTCTAATAAAGATCGTTCTTTTCCTTCTATTTTTATTTTTCTATAAATTATTTGTGAATCGATCTGGTCGATTCACATCAATTGGTATCAGAGCTCTCTACGAATCCATGGCGCACGGGACGAGGAACACGATCGAGGAGAAGATCCAAGGTCTTCGTGAGGATCTCAATCTCGAGATCGAGGGTTTGAAGACGGCAATCAAAGATCAAGCGTCCACGCAGGAGGAACTTCAAATCGAGGTGCGGAGCATGCGGAAGGAGATGACAACGATCCTGGCAATGATGACAATATTGTATGACATCTCCAAGAAGATGACCGGCGCCGAATCGACGAGCCAACCGGAGGCGGCAGCAGTCCAAACCCTAGGCAGCCGCCTAGGGTTTGCTCCGACAAACCTCGGCGAAACCGAGGATCCCAGCATCACGACCGCCGTCGATCACCCGGATCCAGGCGGGCCGACGCCGGCAGGAGGAGGCCGCTGGCCGGCCGCGGACGCGAGCCAGGGCCGCTGGCCGGTCGCCGCCGACCGCCAGGGTCGCTGGCCGGTCACGGCCGACGCCACCCGAAGCCCAGGCGGGTCGACGCCGACGGGAGGAGGCCACTGGCCGGCCGCGGACACGAGCCAGGGTCGCTGGCCGATCGCCGTCGACCGCCAGGGCCGCTGGCCGGTCACGGCCGACTGCCAGGACCGCTGGCTGGTCGCTGCCGACCGCCAGGGCCGCTGGCCGGTCGCCGCCGATTACCCGGGCCACGGCGGGACCCCGTCTCCTGCGGGGAGTGTCCTAGGACCGGCCGCCGACGAGTGGGGGGAGCCCAGCGGCACAGCACCTACTCCGGGGGGTGCCCTATGGCAGCCAACCCTCCACGGGGGTCGGACAGGGGGAACAGAGCCCCCAGGAGGGGCAAGGACCATGGGAGGCGCTTTCGGAGGCAGCAATTTCTGTGGAGGAACGGCAGCTCCCGCTCACTTCCAGGAGCGGTATGGAGGAGGTGACGGAGTTCCGTACGTGGCCCACCGACGAGACACAGGTCGGTAGGGAGGAGGTCGAGCCAGAGATGACATACAGCAGGGAGACCTTAGCGCTGACAGCCGGCTTAAGAAGCTGAAGCTACCTACGTTTGAGGGTGCGGATTCGGACGAGTTGATCTTTCGGGCGGAGCGCTACTTCGAGGTCATGGAGTTGACCGAGGCAGAGATACTCAGATGCATCGGGATCTACTTCGAGGGCCAGGCCCTGGCGTGGTACCGGTGGAGGTCGGCGAGGACCCCATTCCGCAGCTGGGAGGAGTTGACTGCATACCTTTTGGACCGATTCCAGGAGACGGCCGGGGGAGACTTCTATGAGCAGTGGTCTTCTCTGCGACAGGAGGGAACGGTTCGGGACTTCGTAGCGAGGTTCGAACTGTTATCCGGACGTGTCAGAGGGGTGTCAGATGAGTTGCAGATCGGGATGTTTATGAAGGGCTTGAAGCCCTCCATACGAGCGGAGCTCCGGTTGCAGAGTCCGCAGTGCTTAGAGGATCTGCTCTGCCTGGCTCATAAGGCAGAGGAGAAATTGACAGAGGAGAGACGTCTTAAGGGCACTTGGGGAGCATCGGGGCAGCGCAGTCAGACGGGCCCAGTACTTCCACGACCAGCAGCGGGGGCTCAGGCACCAGTACCACCTAGACCCGTAGGCGGGACAGGGGGCTCCATAGTACCGGGGAGACACCGGTCGGATGCTGACATGAAGGCGAGAAGAGCAGCTGGCTTGTGCTTCAGATGCGACGAGAGGTTCACTCTCGGTCATCGATGTGCGAGCAAGTTGCTGCAGATCGTGATCTTGCCCGACGAGGAGGAGGATCCGACGGAGGAAGAGGCCGCTATAGCAGCAGATGCTGGGGAGGAGCAGGATCATGTGCACATGGATGTTGCGGAGGTGACCCTCAACTCCGTGGTAGGGTTCACTCCGAACCACACCATGAAGTTGGCGGGAACGTTGGGAGAGCAGACGGTGACGGTGCTGATCGACAGTGGGGCAACCCACAACTTCATCTCTCAGAGACTGGTCGAGCAGCTTCGCCTAGAGTTGAGTACGGCGGAGAAGTTCACGGTATTGCTGGGCACCGGGAAGATGGAGGAGAGCAAGGGCCTATGCAAGGGGGTGTCTCTCTCACTGCAGGGATATCAGCTGGCGGAGGACTTCTTACCATTGGAGCTGGGCAACGTCGACATCATATTGGGGGTCCAGTGGCTGAAGAAGCTCGGGGAGATGAAGGTGAACTGGAAGCTTCTACGGATGGAGTTCCTGGAGGGAGGCGAGACGGTGGTGCTGAGGGGGGACCCGACTCTCTGTTTCTCGGTAGTGGCCCTCAAGGCCATTACGCGAGCGTTGCGGACGGGAGGAGAGGGGTACCTAGTAGAGTTCCAGGTGTTTTCGGTTGAGGGTGAGACACAGGAGGAGACCCCTGTGGAGGTGAAGGCGGTATTGGAGCAGTACTCTGAGGTATTCCAGAGCCCGCAAGGGCTACCTCCGATCAGAGGGCACGAGCACGCGATAGTACTACATGGAGAGGGAGCACCGGTGAGCGTGCGTCCCTACAGGTATCCGCATCTGCAGAAGGACGAGATAGAGCGGATGGTGCGGGAGATGCTGCAGGCTGGGGTGATCCAGCCAAGTGTGAGTCCTTTTTCGTCACCGGTGCTTTTGGTGAAGAAGAAGGACGGGAGTTAGAGATTCTGCGTCGATTACCGGACGCTGAACAAGGAGACGGTCGCTGACAAGTTTCCTATTCCGGTGATCGACGAGCTGCTAGACGAGCTGCATGGGGCGGCGGTCTTTTCGAAGATCGACCTCAGGGCGGGGTACCACCAGATCCGGATGCGGCCAGAGGACGTGCCAAAGACTGCCTTCCGGACCCACGAAGGACACTACGAGTTTTTGGTCATGCCTTTTGGCTTGACCAACGCTCCGTCGACCTTCCAGGCCTTGATGAACAAGGTATTCCAGCCTTACCTTCGGAGGTTCATCCTGGTCTTTTTCGACGACATCCTCGTCTACAGCAGGAGCATGGGGGAGCACATGGACCACTTGGAGGTGGTGTTTAGGGAGCTGATGGCGCATCAGCTATACGCCAACCGAAAGAAGTGCAGTTTCGGTTTGGCGTAGGTGGAGTATCTGGGGCACGTGGTGTCAGCTGAGGGGGTGTCGGCGGACAGGACGAAGATAGCGGCTATGCTGGATTGGCCGGTGCCTACTACACTACGAGCACTGCGAGGCTTCTTGGGGTTGACGGGCTACTACAGGAAGTTCGTCAAGGGATACGGCACTATCGCATGGGCCCTCACGGAGCAGCTAAAGAAGGAAGGGTTCCACTGGGGGGAGGAAGCCACCAAGGCCTTTGAGGCCTTGAAGGTGGCTATGACGACGGCACCGGTGCTGGCCTTACCCGATTTCAGCAAGGCGTTCGTGGTAGAGACGGACGCGTCAGGGTATGGCCTCGGGGCGGTACTCATGCAGGAGGGGAAGCCCATAGCCTACTTTAGTCAGGTGCTTTCTGCTAGAGCCCCGCTAAAGTCGGTCTATGAGAGGGAGCTGATGGCCATCGTACTGGCAGTACTGAAGTGGAGGCCCTATCTGTTGGGGCGGGAGTTTGTGGTCAGGACCGAGCAGAAGAGCCTCAAGTACCTCCTCGAGCAGCGGCTCGTTACAGAGGAGCACCAGTATTGGTTGTCCAAGTTGGTGGGATACCGGTTCACGATCGAGTACCGGCCGGGGCTAGAGAACAAGGCTGCTGATGCCTTGTCGCGACGGGAAGAGGTGGTGGACTTGAGGGCACTGTCACGACATATGGCGGGACTGGGAGCCGATGTTGCAGGAGGCTGAGCATGACGCAGGGTTGCAGCACATACGGCAGCAGATAGAGAGCGGCAATGACGGTCCAGCGGGCTATATTATGGAGGGTCGTCGACTGCTCTATCAGGGGAGGATGGTGCTACCGAGGACTTCGACATTCATTCTAGTATTGTTCCAGGAGTTCCATAGCTCCGCGACAGGAGGACACTCGGGAGTTCAGCAGATCTATCAGAGGATGGCCAGAGAGGTGTTTTGGCCAGGGATGC
Organism: Iris pallida; assembly: GCA_029216955.1. Lineage (NCBI taxonomy): Eukaryota > Viridiplantae > Streptophyta > Magnoliopsida > Asparagales > Iridaceae > Iris > Iris pallida. The sequence goes on from JANAVB010033017.1 coordinate 35,640,373, forward strand.
AGAGATGCATCGTACGACTGGTCGCCGCGTGTGACGTCTGCCAACGTCACAAGTACATGGCTATGGCACCAGCAAGATTATTGCAGCCGCTGACTCTACCAGAGAGAGTTTGGGAGGATATCACCATGGACTTCATCGACGGGCTACCACGTTCAGAGGGGTACACGGTGATCATGGTGGTGGTGGACAGGCTGAGTAAGTATGCTCACTTCATTCCTTTGAAGCATCCTTACACAGCTGTTACAGTAGCGACGGCTTTCCTGAGGGAGGTTATACGGCTACATGGGGTACCAGCTTCCATTGTCTCCGACAGGGACAAGGTATTCATGAGTCTCTTTTGGAGGGAGCTGTTTAGGGTACAGGGTACGGTCCTGAAGAGGAGTACCGTTTACCATCCCCAGACAGACGGCCAGACGGAGGTCGTCAACTGCAGCGTGGAGACTTATTTGCGGTGCTTCGCCTCTGATTTCCCCCGGCAGTGGCACAGATGGTTGGCATGGGCAGAGTACTGGTACAACACTTCATACCACTTGAGGGCGGGAACGACCCCTTTCATGGTGTTGTACGGACGAGACCCTCTTCCTTTAGTCCGATTTGGAGACACTCAGACACCAGTGGGGCAGGTGGAGGAGTACATAGAGGCGAGGGATGGGATATTAGAGGAGTTGAGGAAGCATTTGTTGCGAGCACAGCAGGTGATGCAGGCTCAGGCGGACAGGCATAGACGGGACGTAAGCTTCCAGGTGGGAGATATGGTTTATCTCAAGCTACGTCCCTACAGGCAGAGGTCGATGGCGAGGAAGCAGAACGAGAAGCTGGCGGCTCGTTACTTTGGTCCATATCAGGTGGAGGTCAGGATTGGACAGGTGGCATATAGGTTAAGGCTACCGATCACATCGGCGATTCACCCCGTTTTCCACGTATCTCAGCTGAGGAGGGCGGTCGGGGATCATGCGGTGTCGCCTACTCTTCCTCCTACACTCACGGAGGATATTGAGGTGCAGTTGGAGCCTTCGGAGGTACGGACAGTTCGGCAGGGACCAGGACAGACGAGGGAGGTTCTGATTCACTGGATGGGACTACCAGACTGCGACGCGACTTGGGAGGGCTATGCGAGATTCCAGACACAGTTTTCGGATTTTCACCTTGAGGACAAGGTGGCTCTTTTTGGGGGGGGGGGGTATTGATGCGAGCGCAACTGGCGCCGCACCTTCCTCGGGTGGTGGAGGCGTCATCACGTACGCACGTCGCAGGAGTCGCGGAGGAGCCGTTTAGGCATTTTATTTATTTTATTTAATTTTAGTCATGGAGGGTTATTTTGGTCTTTTACCACAAATAACCCTCCTCTTTGCTTTTTCTATATATATTAGGTCTAGCCGTCTTTTATTGCTCATGCTTGTATTGAGAAGAAACTCTCAAGCGTCATTCAGAGGGATTTAGACTTTGTCTGTCTATCAAAGTTGGAATTTTGTTCTTTTCTCTAATAAAGATCGTTCTTTTCCTTCTATTTCTATTTTTCTATAAATTATTTGTGAATCGATCTGGTCGATTCACATCAGTATGCTTGTATAGAATATGGAAAAGAACATGGAAAATGTGAGAACTCTTGCACCGCGCTCCACGCTCGTTCTAAGGCACAAGCTTACGTGCAAGTCCCTTATGCGTTCAACAATGAAACAATGAATGGTTTACAACAATGAAACGGAAGACTATCAACATAGTCGTTCCGAGTAGAGTATAGCAACATTGAAAGACTATGGGACCGATGGGTCGCCAAGACGACTCCCGCACGGGAGTTGCAAAAATGTATGAATGAATGAATGAACTAATAAGTGAATGAATGAATCAACGAATGAATGAATGAATATGTGAATGAATCAATGAACGAACGGACAAGTGAAAGAAAGAATGAATAAAAGATAAGAAAGAAAGGAATGGTTAGCGACAGGTATGACGGGCACGTGCAACGGGGCTCGCTACCCGCGCTGCACGGACACCAACCTGGTCGATAACGCATTATGGCTAAGGGTTAGCCTACGGCTCGGAGACAGCCGTTAAGTTAAAATGACAAATAATACGAAATGGTCGTGGACAATCCCCTCGTATACGGGAGGTGGGAGATATAAGGGATTTTCGCGCCATGATCAAAGGGAGGATCGTGGCCGGCCTAGGCGGAAATCAAAGGGGGCTTACGGGTTGCCTGGGTGTGGGCTTGGTCACCCAGGGGACGTAAGTGCAGGATATTTCAAGACACTATCAACGTGTACCAGCCGCACGCTCTGAATAGTTGCGAAATACCAAGAGAAAAAAAGGGTCCAAAATGGCTTGTAATGCCAGCGACCGGTGCATATAGAGTTAAGTGGGCTTTGTTAGTGGCAATCCACGTGCAAGTCCTTGCATTGAACAAAGTGGTCTAAGTTAACTAAATGAAGTGCCTTCTGAACAGGCTTGAAATATAACACGCCAAAGGATAAAGAGTACTTCGTGAAATTGAGTTAGGAAACACGCCTACGTCGCGCTAGGACCTGAGGCAGGGACACGCACTGACATTGAAAGTTTATATGAATTGTTGACTAACTTGGTTTACTTTGGACAGGGAAGGCCGGACGGTAAGTATGGGTAAGTCGTGCATGTACTTCCATGCGACACTTGAATTCGGCAACACGAGATAGGTTATGATATGTGCCATGAATTGACCCTAAGGCGAGATTAGTAAGACAATGAATGATAGACGGTGCACAAAAGTAAATAGAACGTGTTTGGTAATAATAGCATTGTAGGCGAGCTAACCTCCCCACCAGTGCATAAAAATGTACTGATAACCTCACAGTCTGCTTGCAGGATGCAGGAGACGTCGTCGGGTGCGGAGCTTCCCTCGAACGTGCTAAGGCGCGGAGCTCTCTCTGGGGCCTTGGAGCGTTGCAAGAAGCTGAAGCACCATATACAGGACATAATGTATCGGAACATCGCCATGAATCATTCCATCTTGTAAGCTATTTGGCACGCCTTTTATGTTTCAGAAAGGGAGAGCTTGAGCGATTTGTAATCTCGGCCTAGCGCCGCTTGTAAACTTCTTGAATGTCAATAAAGATTTTGAATTTACTTCAATTTGTGTTCATTTACTTTCCGCTGCAAATAGGAACACTCTGTGCGACTCTGTGGCCTAGCTAAAATCGGCCGTTTATGGTCTTAGCCTTGCACGGGCGCAACCTAGGCCTGTGCGGCATCACGCCTTAGCGAGGACGATCGCTCCTGCGAGAGCGGGGCGTGACAGATTGGTATCCGAGCACGGCTTTACGTCCTTGGACTTCATTTCGATTCTCTCAGTTTTGAAAGCTCGTTTTGAAACAAAAGAAGTGTACGCTCTCTCTTATTGTGCCTTGGGATGTTCCATACAATAAGTCTAATATTTTCAAACGTTCGTACGAGTACTCGGTTGAACGGGATCGATAGGCGAAGGCCTTTGTGCCAAACCGCGACGGACTCGAGTTGGAAGGAACGCATGCTAAAAGTTAGCAAACGCAGTGCGTACTTGAATAACTTTACGCTGAAAGTAGCGAACGTGTACGCGAGACCGAAGTATAGTTCGAATGGGATGATTATGCACGCAGCCTTTTGGCGATATTGTACCGAGTATCGCGCAGCTAGACTTTCTGGTGCGAACGAGTTTGCGAGCGAGACTGACTATCGCTCGGACGAGAATAAGTGATACTTAGAAACGTATGTCGATAGAGACGCTACTTGACCAACGCTAAAACGAACACGAGAATGATTCTTAGACTTTGAGGAGTGGGCGAACGTGCGATTGAACACATCGATTGAGAATCGAATGATATTTTGTGGATTTGTAGAATGTCTTGACTCCGAGTGGTGTATGTGATAGGTTCGAAGAAGAATAAGAGTGAGTGTCGACGACTAATCGATTGGCTCGAACCCTGAGTGGTGTATGGACGTTATAGAAATTGTTCGAGCGAGACTAAAGGATTTGCGGATAGAACGAGTATGTCGGCAGCGATAATATCGTGCAAAGCCTTGGAACGAGTAACGCTTAGTTGGTTTTGACTTCGATAGTCTCAAACGAGATATCGTTCGAACGAATTAAGAATGCGTAGTGCGAATTACAAAACGATTGAATAGAGAGTCGGAACGATGAAACGAATGGAGGTCTTGGTCGAGAAAACATAGAAGATCGTGCATGCGATTTTGAATTTAGTCGAAGGGATTGAAACTTGAGTTGAGGTGAAATACCCATGGACGAGATCGAAGATAGCACGATCGGAAGATAGCGTGCATGGAAAACGTTGGTTTGGAGATATGAGAATAACTAAGGATTTGGAATGGATGTTGCTCAATGAAGAGTTAGCACGAGACAATGTGAATTGAGGAATTAAGTTGCACGACTCAAAATTCGTTGCAAAAGAAAGATCGTCAGGTTATGTACTTCATCGATGGTATTGAGACGTATCAAAGATCGATGTACGATAACTCGGGGGGTACTCTGATTCGATGAAGGACGGTCGTGTTAGAAGTTATTGTTTTGAAGAATTCGGTGATAACCACAACGACAACGATCTTGTCTTGTGCGAGCGTAACTCCAGTCTCGCACATGCGTCACGTCAGATTTGGGACGATCGTTCCGCGTGAGCGTTGGCATGGTAATTCATGTCCAGCGGGAATGATCGACTCGAAATACCTTGACATGGCAATTTTGATTGCTTCGACTTATGGTTTGAAGCGAAGGCGAATTTGAGGATTGATCGGACGTATAATAGACGGCGAAGTAAAGTTGAGAATTGAGTAGACCCAATCCGCATATCGAAAATGAGTAAGTCTAGACTCAACGCAAGAGTTACGTCCCGATGAGGACGATTATTCAGCGGGAACGTTGACATGGTGATTCATGTCCGCCGTGGATAATCAGACTTGCGTGAGATCGGGGCGTGACATATTGCAAGGCTAGACGACCTTGTGATCGACTACGTGAATTGGATATGTGAACTGTATCAAAACATACTTGAAGAGATAGACTACGATAATTGCTAGTGCGGACGCACGATATTAACATGTCAAGGATTTGATTGAGGACAACCTATCGTAGGATGACTTTCCTAAACGAGCTCGGACTTGGAGCGGAGAATGTGTTGATGCGAATAGGGTGAACGTTGCTCGATGTTTAGAAATTTGAGTGAAACGAACTTGGGTAGAGAATACTCCCGTACAAACGAACAAATGGTTTGACCATAGGATTTGGGGCGAGCGTCGTGCAACAACCTTGCACGATGAGCCACGGACTTGACTTGTAACTATGACCCTGTGAGATGACCTAGCGGATAGGCAGACGACCCTATGTCGAGTGATTGAACTTGTGCGATTGACCTTACAGTATCGTCTGGACGGACGATAGACTTGGACAGCAAGACTTAGAGTAGGACGGGGAACAGGGAGTGTGCGTGAACGACGACGAGATTGGCCCCAAATAAAGCGAATGATAGGAATGGATGATGCGCAAGTAAAGTTGGGATAACAAATTGAATCATTGATAGGAAGACATACTCGATGATAGTGTAATATTTGGTCTTGAATCGGACGGAAGGTACTTAAGACTTGGTCGACTCCGCTAAGAAGAAGAAATCGTATTGATTTCGTAGACAAGAACGCTTGAGAAACTTATTGGATCATCTCGAGGATCAAGATAAACGATAGTGAGATGCACGCAAGTTCGGTTTTAAATCGAAGTTAGTGAAACGATCGGCAAATCAAAACTATCACGAGTAGCTTGTCCGACTTCGTTAATCGCTAAGCCTGGTTGAAATGTACGTATTCGGGGGACGCCTTGAATATGTGGACAGTCCCCACGCAGCGATATGATGAACTCGAATGCAACTGCAAGTGGGTGTTGAGATGCGCATGAACGACAATTGAATAAGTACCATCAAGTCTAAAATGAATGGACAGTCATTCCATAAAATTCACCAAACGCATGCAACATAAAACTTGAAAGGATAACCGAGCATAATTCGATGCCATCGAACGATAGAGCCGTTCGATAGAAATTGTCTAAGAAACACGACGACACGAGTTAAAGGAATGCTAGGATGACCTGCACTCAGGAATGCTAGGATGACCTGCACTCAGGAATGCTAGGATGACCTGCACTCAGGAAGTCTCGAGGACGAGACTTGTTTTGAGTGGTGTATTATGTAATGACCCGCTCCGCCCTAGCGGAACGCCGATTCAAACGGCAAGTGCAACGAGTCGAACGAGCCGTCGACCCGAAGAGTTGGCATCGACCTAATGAAGAATCGATGCAAGGCTTACATTGGCCCGTCAAGAGGAATCCAGACTTAGACTTTCAAAGGCGCGCTCGGAGTATCGCTCGGCCGATACGAACATCGCTAAGGTGGGTGGCTCCGATGAACCCGTCTTTGCTTAGCCTAGACATATAACAATACGGACACTAATGCTAGAATCGCTAGGCGATAACACCGTGCATGCTAATAAATGACTCAACGCACCTAGCTAAGGGAATAATCCCATCTTGTATACTTGTATAGAATAAGGAAAAGAACATGGAAAATGTGAGAACTCTTGCACCGCGCTCCACGCTCGTGCTAAGGCACAAGCTTACGTGCAAGTCCCTTATGCGTTCAACAATGAAACAATGAATGGTTTACAACAATGAAACGGAAGACTATCAACATAGTCGTTCCGAGTAGAGTATAGCAACATTGAAAGACTATGGGACCGATGGGTCGCCAAGGCGACTCCCGCACGGAGAGTTGCAAAAATGTATGAATGAATGAATGAACTAATAAGTGAATGAATGAATCAACGAATGAATGAATGAATATGTGAATGAATCAATGAACGAACGGACAAGTGAAAGAAAGAAAAGAAAGAATGAATAAAAGATAAGAAAGAAAGGAATGGTTAGCGACAGGTATGACGGACACGTGCAACGGGGCTCGCTACCCGCGCTGCACGGACGCCAACCTGGTCGATAACGCATTATGGCTAAGGGTTAGCCTACGGCTCGGAGATGGCCGTTAATTTAAAATGACAAATAATACGAAATGGTCGTGGACAATCCCCTCGTATACGGGAGGTGGGAGATATAAGGGATTTCCGCGGCATGATCAGAGGGAGGATCGTGGCCGGCCTAGGCGGAAATCAAAGGGGGCTTACGGGTTGCCTGGGTATGGGCTTGGTCACCCAGGGGACGTAAGTGCAGGGTATTTCAAGACACTATCAACGTGTACCAGCCGCACGCTCTGAATAGTTGCGAAATACCAAGGGAAAAAAAGGGTCCAAAATGGCTTGTGATGCCAGCGACCGGTGCATATAGAGTTAAGTGGGCTTTGCTGGTGGCAATCCTCGTACAAGTCCTTGCATTGAACAAAGTGGTCTAAGTTAACTAAATGAAGTACCTTCGGAACAGGCTTGAAATATAACACACCAAAGGATAAAGAGTACTTCGTGAAATTGAGTTAGGAAACACGCCTACGTCGCGCTAGGACCTGAGGCAGGGACACGCACTGACATTGAAAGTTTATATGAATTGTTGACTAACTTGGTTTACTTTGGACAGGAAAGGCCGGACGGTAAGTATGGGTAAATCGTGCATGTACTTCCATGCGACACTTGAATTCGGCAACACGAGATAGGTTATGATATGTGCCATGAAATTGATCCTAAGGCAAGATTAGTAAGACAATGAATGATAGACGGTGCACAAAAGTAAATAGAACGTGTTTGGTAATGATAGCATTGTGGGCGAGCTAGCCTCCCCACCAGTGCATAACAATGTACTGATAACCCCACAGTCTGCTTGCAGGATGCAGGAGACGTCGTCGGGTGCGGAGCTTCCCTCGAACGTGCTAAGGCGCGGAGCTCTCTCTGGGGCCTTGAAGCGTTGCAAGAAGCTGAAGCACAATATACAGGACGTAATGTATCGGAACATCGCCATGAATCATTCCATCTTGTAAGCTATTTGGCACGCCTTTTATGTTTCAGAGAGGGAGAGCTTGAGCGATTTGTAATCTCGGCCTAGCGCCGCTTGTAAACTTCTTGAATGTCAATAAAGATTTTGAATTTGCTTCAATTTGTGTTCATTTACTTTCCGCTGCAAATGGGAACACTCTGTGCGACTCTGTGGCCTAGCTAAAATCGGTCGTTTATGGTCTTAGCCTTGCACGGGCGCAACCTAGGCCCGTGCGGCATCACGCCTTAGCGAGGACGATCGCTCCTGCGGGAGCGGGACGTGACAGCCATCTCCGAAGACCTTCGGCTTCCTTACTTCAGGAGGCTCAACGAGTTCTGGTTTTGCAATGGCATTCTCAAGTGCAATTGCTTCCTTCATGATTTCAGCCTCTTTGATATTTTTAGCAGGATTAGGAATACTTTCTCCATTTTCATTTGCTAAGTTCTTCGATAGTTTTGCACGCAATACTTTTTGTCTCTTGCAAACTTATCTTCGAAGAACTCAATATCTTGAGATTCGATAATCTGGTTTGTTTCTAGATCAAGGAATCTCCAAGCTTCACTCTTCTCAGCGTAGTCTAGGAAGATCGTTTTGGTAGTCCTTGTGTCCAACTTCTGAATCTTGATATTAGAAAACTTGACATATTAGACACCCCTATACTTAAATAATATTTAAATTGGGTCTGACTTTGAATCATAGTACATTAGGAGTTAGTGCGTAAGGTACTATGTTGACGATAAAGGTGGCCGTCAAAACATCTTCTCCCCATAAGCAGTTCAGAAGTCTTGTCAAAAGCATATAGTTCATCATCTCTGTTAGTGTACGGTTCTTCTTTTCAGCAACTCCATCCGATTGAGGGGAATGTGGAGAAGTAGTCTCGTTGGCTATCCCATGTTCTTTACAGAATGAAGTGAATTCGTGAGAATGATATTCTCCGCCTCAATCACTCATGAGCCTGAGTTTGTTGACCCATTTGTCGTTCTGCCTATGCCTTGAAGTTGTTGGACTTCTTGAGCACTTCATCTTTGGATTTGAGTAGGTAGACAAATGCGTACTTGCATTAGTCATGAATGAAGGTGAGAAAATACTTCATTATAGCCTTCACAGCTTGCTATTAGTGAAGTCTGCATGTCTTTTTCCATTGTTCTCCTTGGTGCAAAGTAGTTTCAGATTCTCCGGCATTAACCCGTGTCAGGGACATGTCTCCTCCTCTGGCCTTTCATTCGATGTCGTAATTTGATCTATTGGACGAGCTAGGTATCCATCTGAAACAAGTTGCATGATTTACTTGACACCACAGTATGCTGCATCTTTTCCTAGATGGTACAGATTTATGAGCCTGTTTTATGAACTGAATCAAACTTCACTGAAGTCACTGTAATGAGCTGGAAGAGTTTCTCTTTGATACTTTGTTCATTAGTTCCTCCGTAAGTAATGTGTAGGTAACTCGAAGGGGAAGTTAAAAATTATCGTCTCTCTTCTAGTTCACTCTGTTATTATCTTATGTATTTTTTTCAATCTAGATTATATTGCTCTTTCTCTATAATGGATGTTTAAGATTTATGACTTACCTAAGTAATGAACATTTGTTTCTTTTCTTATTATAAGGAAAAGAGTTGAGCCTTCTGCTAGTTTTCCTAGTTTTGATACTTTTAAATGAATCATTGTTTATTTGCAATCATATTTCTGTACCAATCTTCTGTCGAGGATGTAGATGATTATGTTTTACCTAAATACTCGGGTGTTCCAAATTTAGTACTCCTTCATTTCCAATTTAATTATTTCAGAATAAATTTTTATCTCTTGAACAATTTTCCTTTTTCCTGAATCTGATACTTGTTAGAACATGTAGACCATACATGTCTATATCTTATCAACACAATCTCTGCAGTTTCTTTGTTTCAGGTGTCACATTTGATCCCTGATCTTGTGGTAACAACTGGAGCTGCATTCTGAACCTTCATTTCAAATTTAATTATTTCAGAATAAATTTTTATCTCTTGAACTATTTTCCTTTTTCCTGAATCTGATACTTGTTAGAACATGTAGACCATACATGTCTATATCTTATCAACACAATCTCTGCAGTTTCTTTGTTTCAGGTGTCACATTTGATCCCTGATCTTGTGGTAACAACTGGAGCTGCATTCTGAACCTTCAGTTCTTTCCAGGATATGCAGGTAAGGTATTGAGTCTCTAGCTTGATTTTTTTTTCCGGCAATTTGGCTGGTATAAGTTAGTTAACCACTGTACCCAAAAGTTCGTGTTTAAAGGTTGTTCGAGACACCTGAAGATATTAAACTATCTCCTAATAAATATTCGGAAATTTATTCGTTCCGTAAGTTAGTTAGCTACTAATCTCATCTATGTGTTTCTAATCTTTCTTATTATTGGTTATATATTAGCAATGGAATATCAACCATGAACAACCATTTGTTTGCTTATGTTGCCATATTCCATGGAGGGGAGGTTCTAAGCAATACCTACCAAATTATTTCCCCACAACTTTCAGTAGAAAAATTCTTTGAAGTTGCCATAATCTTTGGCTTTTATTACTGGTACAGATGGACAGAGAGTATCAAAAGACATGTCACCCAAAATAAAGTTGAAGAATTGGTGGTGTTTTTAGTGATTTTAACATTCTAGTTGACCATTTTCTGTATTATTGTTGTCATGTGCCTAATTCACTTCCTCTGAATTTTTTATACTTGCAAGTTCTTGCTTAGCATCTTCTTCTGGAGAGTCGAAGTAAACAGGGCCGGCCATGGCCCAGGGTTCCCGGATCATGAGGGACCCAAAAAAAAAAGTTTAAAGATAAATATGTTAATAATTTTGTATCTCAAAATAAAACTAGTATACACAAGATAAATATGTTAATAATTTTGTATCTCAAAATAGAACTAGTATACACCATAGGCTCTTTTAGATACAAAGTTATTGTGGTGTAGTGGTTAGTACTTTAGACTTCTTATTTAAGGTCCTAAGTTCAATCCTTGTTTGTAGCTATTTTTTTTTTTTTTTTACATTATGTATAGGGACCTTATTTTGAAAGTTCGTCCTAGGCTCCCATGAGCTCAGGACCGGCCCTGAAAGTAAAATTTGACTTTGATACAGCTTATGAAAACTGCTCATCTGCTTTATTTCCTTGTAAGTGTGTTTGCTTTTCATGTGCCACAAGAAAGATGTTGCTTTTATCTTAAAATAGCATTTAACTTTGTCTTAGATCGTTATCTTTTTATTAATACATGTTTAGTTCGACAATTTCGATAATTTTTATCACAGAAAACATGTGTATTGATTACCTTACTTTTTTTACAACTTTTCTTGCATGGTTAAAAGAACAGGTTTTGTCGGCAACTCATGAAAGCGACTTACAAAAGTAAATTGTGAACCAACTTTAAAGAGTCTATGTAATCATATTGTTAACCTCCCCAAATTAGGCTCATACTGCAGGTAATGCCTGATCTCTGACCGAATACCAAAATTGACAAAGACAATAATCGCAACATTAATCCTCAGCCAAGTTATACTTTGCCTCTTAGCCCTAGCCCTAACCCTAACCTAGTCTAATTAACATCATAACTCAACCGCCATGGTGGCTATAATTATTATTTTCGTCAACTTATATATATATATATGGGTCCAGATTCGGAGTCCAGTCGTCCTCGATCTTTGGATCAAGCGGGCGCGCACAGACCCCCTGATTCGATGGTGCGGGGATGGATTGAGGATATCTACAGATTTGTGTGTGTGTGTGTTGTGTGTGTGTGTGTGTGTGTGTGTGTATATATATATATATATAAATATATATATATATAAATATATATATATATATATATATATATATATATATATATATATATAATGGAGAAAAAAAAATATATATATATATATAATGGAGAAATCGGTAGCGGGAGCAGGCGACTTGGGCGATCGGGAAGGAAACCTAAGGGGGTCCCTCCCTTGGGACCCCGGTGCTACAGGAGGGGGTGGGCCAGCCGGCGGTGGCCCCGACGACAGAGCTACGCGCGCAGGCAGCGGCAGCGCGCAATCTCCAGGCGCGTCTGTAGGCACGGGCGGCGGTGGAGGCTTCGCTGGCACGGGTGGAGGTGGTGGCAGCGCCGGCGGTGGCGGCGGCGGTGGTGCGGACGCCGGCGGTGGCAGATCCAGTGGCTCGGTTGGCGGGGGTGGGTCGACGACAACGACTGGGGGAGGATCGGCGAGAAGGACGGACGTCCCCCACAACAGGGTGAATCGATGGGTCCCAGAACTGTCAGGATCACCGGATTTTCAACCTGGATCCGATTGTAGATCTTAGGGTGACCAGATGGAGGGTGGTGGCTGGACGACGATTACGAGGCGTCAGGGTGGCAAGACTGGGGGCAAGGAGGGTGGCGTGCAGACTCACCTTAAGGCACGCTACACTTCTGAAAGGAGAACGGGTGAGGGTTCGAGGTTGCGGAAGACGTTCTATGTCTCTACGGTCCCTCCCCGAGCGGGGAATAGTACTGCTGGGAGATCGGTTGGGTGGCACCCCAAGGTGACTGCACGGACAAAGGGAAGGGAAAAGCAGTTGAATTGGGAGGTCAGGGAACAGGGCCATCCCCTCCTGGTATCGCTCCTCGATCTCAGGGGACGTCCCCGTCCTGTGGGGTAGTCCTGGGCTGACATTTGCAAGCCTGTGGTCCCCAAAAGTCCTACATCCATGGAGTTTGTGCCACCGAAGAAGGTAGGGAGTAGCTTTCGAGCCTTGTTCCCTGCGGAGGAGATTGAGAAGGTGACTGCCTTCTGGAAAAATATGCTGGTTCTATACGTCCTGGGAAACAAGTCCTTCTATGGACAGATCCGGGGTTATGCGGCCCGTGCCTGGCAGCCTAAAGGAAGCTTGGAGATATTTGCTAGGGAGAATGACTTCTATTATGTGAAGTTTGGACGAGCGGACAATGTCACCAGGATCCTTCAAGGAGGGCCGTGAACATTTGATGGCAGGCTGATCATCCTGAAAGAGTGGACACCGGATTTGCGATGTGAGAAGGAAGTCCTTAATGCCATCCCTGTATGGATACGTTTCCCGGAGTTCCCAGTACGGTTTTGGAGCATTCTATTGTTTATGAGGCTTGCCAGCTTAGTGGGCAAACCGATCAAGGCGAATGATGCTGCAGCCTTTCGATCGAGGTTGATGTATGCTTGGATGTTCGTTGAGATCAGGGTGGGGAGCTACCGAGTATATTGGAATATGAAGTTCCTTCTGGAGAGGTCCTTACCCAGAAGGTAGAGTACGAATGGGTTCCTCCAGCCTGTTCACATTGTGCTTGCTTCGGCACCTGGACAGTACGTTCCCGACAGGAGGTCCAAAGTCGGTGTCGCCTTCGGAACCTACTGAGGAGCCTGGTTCATCACGGGCGATGGAGACTATCTCCGGGGACGAGAGAGCTGAGGACATCATACAGGAGGGGGGCCGGCCGATGGAGGAGGCTAGTGGCCTGAGTCTGACTATCTCACCCCAGCCGGTTCACACTAGCGGGGCTATGGTCACTTTCTCGACACAGAGGAGCATGGTCACCAGAGGCATATTGGCTTTGGGGCGAGAGCATCGAGGAGATAGAGGATCATCTGAGGAGAGAGTTTATAGCAGGAAGAGACGTGCTGGCCCTCTGCATGACGGACCCCCAAGGGAGGGGGGACACTCCCATGTTCTTGGTGAGACGTTATATGTGGACAACCCGGCTTGGGCTCTGATGCTCTCATAGGCAACAAACCAACATTCTCCTACTCTTAGGGTGGGGGTGGAGGACATGACAGCGACGGATGTGGTACCACCCCCGGGTACCGGTCCAGGAGAAGTACATGGGACCATCTCTCTTAATAATTAATGACGGTAATCGCCTGGAACGTGAGAGGTGCTTGCTCCTTAGGGAGATGAAGGAAGATTTGTGGGGTCTTATGCAGAGAGCAGTGTGACATCTCTGTTTTGCTGGAGACCAAGATTAAAGTGGAAAAGACTCTTGCCCGACGGACCCCCACTTATTGGGTTCAACTCCACAATCTAGCACTTTGCGACATGGCGAGGATCTGGGTTAGATGGAATACCAACAGTTGGGGAGGGGATTTGGTTCTGATGTCGGAGCAGCTAATTGCCATCTCCTTTCACGAATAAGGGTGGTTTCCGGTTCTTGCTGAGAGCGGTGTACGGCCACAACGACAGGAGACGTCGGGAGGCCTTGTGGAGTAACATATCCAGAGTAGTTGTCGCTGCCGACTCCTTGCATCTCCCTCTTCTCCTAATGGGTGACTTCAACGCCCTTCTTCACAGAGGGGAGAAGGTAGGGGCCAGATCGGTTCCAGATCAGATTTTGTATGACTTCCAGAGATGTCTTCTCCAGGCGAGGCTTCAGGGATTGATGCGTTCGGGGTATATCTGGACCTGGCATAACAAAGTTGTTCGTAACAGGGTTGCTTGCCAGTTGGACAGAGCTCTAGGCAACGGGGAGTGGTTTCGCCGCTTCCTTAATTCTTTGGTTGAGGGTCTGGCCGCTGGAACTAGCGATCACTCTCCCATCAGGGTTGGCTTCACAGAGCAGCCTACTTGGAAATCACGCCCTTTTCGGTACAACAACAGTTGGTTTCTTTCAGGTGGTTACTTGGAGGCTGTTACGGAGGGTCTTCTTAGCCACCAGGAGGGTACGACTCGGTATCGAATGGTGCTTATGCTCAAGCACATGAAGAAGGCTATCCGAAGTTGGGTGAAGAGATTGTCCAAGCCCTCTCTAGAAGATAAGGAGGCGGAGCTCAGGGACATCCAAAATTTTATGCAACCGGACATGCTGAACGGGAAAGTCAACAGTCTACGTCTGCAGATGGAGATTAGTGCGGCCCAGCGCGCAAAATGCTCCTGGCTCAAGAATGGCGACCGCTGCTCCAAGTTCTTCTATGATGTCATCCGGACAAGACAACATAGGAACAACCTTTCTCAGCTGCTCGGTGGATAGGACAATCTGGTGGGAGAGTCGTCGAAGATCCAAGGAGAGGCTGTCAGGTATTACTCAGAGTTGTATTTTCAGACTGACTATCTGTCTGTGTTCCCGGATATAGTTACAAAGAGGTTGGTGGCACTCTATAGGAATAGCCAACTACTTGTCCTGGTCACTATGGAGGAGGTGGGGGCTATCATCATGAAGGTAGATCCCAACAAAGCCCCAGGGCCGGACGGATTTAGCAGTGAATTTTACAAACGCCATTGGAATATTCTGAAGTTTCCAGTTTTTGAGGCGGTCCAGGAGTTCTTCACTAAGGGTAAGCTGCTGAAGGAGCTGAATCATACATTCCTGACTCTTGTGCCAAAGAAAGATGATGCGACATCGCTGGCGGACTTTAGGCCTATAGCGTGTTGTAATTATCTTTACAAAATAATTACGCACCTTATATGCCGGCGTATGGAGGGGATCATGCAGGACTTAGTCTCTCCGAATCAGACGGCTTTCATAAAGGGGAGATCGATTGCTGAGCACAGTCCCCTCGCGCATGAGATGGTGAGGGGCTTCAATAAACCGAGGGAAAAAGGCATGCGTGAAGCTGGATCTGAGGAAGGCCTACGACATAGTCAATAGGGACTTCCTATGCCACCTGATGATTGTCATGAGATTCGATAATCGGTAGGTTATGAGGATTCGGGAGTGCATCACAACTCTCACCTTCTCTGTCCTCATCCAGGGCACCCCATATGGGTTCTTTCGCACCAACCGTGGACTCCGACAAGGTGACCCATTATCGCCTTACCTGTTCACGTTTGTCATGGAATACTTCATTTGTTTGATTGATATGGCAGTGCATAGTGGGAGACTTGTCCCGCTGTTCAGGAGGGTCGAGCCACATGTTACTCAACTGATTTATGCAGATGACCTCCTGGTATTCATACAGCCTTCTATAGAAGGTATGAACACGATCTCGAAAATTATGGGTGATCTGGAAGCTCTTACAGGGCTTCAAACGAATCGAGAGAATAGCCGGGTCTACTTCAGTTCTCTTTGCCCTAGGAAGGAGGAACGAGCCGTAGCTTTGGGTGTGGAGATGAGTGATCTTCCGAGGAAATATCTAGGAGTCCCTCTGACAGTCAACTATGCTCGAGACCAGGACTGTCACAGTCTGGTGGAGTATACCCAGAGGAGGGTTGAAGGATGGCAGGCTGCTGGTCTATCCTTTGGGGGGGCGCATTGAGTTGGTTAGATCGGTTATCTCGGCCCTAGCTCAGTTCTGACTCCAGTCTATTCTGATCCCTGTCGCTACCATCCGAAAAGTGGAGAGAATTTGTGTCGATTTCATCTGGGGGGGTTTGCATGCGATCTCTTGGGAGCAACTCTGCTGTCCGAGGAAGGAGGAAGGGGTGGGACTTAGACCCTTGCTGGAGATCAGGGAGGCCTCAGCGCTGAAGCTGGCATGTAGATTCATTAAAAGAGGGTCTCTTTGGGCCGACTGGATGCACAGTAGTTATGTGCAGCAAGGCAACTTCTGGACCTGTTCCATTTACAACAACAACTCTGTTAATTTCAAGCATATCTTGCAACACAGAGCTGTACTCAAATCCTCCATCCAGAGGTCCATGAGAGATAGAGCAGGAACGGACCTCTGGCGGGACCCTTGGCTAGAGCGGCAATCTCTGTTAGAGATCATGGGAGACCGGTCGCATGGGAAGGCTGGTAGGGGGCTGACTTGCCAGCGCATTATTAGGAATGGAGTTTGGAGTCCTGAAACCTACCGCCATACTGAGGAGCTTGGAGAGGTTATACGCACGGTCGGGATTGATCCGTCACTGCCAGCTGATTGTTGGATCTGGGATCCGTCGGGAGCTGTTGGGGGTTCTGGAGAGTTCAGGTTCTAAAGATGCTACAATCTTATACGCCGTACTTTCCCTACTTATGCCGACTATGAGTTCATATGGTGCAAGGGACTGGCCAAAAAGATGCAGCTTTGTGTCTACCGATTACTGCTAGGTCGCCTTCTGACGAGGGACCGACTCATCTCATTTAGGATCCAGGTGCCCAACCCAAAGTGTGTGCTATGTTACTTGGATAATGAATCTATGTGGCACTTATTCTTTGAGTGTGAGGTGGCCTGGTACATCTAGAATGAACAATGCCGTGCGCTGGGAGGATGTGACTCTGGAAGGGGGATCGGAGATATCATCAATGGGATTCGGGACCGAAGAGGGAGATGGCAGGTCTGGTTCAAGATCGCTAGAGTTCGGCTAGCTGCTGCTGTCTGGCATGTATGGAGGGAACGGAACCATCGCATCTTCGAGGGACTTACCATCCCTCCTGTAGGCATCCTCCATAACATTGATTTTGATATAAAAGATATGGAAACCTGATGAGTGGGAGCCTCACTCTGATTGTATGATTATATGTTGAGTTTGGAATAAAATTTATCATTTTTCCAAAAAAAATATATATATATATAGAGAGAGAGAGTTTGCCAATAGCACGGTGGTGCAGTAGTAAGACCGTTGGTACACGGGGGTGAGGTCCCGGGATTGAACCCTTACGGGAGTTGCTGGGTGGCAGTGGCCACGGCTCCCGTGCCAAGGCTGGCTGGGTGGCGTTGTCCACGGGCCTTGGTTTAAAAAATAAATTATATATATATATATATATATATATATATATATATATCCAGAGTGACATATCCAGAGTAGCTTCCGCTGCTGACTCCTTGCATCTTCCACTTCTCTTAATGGACGACTTCAACGCCCTTCTTCACAGAGGGGAGAAGGTGGGTGGCAGACCGATTCCGGATCAGATTTTGTATGACTTCCAGAGATGTCTTCTCCCTGCGGGGATTCAGAGATTGGCGCGTTCGGGACATATCTGGACTTGGCATAACAAAGCTGTCCGTAACAGGGTTGCTTGCCAGTTTGACAGAGCTCTAGGCAACGGGGAGTGATATCGTCGCTTCCCTAATTCTTTGGCTGAGGGTCTGGCCGCTGGGACGAGCGATCACTCCCCCATTAGGGTTGGCTTCACACGCGACCTACTTGGAAGTCGCGCCCTTTTCGGTACAACAACAGTTGGTTTCTTTCAGGTAGATACTTAGAGGCTGTTACGGAGTGTCTTCTTATCCATCAGGAGGGTACGGTCCAGTACCGAATGGTGCATATGCTCAAGCACACGAAGAAGGCTATCCGGAGTTGGGTGAAGAGATTGCCCAAGTCCTCACTAGAAGATAAGGAGGCAGAGCTCAGGGCCATCCAAAATTTTATGTAATCTGACATGCTGAACGGGATCTTAGCGGCTAGAGAGAATGAGCTGATCGGGGAAGTCAACATCCTACGTCTGCAGATGGAGATTAGTGCGACCCAGCGTGCTAAATGCTCATGGCTCAAGGATGGCGACCGCTGCTCCAAGTTCTTCTATGATGTTATCCGGACCGGACAACATAGGAACAACCTTTCTTAGCTGCTCGATGGAGAGGGCAATATGGTGGGGGAGCCGTCGAAGATACAAGGAGAGGCTGTCAGGTATTACTCAGAGTTGTATTTTCAGACCGACTATCTATCTGTATTTTCGGATATCGTTACGAAGAGGTTGGTGACACCCTATGGGAATAGCCAACTACTTGCACCGGTCACTATGGAGGAGGTGGAGGCTATCATCATGAAGGCGGATTCCAACAAAGCCCCAGGGCCGGACGGATTTAGCAGTGGGTTTTACAAACGTCACTGGGATATTCTGAAGTTTTCGGTTCTTGAGGCGGTCCAGGAGTTCTTCACTAAGGGGAAGCTGCTGAAGGAGCTGAATCATACCTTTCTGACTCTTGTGCCAAAGAAAGAAGGTGCGACAACGCTGACGGACTTTAGGCATATAGCGTGCTGTAATTATCTTTACAAAATATTACGCACCTTATGTGCCGGCGTATGGAGGGGATCATGACTTGGTCTCTCCGAACCAGGCGGCTTTCATAAATGGGAGATCGATTGCTGAGCACAGTCTTCTTGCACATGAGATGGTGAGGGGCTTCAATAAACCAGGAGGGAAGAAGACGTACGTGAAGCTGGACCTGAGGAAGGCCTATGACATGGTCAATAGGGACTTCCTGTGCCACCTGATGATTGCCATGGGATTCGATGATCGGTGGATTGCGAGGATTCGGGAGTGCATCACGACCCCCACCTTCTTTGTCCTCATCCAGGGTATCCCATATGAGTTCTTCCGTAGCACTCGTGGACTCCGGCAATGTGACCCATTGTCTCCTTACCTGTTCACGTTTGTCATGGAGTACTTCACTTGTCTGCTGGATATGGCGGTGCATAGTGGGAGGCTTGTCCCGCTGTTCAGGAGGATCGAGCCACCTGTTACTCATCTTATTTATGCAGACGACCTCCTGGTATTCCTCCAGCCTTCTATTGACGGTATGAACACGATCTCGGAGATTATGGGAGATCTGGAAGCTCTTACAGGACTTCAAATGAATCGAGAGAAGAGTCGGGTCTACTTCAGTCTCCTTTGCTCCCGGAAGGAGGAACGAGCCGTAGCTTTGGGTGTGGAGATGAGTGAGCTTCCGGTGAAACATCTAGGAGTCCATCTGACAGTTAATTATGCTCGAGACCAGGATTGCCATAGTCTGGTGGAGTATGTCCAGAGGAGGGTTGAAGGATGGCAGGCTGCTGGATTATCTGTAAATATTCTCAATTTTATGCATATTTTATGATTAAAATGTGTATGTTGTGTATATTTCCAAACTATAATTATATGTATGTGTTTTAGGGTCTGCTTGGATTGATGAAAAAAAACAGAGTTAAGTGGGATTAAATGAGGGGGAGTAGAGTCAATACATAGAACCTTGTTTGGATTGGAGGGAGAGTTAAGTGGGGGTGTTTAATAACTCTTGCTTTGATTGGAGGTTTTGAGTGAGTGGAGGATTAATACAAATATGATAGTTACCAAAATAGTCTTATTACATGTGTCATAAAATTAAATTTGATTGAAATTTTGATTAGAACTTGTCAAAATATCTTACAAATTAGGAATGTACGGAGCAACATGTTGAAAACAAAAAACAATAGGAAAAAAAATCATAATATTTTATAAAACAAATAAAGGGTATTTATGACTTTTTAAACAAAACTCCTCAATCCCCCTCGTTAACCCTCCGAATTGGAAGGTTAAAAAAATAGATAAAAGAGGGTGAAATAAACCCCCACTTAACTCTCTATAACCCTCCCTCCTAAATCCCACCCTCAAACCAAGCATGGTTTTATTTTCCCCTCACTTAACTTCCCCTCACTTAACCCTCGATCCAAGCGGACCCCTAAAGTCCAACTTTGGACTCAACTTGGAAATACGACGAACATATATATATAAATTATATATTTTAATATAATTTAACCACAATTCTAACTTTGGGTTCGGTCCATTAAACAATAAAATAGTCCAACCGAATCGAGTATCGGTTCGATTCAGTTTTGGTTATGGCTAATTTATGTTCGGTTTCGGTTTTAGATTATTAGAAGTTTGATTTATTCGGACTATTCCGATTCCGTTGAAACTGAATAAACCTGAATAAACCGAATACTCATCCCAAATTATTCCAATCAAAATCATCAGAAGACTCAACCATTCATCACTAAACTCTATGGTCTGGTCCAAGTCTTGATTAAAATTTCAGTTTTCCCAGGTCTCTTCCGTTAATAAAATCTTGATCAAGGAAGAACATTGACCATGACTTGGCTAATTATAGTGGGCCATTTCATTGGCCATAACAATAGGACCTGTGGTGGTGGTGTGGGCATATCAGACATTGAATGGAGAGGCCTGTGCAAGTTGGGCCTATGTTGGTTGGACAAGAACATCCTGTCGTCAGGGGTGGTCCTTGCCCAGTGCAGATTGGACGACGGTCCAGAGCCCAAAGACTAAAGTCACATCAATATAGATGTATCTAGAATATTTGTTTTATTTTAGTGTTTTTTTTTTTTTTTCATATTATGTATGGGGGTGCCATTTCGGGAGTTCTACTCGGACACCCATGAGCTTAGGGCCAGCCGCCTGCGTGTCATGAGCTAAGTTGCACACAAGTTTGGTGGGGTTTTCTTTCATGACTTGCAAGCAAAAAAGCAAAAAAGCGGGAGGGTGTCAACCTTTGAAACTAACACAACCGTAAGGTATCAAAACTCGGTATCATGAAGGACAACATGTAACCCTAGGAGTCGGGATGTGGTCTTTCGAGATATCGATCAGTGCACTCCAGCATTGTTTATCCTTCGACAGCCGAATGTCTCGACCTGGTTTGATTCGTGGTCGTATCTGAAACGTTTCTTCAAAAAGAACTCCCACCCCAAACAATTATATCATTTGAGTACTATTTTGCATTTGAATAGTTAATAATGTACTGTTCTTCTTTTCAGCAACTCCATCCGATTGAGGGGAGTGTCGAGAAGTAGTCTCGTTGGCTATCCCATGTTCTTTACAGAATGAAGTGAATTCATGAGAATGATATTCTCTGCCTCAATCACTCATGAGCCTGAGTTTGTTGACCCATTTGTCGTTCTGCCTATGCCTTGAAGTTGTTGGACTTCTCGAGCACTTCATCTTTGGATTTGAGTAGGTAGACAAATGCGTACTTTCAGTAGTCATGAATGAAGGTGAGAAAATACTTCATTATAGCTTCACAGCTTGCTATTAGTGAAGTTTGCATGCGTCTTTTTTCCTTTTTTCCATTGCTCTCCTTGGTGCAAAGTAGTTTCAGATTCTCCGGCATTAACCCATCGCAGGGACATGTCTCCTCCTCTGGCCTTTCATTTGATGTCGTAATTTGATCTATTGGACGAGCTAGGTATCCATCTGAAACAAGTTGCATGATTTACTTGACACCACAGTATGCTGCATCTTTTCCTAGATGGTACAGATTTATGAGCCTGTTTTATGAACTGAATCAAACTTCACTGAAGTCACTGTAATGAGCTGGAAGAGTTTCTCTTTGATACTTTGTTCATTAGTTCCTCCGTAAGTAATGTGTAGGTAACTCGAAGGGGAAGTTAAAAATTATCGTCTCTCTTCTAGTTCACTCTGTTATTATCTTATGTATTTTTTTCAATCTAGATTATATTGCTCTTTCTCTATAATGGATGTTTAAGATTTATGACTTACCTAAGTAATGAACATTTGTTTCTTTTCTTATTATAAGGAAAAGAGTTGAGCCTTCTGCTAGTTTTCCTAGTTTTGTTTTGATACTTTTAAATGAATCATCGTTTGTTTGCAATCATATTTCTGTACCAATCTTCTGTCGAGGATGTAGGTGATTATGTTTTACCTAAATACTCGGGTGTTCCAAATTTAGTACTCCTTCATTTCCAATTTAATTATTTCAGAATAAATTTTTATCTCTTGTACTATTTTCCTTTTGCCTGAATCTGATACTTGTTAGAACATGTAGACCATACATGTCTATATCTTATCAACACAATCTCTGCAGTTTCTTGTTTCAGGTGTCACATTTGATCCCTGGTCTTGTGGTAACAACTGGAGCTGCATTCTGAACCTTCAGTTCTTTCCAGGATATGCAGGTAAGGTATTGAGTCTCTTGCTTGATTTTTTTTTCCCGGCAATTTGGCTGGTAGCTATAAGTTAGTGAACCACTGTACCGAAAAGTTCGTGTTTAAAGGTTGTTCGAGACATCTTAAGATATTAAACAGAAGAGAAGATGGGACATCTTAAGATAAATATTCATAAATTTTATTCGTTCCGTAAGTTAGTTAACCACTGTACCCAAAAGTTTGTGTTTAAAGGTTGTTCAAGACATCTTAAGATATTAAACAGGTATGAACTCTGCATAATTACCAAACTCATGTATTTATATTCAGAAGAGAAGATGAGAATTTCTGTGTCTCTGATCACTTGGTTTGCTTATCTCCTAAAAAATATTCGGAAATTTATTCCTTCCGTAAGTTAGTTAGCTACTAATCTCATCTATCTGGTACTAATCTTTATTATTATTGGTTATATATTAGCAATGGAATATCAACCATGAACAACCATTTGTTTGCGTATGTTGGCATATTCCATGAAGGTTTGCAGCAAGGTTCGAAGTATCGGTATCGGACCATTCTAGTATCGGGATCGGTGGTATCGGCAATATCTGCGGTTTCGGATCGGAGTATCGGATTTGTTGGTATCGGAAAGCAAATAATTATTAATAAATTATATTAAAATTTTAGAAAAAATATTTTATACATTTAGGCATAATTTTAAGTATTTCCAGTGTTGTTTTTTAGTAGTTTTGAAATTGAATGAATAGTAGTCACCCTTGCAGATTGGTTTACATGTGATATATAAGTTTTCTTATTTTACAACCTTACTATACTTGTACACCATTGGTAATTGGTCTTCTTCGTCCAATATTTTTTGTCGAATTGACCAAAAAAGAGACCTCCCAACGTCGGTATCGGTCAGTATTGGGTATCAGATCGGAACATGCCAAACCGTATCGCTATCGTCCGTATCGGATCAGTATCGGACGATACTGCAAACTATGATTTGCATCCTAAGGAGGGGAGTTTCTAAGCAATACCTACCAAATTGTTTCCCCATAACTTTCAGTAGAAAAATTCTTAGAAGTTGCCATAATCTTTGGCTTCTATTACTGGTACAAATGGACGGAGAGAATCAAAAGACATGTCACCCAAAATAAAGTTGAAGAATTGGTGTTGTTCTTAGTGATTTTAACATCCTAGTTGACCATTTTCTGTATTATTGTTGTCATGTGCCTAATTCACTTCCTCTGAATTTTTTATACGTGCAAGTTCTTGCTTAGCATCTTCTTCTGGAGAGTCGCAGTAAAATTGGAGTTTGACACAGCTTATGAAAGCTGCTTCATCTGCTTTATTTCTTTGTAAATGTGTTTGCTTTTCATGTGCCACAAGAAAGAAGTTGCTTTTATCTTAAAATAGGATTTAACTTCGTCTTAGATCGTTATCTTTTTATTAATACATGTTTAGTTCGGAAATTTCGATAATTTTTATCATTGAAAACATGTGTATTGATTACCTTGTTGTTGTTTTTACAACTTTTCTTTCATGGTTAAGAAAAAAAAGGTTTTGTCGGCAACTCATGAAAGCGGCTTACAAAAGTAACTTATGAACATACTTTAAGGAGTCTACATAATCATATTGTTAACCTCCCCAAATTAGGCTCATACTGCAGGTATCACCTGATCTCTGACCGAATACCAAAATTGACAAAGACAATAATCGCAACATTAATCCTAAGCCAAGTTATACTTTGCCTCTTAGCCCTAACCCTAACCTAACCTAGTCTTAACATCATAAACCACCATG
Source organism: Iris pallida (assembly GCA_029216955.1). Taxonomy (NCBI): domain Eukaryota; kingdom Viridiplantae; phylum Streptophyta; class Magnoliopsida; order Asparagales; family Iridaceae; genus Iris; species Iris pallida. The sequence continues at coordinate 35,664,672 of JANAVB010033017.1, forward strand.
GTGGCTATAATTATTATTTTCTGTCAACTTTGGACAAGATATATATATATATATATATATATATATATATATATATATATATATATATATATATATATATATATATAGCCAAACAATGACCCTCTAGTCTAGTGGTAGTGGTAGTGGTAAGGCATGCGGCCCGAGTGATCAGGAGATCGATTTCCGGTGGGAGCATTCGCCACAATTACCTTCTTTCAATATATATATATATATATATATATATATATATATATATATATATATATATATATATATATATCGGGCCGCATGCCTTACCACTATCACTACCACTAGACTAGAGGGTCATTGGCTATATATATATATATATATATATATATATATATATATATATATATACACACACACACACACACATCGCGGGAGTCCCATCGTCCTCGACCGTTGGATCGAGTGAACGAGCTCGTGGGCCCACACGGGCTCCTCGATCCGATGGTGCAGGGGGGCGGGACTTCTCCCACGGGACTTTTAATCCGCGCCATATATATATATATATATATATATATATATATATATATATATATATATATAGTATTAAAATGTGTATGTTGTTGTGTATATTTTCAAAAGTTAATTATATGTATGTGTTTTAAAGTCCAACTTTGGACCCAACTTTCAAATACGATGAACATATGTATAAAAATTATATATTTTTAATATAATTTAGCCACAATCATAACTTTGGCTCGGTCCATTAAACATACGGCGAACATACGTATAAAAATTATATATTTTTTAATATAATTTAACCAGAATCATAACTTCGGTTCGGTCCATTAAACATACGACGAACATATGTATAAAAGTTATATATTTTTAATATAATTTATCCACAATCATAACTTTGGTTCGGTCCATTAAACAATAAAATAGTCCAACCGAATCGAATATCGGTTCGATTTTGGTTATGGTTAATTTCTGGTTCGGTTTCGGTTTTAGATTTTAAAAAATTCGATTCATTCGGACTATTCCGATTCGGTTGAAACTGAATAAACCGATTACTCATCCCAAATTATTCCAATCAAGATAATCAGGAGACTCAACCATTCATCACTAAACTCTATGGTCTGGTCTAAGTCTTGATTAATTTCAGTTTTGCCTGATCAAGGAAGAACATTGACCATGACTTGGCTAATTATAGTGGGCCACTTCGTTGGCCATAACAATAGGAGTGTAGGACCGGTGGTTGTGTGGGCATATTAATCAGACATTGAATGGAGAGGCCTGTGCAAGTTGGGCCTATGTTGGTTGGACAAGATCATCCTGTCTTCAGGGGTGGTCCTTGCCCAGTGCAGAGTGGACGACGGTCCAGAGCCCAAAGACTAAAGGCACATCAATATATCAATATAGATGTATCTAGAATATTTGTTTTTATTTTAGTTATTAATTTTTTTCATATTATTTAATGGTGTCCCATTTCGGAAGTTCATCTCGGACTCCCATGAGCTTAGGGCCGGCCTGCTTGTCACGAGAGCTTAAGTTTGTACACAAGTTTGGTGGGTTTTTCTAAGCAAAAAAGCGGGAGGGTATCAACCTTTGAAACTAACACAATCATATGGTATCAAGACTCGGTATCATGTCCATGGGTTGTGGGCTAGTGGTAGCAACAGGGGCTCCGGCATGGAAGGCGCAGATTCGAATCCTCCCTTAGCATTTGCCAAGCCGGAGAAAAGGGCACTTCAAAAATAAGAATAAAGACTCGGTATCTTAAAGGACAACATGGTAACCCTAGGAGCCGGGATGTGGTTGTTCGAGATATCGATCGATGCACTCCAGCGTTGTTTATCCTTCGACAGCTGAATGTCTCGACGTGGTCTGAGTCGTGGTCGTATCTGGAAACTTTTTTTTCAAAAAGAATTCCCACCCCAAGCATTTATATCATTTGAGTACATTTTTTGCATTTGAAAGTTAATAATGTGTTATGAATCATTCTGAGATATGCTATAGTTTTTTCTTGTCCTCGCCAAATTATGTGACTATGTTTAACATTGCATACATTGTGCTTATAAATATAAATTCATATGCGAGCTACTAATTCCTTTCCTTGATAAAATAGACATACATTTTTTCTTTCCTTCGTATCCTAAATTAAGTAAACGACAAAGAAAGTGCTAAAAGAGTAGAAGTTGTGTATAACTTTCTTGTTCCATTTTTTCTCTCTTTTTATATATATATTTTTATTTTTTATTTTTTATTTTTATCATAGGAGTTGGCTCACATCTAGTCCATTTTAGTCCACCCAGCTTGAATTTTTGGTTCATTCTTGAATCTAATATTCTTGCGCTCGTTGATTAAAAAATCCTCGTAAATATTAAAAGACTTAGTATACATAAATAAGTTTCCAATGAATTTTATATATCCACATTTGTATAACTTTCATGTTATCATAAACCTAATATTAATTCTCACATTTAGTGTAATCTATAATTCAGGGAATATAATATTCTATGCAAAACAATTATTATCGAGTAATAATTGTCAAAATCGAACTCAACTGGCTCTTGTGATCAGCAAGGAGCGGTATAACCTCCTTGGTTAGACGGACGGTCTCGGAAACGAATTGCGGGAAAGGTGTGGACAATGGATCCAATTGGAATGAAAGGCAACGTGCACAAAGTTATGTATGCTATGTCGGGTATCACAAAAAAAATTATAATAATTGTCAAAGAAGAAATCTTCATGAGTACAATTTATTCAATATTTTCACTTTAGCCTAACAAAAAAAAAAGAATAAAAATAATAATTTAGGGAATGTCACATATGTTGCTATTATATGAAAATTAGCACTACCAACACAAATTATAGTTCAATAGATTTAATTTTTTCCACCATGCAACCAATTATTCACTACCAAACGAAATATACGTTCACATTGTCCTTTAAAATGTAATAAAATCTTAACGATTACATTGATACTACATATACAAATACAAATGTACTTCGCGACTTCAATTTTTCTCTTTTATATTTGTCCCTTTATATTTCGACATTCGTGACTTCCATCCTTTCTCCATTTTTATGAAAATTACAAGGAGCACTATATTTTTTGATAGCGAATATTACAATTTTGGTAGTTCTTGATGAACATATACAGGACTGCTGCTAAATTTTTGGCAATTGCTGTTATATTTTGTACGGTCAAAATTTTGACAATTTTGTGCATATCCAAGAGTAGGAGCGAGCATTCCGTTTCTTCGCTTTCAACTGAACCGAAATAGTCAATACCGAACAAAACCAAAATTCTAAAAATTTAAAACCGAAATCGAACTAAAATTATCTGAAACCTAACTAAACCGAATAACAATTCGGTTTGGACTATTTCTATTGAATAATGGGTAGGGTCCAAAGTTGTAATCATGGTTAAATGATATAAAAAATTATATATTTTTTTATACACACATTTGTTGTATCTGCGTCCAAAGTTAGACTAGTTGTTAAATTACCAAAATTTGGTTTCAAAATACAAATAGAATTTTTGTTTTCAAAATATACACATTTTAATTACAACATATGCATAGAATAGAGATATTTACATAATTGCACAAGTCTTAGTCGGTTTTCGGTTTTGAACCGAAACCGAACCAAAAATCGAGAAATATAATAATTTTTTTAGCATTTTTGAAACCAAAATCGAACCGATTTTTTTTTTTAAATCGAACCAAATCTATTATTCGATCGGTCTGGTTTGATTTTCCATCCAAACCAAATAATGCTCACCCCTATCCAAAAGTGTCAAAAACTTGATAGTCATGTATAAAAGAAGTTTATTTTCAGGATTGACAAACTTTTGTCTTAAGTCCTCTCTCTTTTTTTTTTAATACTACCAAAATTTTGACAATTCTGTACATATTAAAGACTGCCAAATTTTTTGACAATTCTACAAAATTACTCCTTTTGATAGAATAAAGTAGCATAGGTCTCATCGTTCTCCTCCTCTTTGATCTGATTTGTTTCGTCTCCATAAATTATGATTTTTATGACTTTCTCTTAAGGGTCATCTGGTATGCGGAATACTATATATAGTCGAAAATTTTATATTTCTGAAAATTAAATTTTCGGTAATCAATTTTTTTAGAAAATTATATTTTCATGTTTGGTGAATATATAAATATTTTCGAAAAAAAAACTGAAAAAAAAAAAAAAAAGCTTAAATAAAAAAACCCAAAAAAAAAAATCTAAAACAACAAAAAATAAAATAAAAAATCTTTAAAAAAATTTAAAAAATGATAAAAATACAAAAATAATAAAAAAAGTATTAGAAAAAAATAACAAATTTTTTTTTGTCCCGGCAAAGAATGCATATCCACATATTCTTAAGTGATAGAATTTTCATATCTTGTGGTTAAATTGTTTATCGGAATATTTTTAATTTTCGAGAATAAATTTCTGTAAACTAAATAAACATGAAAATATTTTTTTTCTATTCTAAAGTTTTTCGGCAATAAAAATATTGTGTACCAATGTTATAATCGCCCTCCATTACTCTCCATACCATTAGAGACACAAGTACTATGTCACTATTATCAATATCGTTTAATAAAAATAAAAATAAAGATATAAACACCGTCCTCATTAATCCTTCTAATCACAAATATTTTAATATAATAAAATAAAATAAAATAATATAGACGTCCTCATCCTCGTAGCCACTAGCGACACAAGTACTAGATTGTTATTATCGATATCGTTTAGTAGCGAAACACGTTATTTTCGAGATTGTTGCATTTCGGCGATACGCGGCCAAATGGCCAATGGTTGCTTCTCTACAAAGTCCCGTAGGAATCGAAACCGAATAAGCAAAATCAAAATCGAACCGAATTGGTCAATAACCGAAATCGAACCGAATTAAATCGGTCCGGTTTTCGGTTTATTCGATTTTTTTGGTTTATTTGTGTTTTTTTTGTTTATATATATATATATATATATATATATATATATATATATATATATATATAAACTAAATTTTCTTATTCGGTTTTTGGTTTTGGACCGAAACCCAAAACCGAAACCGAATAAAAAAATTTAGTATTTTCAAAACCGAAATCGAACCGATTTTTTTTTAAAACCGAACCGAATCTCTTATTCGGTTCAGTTCGATTCGATTTTTGGTTCAAAACCGAATAATGCTCACCCCTACACGAAAGGCATGGAGAAAATTTTAAAAAAACTATATTATTAACAAATATTTTACGACGCTCCTACGTCGTCGTCCGCAATTTATGATCGTGGACGTGACCGCAGGTCACGTGACGGTTTTTTTATTGATTTTTTGGTCCAAATTTTAAAGAGATAAAATTCGATAATAGCAAGAAAAGTCAATGGTTGGCTATCACGTGAACCTGCGAACATGTGTGCGACCCAACGAAATATTAATTTCTAATATTTTATATGGTCAACCACACGTAATTAGCAGTCTTCCTTGGTCTATGCACCTAGAAAGTCTAGAAGGGGACATAGTCCAATAGAGGGAAAGTGCTGAGGAGAGGGCAAGAAAAAATACTTGGAAAATATCTCCCTAATATAATCTTATCTTTCAAGTGTGTCGTACGTTTGATATGATATTTATAGATTAGGATAATGACTTTGGTATATCTCGATGGACTTGAACGAGTCCATTAAGGTGGACTGACTATGACACAATGGACACATCGGACACGGAGGTGGCTCTAAAAAGAAAGAAAAACACATCCGTTTATTACTAAATCAAGAAATGGATTATGCTCTCTTTTTGTTAGTGTAAAGAAAGAAAAGAAAAATAATTCTTTGTTTCTTTCTTATTTTCTTTTTCGATATTTGGAACACCAAGGAAAAATTGGAACGGCTAGTGAATTCTTAGATGGATAGAGAAAACTATTTCTTTTTTCCTATTTTTCTTTCATTTGAAAACTATTTTTCTTTTTTGCATTACGTTCGTTATGTTGGAACCGTTAGAAATGATCAATTAGAATATATTTACGATAAAAAAAAGTTTCACTTTCGAGTAATTTTGAGTAGGACATGTACTTGGTACAAACTCTTATTTTGATATTCTCTTTGGGATATCTTAAGTATCATTACGTTCCTTCCACGAGTTTGTGAATGTTCATCTTTGCTTTCTCTTATTTCAACCCTTTTTTTTTAATTGTCCGTCATATTCTCTAGACTTGTCACAACTTTTTTCAATCGCGACTCTAAAAGGTGACCACTTAGACAACTCAGCCAGTAGATCCGCACGCAGCATCGGAAGTCGTGTCCCAAAAGTACTACAACAGTGTTATTTTGGCATGTGCGCGTGCACAGTCTGTGCACGCGCACGGCCGAGCACGACAGAGAAGAGGGAGGACGCTGGAGCGGGAGAGGGAGAGGATGGGGGGGACGTCGGCCGGAGCGGAAGGGGGGGGGGGGGGGGGGGGGGGGGAGGACGCCGGCCGAAGCGGGAGGGAGGGGGGGGGGGAGGATGAGGGAGACGTCAGCCGCCAGATGAGGAGGGAAGACGCCGGAGTGGGGGGGGGGGGGAGGCGTCGGCTGCAGCGGGGGGAGGACGTCGGAGCGGGAGGGACAGCTAGAGGCGGTGTGCTCGGCCGCGCGCGTGCACCTGTTTTACGCGCTGCGAGCGAAAAAAACATTTTTGAAAGTACTATTAGCTATATTTTAACAAGTGCTCTTGATTATTTTCCAATAACACCTTAATTAGTGAAATTCTTCATATACCCATAATATTTATAATAAATTTATGATAGATGTCACAACAAAAATGCCATGGTCCAAAAAAAATCCATTGATGAACTAAGAAATTACAAAATCCCCAAAATCTCCTCCCCATAATAAAATACATTATTTTATTCAAAATTTCCCTTTCCTAGTAACCACCATCACCCCCCACATGTCCCCTATAAAACTAGCCCCAACCCCCATTTCTTTTCAAAAATATAGAGCCTCAAACAAGATTAAAATTTTCCTTAGGGACCTCTCAAAAAATTTACATTTTACACATATTTCCACAAGAGAGAATTTATAGGTTTGTGATCCACTTCTTCTTCCACAACTAGCGGGGGGCTGCGAGAAAAGAGTGGAGTGAAGGAAAATTTTGACAGAAGCGCTCGGAAATCCCAACCCCTTCGAAAAAATCCACCAAGATTCCAGCTTTCCGAGCGGGGAAGGGGGGAAGGGTGGTGACCGGACGCCGCCAGCGGTCGGCTGATCTCTCGCTCTCGGCTTTCGGGCGGTGACCCGACCCTTCTCCGTCGGGGGAAGAAAGGAGCGATCTTTGAGGGGGTGTTTCGCAAAAAGAGAGAGAGAGAGAGAGGGAATTCGTTCCCGATGCCGGAAGGAGGGGGCTACTACTGCTCGAAGAAGACCGACGACATTTGCGAGGACGTCTGCGGGCCGGTAATTTCCACTATATTCAGATCTGACCCCCTTAAAATTTCGATTTTTTTGACAAATTTGATTGCTCTGGCGAATACTCATCAATTTTTTAGTCCGCATAATGATTAAAGTTCGGATCTTTGAACGACCTGGATGAGAAAATAGGGTTTTTGGATCCGAATTGGGAAACCCTAGTTTTATTGCCCACATAATAATTGACGATTTTATGGATTGGTGAAGATTGCGTAAAGGTTTGATCTTTATTGTACGCGGGCTTTATTTATTAGTTGCATATTTAATGATATATGCCATGTATGGAAATGATTTCTAATTTATTAAAAATCATCTGTATTGAATATTACTGCTTATGGCTAGAATGCCATGATCAAGTGGAGATATAATTGGTTGTTTATTAATTTTTATTTGAATTATAGGTTGCAATTATGTTAGGGTTAATGATGGGTAAATTATATTGAATTTGGTTGGATTTACCCTTTTTTTTGGGTAATTTTTGTTCTAATGTTTCTGCTTATGGAAACTCATATATGCCATGTATGGAAATGATTTCTAATTTATTAAAAATCATGCCTTTGTTGAAATTACTGCTTAGAATGCCATGATCAGGTGGAGATATAATTGGTTATTTATTAAATTTTATTTGATTTATAGGTTGCAATTGATTGGTAAATTATATTGAATTTTGGTTGAATTTACTGTTCTTTTTTGGGGTAATTTTTGTTGTATATTTGATTAATTAATTACTTATTTTGTGGGTATTTTTGTTGCAAATTCCAGCAGGCTAGCAAGGCTGCACTGAGCATGTCGAGGCTCCGGTGCGCGCTCCGGGGGTTCGACCTCAAGGCCCTCCTCCTCCTTCTCGTCGGCGTCCCGGCCTTCGTCTTCTTCGTCTACCTCCATGGCCAGAAGTTCACCTACTTCCTCCGGCCCCTATGGGAGGCCCCCCCGAAGCCCTTCAACAACATCCCCCACTTCTACCACGAGAACGTGACGATGGCAAACCTCTGCCGCCTCCACGGCTGGGGCATCCGTGAGACCCCTCGCCGCGTCTTCGACGCCGTCCTCTTCAGCAACGAGCTCGACATCCTCGCCATCCGCTGGAACGAGCTGCACCCTTACGTATCCGAGTTCATCCTCCTCGAGTCCAATTCGACCTTCACCGGAGTGAAGAAGCCCCTGTTCTTCGCGAACAACCGGGACCGGTTCGAGTTCGCGGAGTCCAGGCTGACCTACGGTACCGTCGGGGGGCGGTTTGTGAAGGGGGAGAACCCGTTCGTCGAGGAGTCCTACCAGCGGGTCGCGCTGGACCAGCTCATCAGGATTGCCGGCATCCAGGACGACGACCTCCTGATCATGTCGGACGTCGACGAGATCCCGAGCGGCCACACGATCAACCTGCTGCGGTGGTGCGACGACATCCCGGAGACGCTCCACCTCCAGCTCAAGAACTACCTGTACTCCTTCGAGTTCTTCCTGGACAACAACAGCTGGAGGGCTTCCGTGCACAGGTACCGTGCAGGCAAGACGAGGTACGCCCATTTCCGGCAGACGGACGACCTGCTGGCGGATTCCGGGTGGCATTGCAGCTTCTGCTTCCGCCACCTCAGCCAGTTCGCCTTCAAGATGAAGGCCTACAGCCACGTCGACCGGGTGAGGTTCCCGTACTACCTGAAGCCGTCGAGGATCCAGGACGTGATCTGCCGAGGCGCGGACCTGTTCGACATGCTCCCAGAGGAGTACACGTTCCAGGAGATCATAGCGAAGCTGGGCCCGATTCCGAGCTCGTTCTCTGCCGTCCATCTTCCTGGGTATTTGCTCCAGAACGTCGACAAGTACCGATATCTCCTTCCCGGGAACTGCAAGAGGGAGAGTGGCTGACGCCAGCGGTGGTCGGTGTCGGAACTTAGTCAGGACGATTCTTCTGACGGAAGGGGGGGGGGGGGGGGGGGGGGGGGGGGGGGGAAGCTGGATGACTTATGTTCATACTGAGAGAGTGTATTTTGAAGGCTTTACTAGTTTTGATCAATACTTCTTGGGGGGCACATTTCATTGCCAAAGGAGCTCAGTTGGGGGACTGTAGCTATCGCCATGGGAGGTTTGTCTACTCCTCAACTGGTATGTCATGCCACACTTGTTCATGCAGAATGCAAAGTTTTTGTCCTGTGGGGATTTGTTATTCCTTGAAACTAATTTATTCATGTATTCTTCTTTCCATGCCTAGCTAGGTCTTCCATTGACTCCTTGATTGTACTTACTACGGTGATAATAATGTTGATTTTCTCATGGATATATGCATTTCTTGTCTCAAAAATTGCATCAATATAAACATCATCCATTTGGCAATCGTCCTCGACTTTGATCCAAGGTTCGCGGTATCGGAATCGGTATCGAACCATTCCTATCAGTATCGGTATCGATAGTATCGACGTTTACGGATCGGAGTATTGGATTTTTTGTTATCGGAAAGCAAATAATTATTAACATTTTAGAAAATATATTTTATACATTTAGGCATAATTTTAAGTATTTCTAGTGTTGTTTCTTAGTACTTTTGAAATTGAATAAAATAGTATTCACCCTTGCCGATTGGTTTACATGCGATAGATAAGTTCTCTTCTTTTACAACCTTACTATGTTTTTACACCCTTGTCGATTGGTCATTTTCGTTCAATTTTCTTTGCCGAATTGACCGGAAAATAGACTCCCAATGTTGGTATTAGTCACTATCGAGTATCGGTTGGTATTCTATTCGGGAGATGCCAAACCGTATTGGTATCGAACGTCTCAGATGGGTATTGGCCGATAGTGCAAGCTATGGTTTGATCACTCAGTATTAGTTTGCAACATTGCATTTGAAGTGGAACTTATCTTATAAATATTAGGTTGTGTGTAACAAGGAATATCGAAACACTTCCACTCATGGATGTTCCATTCTTTAGTAGTTTTCCTAACTTGTGTTGCATAGCACGCCAATTTCCTTGAGATGATGTAAGCCTGACCATATGTTTTTAATTGTAGGCATTTATCATTTCTGTAGCCATTCCCTGTAGGTGGAATTCTAAGTACTGTTTCATTGTTTGTCAATGGAGTTTGGACTATGTTTCTATATTAGGTGTTTAAATAAATTGGAGCACTTATCCCCTTGAGGAAGTTGTCTGGGGGAAGTCCTCTGGTCATGCTTCTGCACTTCAACCAAGGTTCGCAGTATCGGTATCAGAAATGGTATCGGACCCTTCCTACGAGTAGTATTAGTATCAACAATATCGGTGGTTTCGGATCGGAGTATCAAATTTTTTGGTATCGAAAAGCAAATAATTATTAGTAAATTAAATAAACTTTGTATTTAATTGTTGTTTTTTTACTAATTTTGGAATGGAATGAAATAGTAGTCATCTTTGCTGATTGGATTACCTGAGTTTTACTTTTTTTTTTTACATACTTTTACAACCTTATTATGCTTTTACACCATTGTTGATCGATCCTTTTCATTTAATTTTATTTACCTAATTGACTGGAAAACAGATCTCCATTGTCGGTATTGGTTAGTATCGACATCGAATTGGGACATGCCAAACCGTATCGGCATCGGCCGATACTGAAACTATGATTTTCTCTCCTAGGGACATATGACCTGATCCTATATCAGAGGAAGTCCTTACCATTCAGGTTTTGTTCTCCCAGATCCTTGCATAGAATTCTGCACCTCCTTATGGTCACTTTCAGCTGTATCTTTACGTTTTAATGGCGTAGTTTTGAGAGATGTAAGTCTGTAGTAGATCAAAGAATGATGCATATGTGAAAATTGCTTAACAAAATAAGGTTTCTCCTACCCCTTTTACTGTACTGTCAAGAAAAATTGCTTAGGGTGATGGGGAAAAAAACTGTCTTGTTTCTGCAAGATAAATTGCCCATTGCTTCAAGTAACCAAGTAACCTCCTGACCTGATGTGTGTCTTCATTATCTTGTACAAATGTAGTAATACCTAGACAAGGAACACAAACTTATGACAGCCAATAAAATCTCAGTTGTCTATTGCAAGGTTCGCGGTATCGTGATCGGAAATTTCGGCTATTTCGGATCGGAGTATCAAATTTGTTTTGGTATCAAAAAGCAAATAGCTATTAATAAATTATTAAAATTTTAGAAAAATATATTTAATACATTTAAGCATAAGTTTAAGTATTTTCTATGTTGTGTTTTTTGTAGTTTTGAAGTAGTAGTCACTCTTGCCAATTGGTTTACCTGCTATAGATAAGTTTTCGTCTTTTACATGCATTTAGATCCTTGCTCTTTTGTCTTTTTCGTTCAATTTTCTTGGTTGGGTCGACTGCAAAAGAGATCCCAAAAGTCGGTATCGGATCGGAACATGCCAAACCATATCGGTATCGGTCGGATCGGTATCAGCTGATACCGCAAACTATGATATATTGTATCACCCTCCATCATACTGATAATAGGTTGCTTAATCATCTTAACAAAATAGGATTACAAGCCAATAGAACTTTGAGTTATTAGGAAAGCTAGGATTGGTTTGCTTATTTTTCTGTTCCTGTCTGTGAATTTCTTCTTTAGTCTGTTCTTATTTCTTGAATTTGTGAATTGGCAATGTTTAACTTTAGGTTAAGGAATGTGAACTCATATTTGGAGGGGAAAGAGTTACTTGGACATGATCCTACATGTGGTGTTTGGAAGCCTGGGGATATCCTTCAAATATGTGGCGCACTGAGAATATGCTTACATGGGAATACAGATATTTATAACTGAGGATCAAGTTAACCAATCACATGACTTGATATTAGTTGTGTTGCTTGATACAACCTTGACTAGGACAATCTTTCATGTTAGAATTGTCATGACTGCAAATGCAAATGGGGATATCAATATCATCATATGGTTTGATGACTTGTACCTGCATAATATCGAGCTCCGTGTGTTTTTTAGGTGTCCCACGTGTCAAAGTGTTGAATAAACTTGATATTAGTTTCTAGTACACAGGGACAAGGGGATCTCGTGAGTTTCTAATTTTTCAAACTCGATCATGAAAAACCCGTCGGGTTACATTCATATTTGATCTCTTGATTTTCTCAACCGGCTAAAGAGAAGAAATCGTGTTGACCAACTTGCCGAAGCAAGCTAGGACATGGAGGTGTTGTAAGTTTTAAAAAGCTGAGCGTTTAGGTGTTTTGATGGTCCAGAGAACCCCTTTTGAATATGAAAATTTCAGTGATTTGGTGTAAACCCTCTTTATGTCAGTAAATTGTGAATAAAAACCTGGATGTTTGAATGCCTCAGAGTGATGATGAGCATGTATATTGTTCACTTTGTAGCATTGCTAAATATCATTCTTGCTTTAATTTTTCTTGGTTTTTTTTAATATCCTTAACTATTCAAATTGTTCAATTTGATAGCTTATATTTTCATATTGTAAATAAATTATACAACTTACTATCCTGACAAAATTGACGAAAATGTCAAAACTATCCAAAATGTCCCTCAACTCTCATAATCTTCTCCCCGCCGTTCTTCTCCACAAAATAGCCTAAGCCCTACCCTAATTCTTGGCCACCGCATTCTCTTTATATTGGGATTGCAGGGGCAAGGGGGACGACACATAAACAGGGGTTGGGATCGCGAAGGAAGGTAGGAGACGTTGGTCTATTGGCGACTTCGGGGTTCCTGTGGCCGGAGCAGATAAGAGGAGATAGAGGAGGAGGTGCCCCAACACTAACGTAGGGGGCTCATATCTCGCCGGCAGCATAGACAATGGGGGACTTAGTCTAGTCGACAATGGAATCGAGTAGACCACTGCCACCCATTCTCTCTGAGTTGAGTAGACCACTGCCACCCATTCTCTCTCCCCCTCCTCCTTCCATGTCCTGAGCGCGATTTGTCGAGGGATGAGGCATGTGGATCTTGTCCGTTAGAGCTCGCTCATTGGAACTAGGGGTTGTTGAGGACGACGAAGGAGCAGCGAGAGAAGGAAAAAGAGAGGAGGAGGGGAACAAATTAGGGTTAGGGTAGTAAGTTGAAGAAGTGTGATAGGGTGGATGAATTTAGGTTAGGACTTTGTTCGAATTTAGGGAAGTTGAACAATAGTTGAGCGCATTAACTGGTATAATATGAGAATAGTTGGACATAGTTGAAGGTTTCTTTTGTGTTAATGTAATTATTGACATTTATTTTTCTCTCATTGCTCTTCTTGTGTCATCATTATTATTTATTTCCTCTACTACATGGTTTGAAAAGCCACTTCATGTTAAGGGACTTTGTATATAGAGAAGACTTTGCTGTTGAAATTTGACTTTAGTTATAAATAATGCAGTTGTCCAATGTGTTAGGGAGTCTGAACCTCAGATAAAGGTAGGAAAAAATGACTCTAAAATACAACTTTTGGTTTATCATAGTCAATATTCATTTCCTTTTACTGATTCAGGTTCTGACTGAGGAGTATTAAACAAATAATATTGGAGGGTCATTAGTGGCAAATTGCCATATGAATATTGTGAGTGTAGACTAATTGTAGAAATGTTTTCTCAGAATGCTTAAAAAAGAAGGGTTACTCTGGCCAAGGAGGTTTGAACTGACCATTTCTCTTTCAGAATGATTTTATACACTAGTAACACGTAAAATAATTTTTTTTTATGATGTAGTTAAAAATACTTCAAATATTTAAATATATTTAAATTTAGATTTGTTAAACAATTTAAATTTTTTAATATTTACTTTATATATATATATATATATATATATATATATATATATATGTGTGTGTGTGTGTGTGTGTGTGTGTGTGTGTGTCTAAAAGATAGAAAAAAAAAGTTATCCGTAATTTTTAATAAAATAAATGGTGGATGATATACATGAATTTGTAATTTTCAATAAAGTTATCCGTAATTTTCAATGATAGATCTCGTTCGCGGGGTTGTAGCATGATGGTTGCAAGTGGGGCCCGGTGCGGAAGGCACGAATTCGAATCACCTTTAGGGAGTTGGTCTCCGTAGGAAGGACACCTCAAAAAAAAAATTGATATAGATCTCTATGCTACATAGAGGGACAAAATCAATATCTAAGTGCACATTAATCTTTTGTGCTCCATTCATCTTCTACTATATAATACGGCTTGGAAATGGTTCAAAAGTAAGTCGTCCAAGCTGTAAGTATATTATCATCCATTTAAGTAAATTAAAAAAATAACTAAACAACTATTTAAATACTCCATTAATTATTATTTTTTAAAAATTAACTAAGTACTTAATTATTTAATAGGATTTATGTATAACGAAAATGCTATTTTGTCCGCTGGGGTGACCACGCGCGTGCCCGCACGCTGGCGTGTCAACCACAACCCCCCCCCCCCCCCCCCCCCCCCCCCCCCCCCTTTCCACGTGGCCCGCGGGCCAGGACTATTGTCCAAGCCCGCGGGCAACGTAGCACTGCCGCATTTATAAATATATAATTCTAGCCAAGTGGTTAAAGTGAGAGACATTTTTTTTTTAGTTGCTTGAGTTCAAATATTAGAAATGATATGTTTTTATAATAAATTTATATTAATTTTTTAGTCTTTTTTTTCGCACAGCAACGCACGTCCATATTACTAGTAAACTAATGTATTGGGCATAAACATCAGTATAATTCCTATTTTCATTAGTAGAAGTCCTAGTTTTAATAGTAAAATTTTCTTGGATTTTTTTTTCTTCTTCCTTGGATCGCTGTCTTCTTCTATTAGTTGTGCTCTTAATCATATCATGAATTTGGTTAGATTATATTTTGAGCTTACTCCTATTATGAATTCAATAAAGGATATCGTAAACCCAGAATTACATACAGATTGTGCTTAAATCTTCTCTTCACCTAAAGTTGCTAATATATATATATATATATATATATATATATATATATATATATATATATATATATATATATATTTTCATTAATATATTTCTTGATTTTTAAAATATTTTTTGAATTTTTTTTTATGCCTATATTTCTTGAATTTGAATGTTAATTTAAAACCTTGTTAGCAATCATCACAATACAATCATCACAGATGTGAATTTTAAACATGTTCTAACATGTCTAATTAATATAACAAACATAAAACAACATAAGGTACAAAGGAAATATTACAGATACAGTCAACGAATAAAAAAAAAAAGTTGAAGGACGTTGTATTGGTAGATAGCCAGCCGGTAACTGAATTGTTCTGGATCAAGTCATTCACCACAAATTTCACTAAATTTCACTAACTGGACGCACCCAAACAATTTGAATACTTTATTACCTTTATTACCTTCTTGAATCTGGGGTTTAGTTTCCTCCATTATCTTATTCTACAGATGTGGCGGAGAGAGAGAATAGAGAGAGGGGGATAGAGAAGAGGTGAAAATAGAGGGAAGGAGACGGTGAAAATAGAGGCCTGAGAACTTAGAGGGAAACACCCTTAGCTACATGCATGATATGCATGTTGCCCTTAGCTACTGATATGCATGGTGATGATATACACATAACGCATGAGGTGTCCAAGCAATTTAAAAAATTACTTATTTTTTCTAGGAACCTATTTGCATATAAAATATAATCAGTTAAAAGGTTTTAAATTATAATCCTTTTTAAAAAGAAAATTAAAATTAAAAAGATCGAAAATTATAAGTGGCCGGAAGGCGGCCACCAACAATTTCGCGAATCCCGGCCCCACAGCTGCCGTCGTCGTGAGCAAGACTGCGCCAATCCCGCCACCTCCTTCTCCTCATCCTCCTTCGGTACAACATTACTTGACGAAGAGCAATGCGGGCGACATCGACGTGCGCTTCGAATCCTTCTCTTATTATCTGTCGGAGCTCACGAAGGAGGAGCTCTGCTCGTGCGCGAACCTACACCTACGCTGCCAGAAGAAGCTCCCCCACGCGGTCTCGTCCCTGAGTTGGTTCATGCTCCCGTCCGGTCCGACCGAGTCCGAGCTCTACCAGAGGACCCTGGCAATGGCGATGGTGAAGGAGTTCGGCACCGCGCTACTCATATACGACCCCCTTCCGCTCTTCGTCCACCCGTCGTCATCATCGTCGGCAACGAGCAACAGCTCGAACAACCCGTAGTAGACGTACTTCTGGAGCAACTATAGCCACAGTCATAGTAGCCAGTCGACTGTAAAATAAGGTGGTCAAGCGACGAGTTCCGTCGCGGCCACGAGCCAGCTGGTGAAGGACGTGTTCGCCGAACGCGACAGGCGCGACGGCGGCGACCCTCTGGTGATGTTCCTCTCGAACGCCTTCCTCGGAGACGCAGAAAAGGCCATGAGGACGGATAAGTCGAAGGAGCTAAAGGCCAAGCTCGACGTGGTGCCCGAAGGCGTCCTCTTGATCGGCTCCCACGTTCGCTAAGGCGACGACGAGGGGGAGGGCAGGAGGAGGCGATCAGGTCGAGCGCGCTCGCCCAGACATTCGGTACCAGCGTCAACATCAGGACGTCGCGGGACGAAGCCCGGGCTTCGGCTTGGAGAGAGGCACTGGGCCTCGACGGCGTCCGGAGAAGTGGTAGGGGTGGTGTCACGCCCCGCTCCCGTAGGAGCGATCGTCCTCGCTAAGGCGTGATGCCGCACGAGCTTAGATTACGCTCGTGCAAGGCGTGTTCCATAACGGCCGATTTCAGCGGCTGCGACGGGGTCGTCACACAAAAGTCCCAAGCAGAGACATTGAACAATAGCAGCGAAATTTAGAACATAACACAAGTCATTTCAAAACACTCTTTTATTGATATTGAAACAAGGTTACAATAGGGCGCAAGGCCAAGATTACAAGTCTCTCATGCTCACTTAAGCTCACATTACAACTCACTCAACTCTCTCTCTCATCTTTCAATACATTTGTCGATCCAGCGGAAGCTTCGGAAGGCGATGTCCATACATTATGTCCCGTATAAGTCTTTACTCCATGCGGCCGCACGCTTCGAATCGCCAAGGAACTCCGTGCCTCGACGCATCCAAGCGAGCTCCGCGCCACGAGCTTCTACCTGTGCCTGCACATGAAAACTATGTGGGTGTCATTACTCAACTGTACCGGTGGAATGAGCTCCTCGTCCACCCATACAAACCCAACACGTTTGATTTACTTTGTTCAACATAGTCACTTCTTGTCAATTGTCTTTCTAGTCTTGCCTTAGGATTATTTTAGGACCGACGCCTTGGCCTATTTCATGTCTCTAGACCATCCCGTGCTTGCAACGACAATGTTAACTCATACATTGCCTCAAGACCCTTCTCGTGCCAACAACGTTAATCTATCGAGTCGTGTTTGCCTTATGGCACTTAATCAGAGACGCAACTACGCGATGAAGCTCCATTTTCCGTGTGACCGTGCTACGAACCCTTGCTGAGGCCGTGCCTCGCAATTCAGTGAGACTTAACCATATCGTCGCCTCGCGGCCCTTGCCGCCTAGCGGTCCTTGCTACTTTGACCACCAACTGACTAAATCGAGACTTGTGAACTTAGTGTCACTTGAACGACTTTGCCTTGCGGTAGTTTTCTGACTTAAACTCAAACAACTCAACCATAACCATGCAACTTATATGCCGACAACATAAGACTCGACGCCACACCTCGTGCCGAAGCACGACGCCTATGTTGAAACCCAATCTTAGGCCCAAACTTTGTGTTCTAACTGTACACACCTTCAACTCAACTCAATCCAAAGGCATACACGCGGATAGCCGCTATTTGTCGTCATCTATATGAACTTGGCCACTAGCATCACAAGCTATACCTTGACGTATAGCTTTGTTATTCGAGATCCTTTCAGCGCAAGGTAGCGATCCCCGCTGAAAGCCCCCGACTAACCTGAGCGGGAGCGTACTTCCAGCTTGACTATACCCTGTTTCCTCCTAGGCCGAGTCAGTCCCATGGCCCAGGGTTGCCGCTCGAGGATTCATCGCCCTTGTCGACAAGTTGTCAAATGACCATGCAAGACTTGACACAAACTGACGTCTCCCACAGTCATTCCTCTACCAAAACCAAGACTTCTATCCTTGAAACCCCTCGACGACCCACGGTCGCGAGCATTCCTTCCTTGAGACCCCTATAATTTTGTTCAACTCATGAACGCCTATTTGATAGTCCTTTCTCAAAACTCATTTTGAATCAATTGTAGTCCTTGCCTTAAACACTAAGTCCGTGCATCGTGCCTTAAAGAGCGGGACGGTACTTGTAATGTCTTAGGTCGATACTAACCCCTCGACGTGACGCGACACTCCTGCCCAAGTCGACGGGCCTTGAGATCGTGGGACTACTTAACTTTAACGAACCGCGAAAGAGCGGGACGGTACTTGTAATGTCTTAGGTCGACCGACATAACTTTGCCTAACTTAACTTCGCAACAACTTAACGAGCAAGGGCCGCGTCAAGCTTTGCCTTAACGGATCGTGCCGTGCACGCATCCAACTTGAACGACCAAGTCACTTGGGTGCCTAGACTTAGGTTACAAGCCGTTCAACGCAACTTAACTCATGGGCAAGCCAAGGCTATGCCAAGCCTTGGACGACGGGACCGTGCATGCTTTATGAAGCATTCCTGCGGGCGACGCCTATGACTTAGGCTACGTTCATACTTCGCCTACTCAACCAACTTTCCTTCTCCCAAGCCACGGGACGAAGGATCGAGTGTCATTTTCAAAGCACGTCGTGCACCAACTCTAAGCCAACCGTTGGACCTTTCCATATTCTAACTAAATTCGACCCGTCGAGATTATTTCCTTTAGCTATGTGGATTCATCTCTTTTATTATTAAGCCTACTTGTGCAAGTTGAAAACATGCGATTTATTATGTGAAGGCTAAGATGAGGCAAGTTCACCGAAACTACCCCACCTGAGCGTGCGATCGCCTCGACCGAACGATGTCTCCGAGTAGCCGTTGCAAGGCTAAGTCCGAACGCCGTCGGCGTTTCGATTCCTCCGATTGACTGAGCGGGACGGGACACTACATCATACACCACTCAAAAAAAGTTTCGTCCTCGAAACTAACTGAGTACTTACTCATTGACTTATCTCTCGACATTCAACGACTCTCACGCACATTTCTCCTAGGCATTTCTCAAATCCGAGCCACGCTCGTGCTACCCTCAATCCTTTCTTCAAAACTCACGATCTCAAAATCCTCGACACTTCTTCGTTCCTCAAGTCTCGCTTGATTCAACGTTTCACTTAGTTGGATCGTGCACATATTCTAGGCGTTCCCAAAATACATACATTTCAGCCAAGCCTCGTGATAGAGAATCCACCATCACCACTCGAGTCAGATCGTGCACATGTTCGGGCATCCCCGATACACATGCATGTCAACCGATACTCGCAAGTGGTGCCTCCACAAATCCTACCACTTTGCACTCGGACGTCTGACTAACCGCTAGGCTATGTCTTTCCGTCAGTATTGGAATCATAGTTCCCAAACAACGATATCAACACCGACCCCATCCTAAGGTCAAACCAAGTTGATAGCACGGGGTTTTTTCTACCCAAGCTCGCATCACTCCGATTTCTAAACATCGAGCATAAATTTCCTACACACATCCCAATATTTGTCGCACGGGGTCCGAGTCGTTCAGCAAAGCCATCCTACTTCAGCTTACGTTCAACCAAATTCCACGACGTATTAATATCGCTTGTTCAATAAACCATCTTACGTAGTCTATCTCTCCGAACACGTTCGACATAATCTTCTTATCATTCCTTCCAAGTCAAGCACACTACGGCACAATTCATCGCTAAACTATATTTTACATTTCATATTCCCTAAGTCATTTATCCCAATTCACAAAATCGATCACAAGGTCATCTGACTTAACAATACGTTGTGCCCCGATCTCACGCGAGTCAGATTATCCACGGTGGGCATGAATCACCATGCACGCTCCCGCGGGATAATTATCCTCATCGGGACGTAACTCTTGTTTTGCGTCTAGACTAATTCATTCTCGATGCGTGGATTGGACCTGCTCAATCCTCAAGTTTATTCAATCATCAATCGCAAGTCCTAACATCCTCAAATTGTCCTTCGCATCAAACCGACAAGTCGAGACAATCAACGTTGCCGCGTCCTGATTTTCTGAGTTCGATCATTCCCGCGACATGAATCATCATGTCAACGCTCACGCGGAACAATCACCCAAATTCGACGTGACGCATGTGCGAGGCTGGAGTTGCGCTCGCGCAAGACAAGAATGTCGACGTTGTGGTTATCCGCGTAACCATCAAGACATTTCTATTTTCATCCAACATTCATCTCGATCAAAATCCTAAGTATAGCATCAAACCGAACAATAACACTTGCACGATCGTCATTCGCCGAGTCAGAGTACCCAGAGTTATCGCATATCGATCTTTGATACGCCTCAATACCATTGACAATATGCGTAACCTGACGATCTTCCTTTGCAACAAATTCTGAGTCGTGCGAATGGTGCTATCGTCCGACTGGATAATCTCCTCGAATCAATTCACAACATCGATTTCCTCAATCCAAGTTCACGTATTGTTCATCCGTCTATCTTAAGTCATCGACCAACGTATTTTCCCAATTCGCCTCAATCCTATGCTAACTTAAAACATCGAGCAATATTCACTCCAATCCTTAGAGTCATTACGTAACTTCAAAATTCCACTTTTCATGCACGCTATCTTCCCATCGTGCTAACTTTCTCTATACGATTTCACCTATTGATTCCCTTTATCAAGTCATCCGTTCGCTACACCTTAACTTTTCCTCGATTCGATTTCATCTACTCGCTCATTTTTGCGTTTCATACTTGCGAAATCCTCAATCCCGTGCACGTTCCGTGCGCGTCATTTCTAATATGTTCAAATCAACACGTCAAACTTCAAGGCTACAACTTGTTCAATGACGCTCAATCTAAGGCTTTGTATACGCGCGACGCTTGCTGATAGACTCATCGACATCCCGAATCCTCAATTGATCGATCGACTTTTCCTGAACCTATTCAACAAATTCTCAAAACTACACCACTCAGGAATGAAGCCATTCAACAAATTCTCAAAACTATCCTTTGAATCAAAATCGACTTTTTGAATCCCGTTCGAACCATTCCTCTAATTCTAAGCACGCTAATCTATACTGCATCGACGATATCGTCGCTCGATAGCACCCCTATCGATAGTCATCTCACTTTATTCAATCTAGTCCAACTCATTCTCGTCCGACACAATTTGAATCCCGTACTCGACTTTTGTAAGGTCGACGCAACTTTGGTGTAATATGCCCAGCCCGACTTAGCCAATCGTGCTTACGCGAACCATCTTTTTGTTTTGACAAAAATTGTTCTCTTACGTTTTACAAAATAGATAGACTTATTGTATGGACATCCCATGGGACAATTGAGAGAGAGCGCACAAACGATATCAACTTTACGGAAGCAACAATTTAGAGTTTGCGGAAACATCGGAGTTAAATAATTCAATCGATAGACCAAGTACGTAAAACAGTGCTCTGATACCATTATGTCACGTCCCGCTCCCGTATGAGCGATCGTCATCGCTAAGGCGTGATGCCGCACGAGCCTAGATTGCGCTCGTGCAAAGCGGGTTCCATAACGGCCGATTTCAGCGGCTGCGACGGGATCGTCGCACAAAAGTCCCAAGCAGAGACATTGAACAATAGTAGCAAAATTTAGAACAAAACACAAGTCATTTCAAAACACTCTTTTATTGATATTGAAACAAGGTTACAATGGGGCGCAAGGCCAAGATTACAAGTCTCTCATGCTCACTCAAGCTCACATTACAAGTCACTCAGCTCTCTCTCTCATCTCTCAATACATTTGTCGATCCAGCGGAAGCTTCGAAAGGCGATGTCCATACATTATGTCCCGTATAAGTCTTTACTCCATGCGGCCGCACGCTTCGAATCGCCAAGGAACTCCGTGCCTCGACGCATCCAAGCGAGCTCCACGCCACGAGCTTCTACCTGTGCCTGCACATGAAAACTATGTGGGTGTCAGTACTCAACTGTACTGGTGGAATGAGCTCCTCCCCACCCATACAAACCCAACACGTTTGATTTACTTTGTGCAACATAGTCACTTTTTATCAATTGTCTTTCTAGTCTTGCCTTAAGATTATTTTAGGACCGACGTCTTGGCCTATTTCGTGTCTCTAGACCATCCCGTGCTTGCAGCGACAATGTTAACTCATACCTTGCCTCAAGACCCTTCTCATGCCAACAACGTTAACCTATCGAGTCGTGTTTGCCTTACGGTACTTAATCAGAGACGCAACTACGCGATGAATCTCCATTTTTCGTGTGACCGTGCTACGAACCCTTGCTGAGGCCGTGCCTCGCAATTCAGTGAGACTTAACCATATCGTCGCCTCGCGGCCCTTGCCGCCTAGCGGCCCTTGCTACTTTGACCACCAACTGACCAAATCGAGACTTGTGAACTTAGTGTCACTTGAACGACTTTGCCTTGCGGCAGTTTCCTGACTTAAACTCAAACAACTCAACCATAACCATTGTCACGACCCGTACCCTTTGTAGGGGCACAAGAAGTGGGTACGTCTAGCCTACGCCGCAGTGTCGGCGGTAGAACGCTGTCCTAGGTTACTATCTAATCAACAATTCACGCAATTATATAATGTACTTGTCAAATCTCAACTCCGAATGGAGGACAAGTATATATATAATGAAATCTCAATCACAGTCTAAGCACGATAAGATAACACAGAAGTTTATAACTAAAGACTAAATAACAACGATTAAAAACTACTAAAATAATAATATCTCAAACAAACTCAAATACAAACTCGTATCTCAAGTTATTACAAATCAAGTTCTAAAACATGAAAACTAAATCAAGTCTACTAGCTGGTCTCCCGGTCACTCCTGAGTGTCGGGGTCAAAGGTAGCTAAGCCATCTCCTGCTCCAAGGCAAGTAGGGCAAATGTCCTCAGGGCAATCATCTGTAATATTTCAACAGGTCCAGTCAGGACAGAAACGAGTACAATTCATCAAGAAATCCCAAGTAAATGACAGAGAACTATAAAGCAGTTATAGACAGTTGTATTGATCACATGGCAGTTTGTACGAGTAATGATATAGAGAAACAGTTAAGGTACAAGAAAAGTAAGGTAACTAAATAAGAGGAGAAGCATAGCAAGAAAGACTGTAAAATATAATCTAGCTGAACTAGAGTAACATGATATAAGTCTAGGCGATATGATATGAGTCAAGTGTAATCTCAGTGTGAGTCTAATACAAAATGAGTCGAATGTGATTGTAATCATTGTTCTAATAAGGTGATTCGAATAAGGTGGTGCGAATAATGATTCACATGATATTCTAACAATGATTCGAATAAATTTTCCAAATGTGTTTTAAAATACTTAGATAGACATGTAAACGGCTATGGGTAAATCCGACACATCACGCACTGATCAGGTGAGAGATGGCTATCGTTCGAATATCATTCACAGGGGGTGGTTCGAATAGTGGGAATGTTCATATGTCTAATCAAGTATTTTTCCGCCCATCTAATACAAATGAATCCAAAATCCGACACATCAATCGAATAAAAGTCCAACCAGCACATGAAGATACGAATAGGTGGTTCGAATAGTGATTCGTATGGTGATTCGAATAATAGAGGTAAGACGAGTAAGTATGTGTGTCGTATACATGGATTCAGAAATAATAATACGTGTTTGTAACAGAGAATCACATACAACTAACTAGAACTGAAGTACAGTAATTGACAAATAAATGAGAGAACTATCAGAGAATATACTCGTCTGATACTCTGAAAAGAGTAGTGTACTGTCAGATATCTGCACCGGAGTCACAATATCCTAAATAGAACAGTACAGGTTATAATGTGTTTAAAATAAGATAAATGAAGTTTACGATGCAATCTACATGACTTCTAGGCCAATCTAGGTCAAAGTCAACTTTAAGTCAAAAATGGTCAACTGTCTAGGTCAAACTAGGTCCAAGCCAAACTTGGTCAACTCTGGGTCAACTGTCTATCTAGGGTTTGGTCAACATCTAAGCTAACTTGGTTAACTGTCTACTCAAGGTAGGCCAATACTAGACTATGGGTCAACTCTCAAGTCAAGTCAACTCTACCTCTAAGCTAAACTCAAACCAAATACCATTAACACATAAACCAATTTACTATATCTCATCTAACCAAAACCATCCATATTACAAGTTTATAAACCTACTATAGGCAACCCACATAACTTATGCATATATGCCTAAACCCACAAGTATCTATAACCTATAACATATATATTAACTCAAAAAAAATCTATCCTATATCACTCACAACCTAACTTTCACTCCCAAAGGACACACCCATAACAAATACTTATATACACATTACATATATCATATATCTATACATTACCTATATATATACACAACTATTTAACCTTATCAACCAAACCTCAGATATCAACATTCAAAACCCAACATCTCAGAATAATTCAATAACCCAAACTCTCAAGACACAACATGCAACTCATATAACTTATGCCAGGCCAAAACAAGGCTGCCAACCTGCCTTGCCACTGCTGTAGCCTACTACTACTACCTTGCTAATGCTAAGCAAGCCAAGCTTGCATTGCCTAATGCAGCTGCTAGGCTACTGCTACCCTCTACACCCTTCCCTTACTAGCTCAATCTAGCTTAACCCAATCTAGGCAACCTATAACAGAACATGTAGAGAAGAATGGGGATATACATTAACTATATCTGGACACTACAGAACTGGACAAGGATAGAACAATGTGGATTGAACAATGAACAACAAATACACCTATGCAGGACATGATATAACATGGTGTGGATAGGACCAAAGAGATCATGAGAAGACTGATCATAAATTGGAGAATTGGACAATACATGGATATCTTAACAAGGCACGCTAAGGGACTGAAACCTTACCTGTATAGGAACCCTACAACCTGAGACTAAATGGCCTAGCCATTCAAAACCCAAACAAGGTGTACCCCTGTGCTATTGCTGCAACCATGTTGCATTGCAATGAACCCAAGCCATGCTTTTGCCTGCAAGTGCTTGCTGCTACTGTAATGCACCATTCGAGCAGCAGGGGTTCTAGCCTAAGGGAGACCCCTCTACCCGAGCCTACCCTCTCCTCATGCTCTGACACCAACCCTCATACTGAAACACACAAATCACATGAAATTGACATACATATACACATATATATGTAACTATATGCATACAATATCTAATCTCAGGAAATCATAAACACCCTTATCAGGAACATATAGGAAATGAATTCTCAGTGTTGCGTGTGTGTGTCAATGTCAAGTGCAGTGACCTGCAATGTGCAGCAGTGGTGTGTGTCAAAGAAAATGTAACAGCATGTCAAGTGTAAAGAGTGTGTGCAGAGCAATGTAGTGCACAGGCCATATATCATGGGGTGTTAGCAGTGAATGCAGTGTAGCGTGTGGGTGTTCATTGTGAGTTCTAGGGCAATTGACAGTGTAACAGTTACATATTAAGCTCCGAACTCCCAAATTCGAAATCCCAAACAATCCCAGTTTTGGTTAACAGTTCAAAATCAGTTCGCAACCAATTTTACCCATACCAATATGAAAACATAACATAAAGGTTAATCCCAGACTTGTACTGGTGAACCAATCCTCAAATAATCATTAATTTTCAGTTTTAAAATGCATTTAAATCTCAGAATTAGTAAAACCTGTGAATTGGGTATCAGAGAAATTACGAAACCTTAATTCCAATTTCGAAAATACAATGAACACAACCAAAATAGTTTAGGGTAGAGTCGTGCACGTGTCCAGAGTCCACACGAGTCCCCACGTGTCTCCACGACTGGACACGGCGTGTCCTAGTCACGAAACACGCACAGACACTTCGCGTGCACAGACTACATCGTGCTGCGATGCAGTCGACTCGTGGACACGACTCGTGTCACTTCGTGCCACGTGGACGTGTCCCTAGGTTCGCCAAGGATAGGGGAACATGTATAGGTGTCTGTATCGTGTCCACTTAAGCCATGTCCAAAGAAATCAACGCGTATCAGTGGGGTTTACATGTGCGTGCGTGTCTGTGCAAAATTCGTGCGGGTGGGATTTCTCCCAAACCCTTCGATGAAATCAATTCAAAATTTGTGTGTGTTGTGTCAGTCAGTAGGCCACCGTGTCCAACAAAAATCAGGGCCTGAGTCGCCGTGTCGTGTCCGCAATGGCACCCGAGCAGCAGGGCAGCGCACCGGGGCCTCGTGCGTGCGTGTGTGTCTAAATATGGACACGAACGTGTCCAGAAATATGCTCAGTAGGACACGAATATGAAGTACACATATAGATCTAGGAATTCAA
Source organism: Iris pallida (assembly GCA_029216955.1). NCBI lineage: Eukaryota > Viridiplantae > Streptophyta > Magnoliopsida > Asparagales > Iridaceae > Iris > Iris pallida. Next base: position 35,691,439 of record JANAVB010033017.1, read on the forward strand.
TCAAAAAGATTTGGAAAAACAGAAAGAAAATCCCTCTTAGGCATTTCATCAAACACCTAGGTATACACTACGACACGTGTCCGATACGGACACCAAACGGACACGAAATCCACCCAATTTCGAGGTACAGCTAGGGGACACCTAAACCTAGCCTAATATGCAAAGAAATCAAAATAATAATGCAATTTAAAGGATTTTACCTATAGGTGCAAATTGCATGGAAAAGCTCCAAATGGGGGTGTTCCTCTTGATGGCCAAAAGCTCCAAATTGATCCCAAACTGAAATTAACCTCCAGAAATGATAACTATACAGAAATTAGAACCTAATGCAAAAGACTAGGATTAAAAAGGAATTAAAATGGATTTATGGGAATTTTTGGAAGGGGAAATACCTTTCTTTTCCTAGGTGTTGAAATGAAATAAAGAAAGAGGCAAGCCCTAATGAATAAGTGTTTATATAGGGGGGATCCCTATGGCTGGTCATAAGCTCAATAATTAGGGTTAGGGTTTACTAAAATGGCCCATGGGCTTAAGTCATGATCAAACAATCATTAAGCCATAAGTCATTTCATGAAACCATAAGCCATGACTTAAATTCACTTAAACTAATCCTCCTAATCCAAAATTAGTTTCTAATGACTAAAAGTAGGTTAACCTAAGTTAGACTAGGGTCACCATGGCTAGGGTTAGCTTCTAGGCTAGTTCATTAGGTCTCAACAAGTCAAGGTCAAACTAGAATTCACCAATTCAATAAATCATCAAATAATTCAAATAAGTCAAAATGACCAAATTATCCCTAGGCTAAAAATTAATAAATAAATCATCCTAATGACATGGTTAGGCTCTAGGTCATGCAGTCTCTAGGGTTTCACTAGCAGCACGTCAAAATCACAAGTCATGACTTAAGCAGTTTTTAAATAGTTTTAAAAATTATTAAAAATCACCAAAAATTATAATGTAAAATAAATATCAATAATTAATAATTATAATTATAAAATTTCAAAATTACCCTCATTTCAGAAACTGGGTGTTACAACCATGCAACTTATATGCCGACAACATAAGACTCGACGCCACACCTCGTGCCGAAGCACGAGGCCTATGTTGAAACCCAATCTTAGGCCCAAACTTTGGGTTCTAACTGTACACACCTTCAACTCAACTCAATCCAAAAATATACACACGGATAGCCGCTATTTGCCGACATCTATATGAACTTGGCCACTAGCATCACAAGCTATACCTTGACGTATAGCTTTGTTATTCGAGATCCTTTCAGCACAAGGTAGCGATCCCCGCTGAAAGCCCCCGATTAACCTGATCGGGAGCGTACTCCCAGCTCAGCTATATCCTGTTTCCTCCTAGGCCGAGTCGATCCCATGGCCTAGGGTTGCCGCTTGAGGATTCATCGCCCTTGTCGACAAGTTGTCAAATGAACATGTAAGACTCGACACAAACTGACGTCTCCCACAGTCATTCCTCTACCAAAACCAAGACTTCTATCCTTGAAATCCATCGACGACCCACGGTCGCGAGCATTCCTTCCTTGAGACCCCTATCATTTTGTTCAACTCATGAACGCCTATTTGATAGTCATTTCTCAAAACTCACTTTGAATCAATTGTAGTCCTTACCTTAAACACTAAGTCCGTGCATCGTGCCTTAAGCCAATCGTGCTCTACGCGACACTCCTGCCCAAGTCGACGGACCTTGAGATCGTGGGACTACTTAACTTTAACGAACCGCGAAAGAGCGGGACGGTACTTGTAATGTCTTAGGTCGACCGGCATAACTTTGCCTAACTTAACTTCGCAACAACTTAAAGAACAAGGGCTGCGTCAAGATTTGCCTTAACGGATCGTGCCGTGCACGCATCCAACTTGAACGACCAAGTCACTCGGGTGCCAAGACTTAGGTCACAAGCCGCTCAACGCAACTAATTAACTCATGGGCAAGCCAAGGCTATGCCAAGCCTTAGACGATGGGACCGTGCATGCTTTATGTCACGCCCCGCTCCCGTAGGAGCGATCGTCCTCGCTAAGGCATGATGCCGCACGGGCCTAGGTTGCGCTTGTACAAGGCTATTGCCAGAAACGACCGATTTGAGCTAGGCCACAGAGTCGCACAAAGTGTCCCCATTTGCAGCGGAAAGTAAACGGACACAAGTTGAAGCGAATTCAAACTATTTATTGATTTTCAAGAAGTTACAAGCGACGCCAGGCCGATATTACAAATCGCTCAAGCTCTCTCTCTCTGAAACATAAAAGGCGTGCCAAGTGGCTTACAACATGGAGTGAATCATGGCTATGTTCTGATACATTATGTCCTGTATATGGTGCTCCAGCTCCTTGCAACGCTCCAAGGCTCCAGAGATAGCTCTGCGCCTTAGCACGTTCGAGGAAAGCTCCGCACCCGATGACGTCTCCTGCATCCTGCAAGCAGACTGTGGGGTTATAAGTACATTGTTATGTACTGGTGGGGAGGCTAGCTCGCCCACAATGCTATCATTACCAAACACGTTCTATTTACTTTCGTGCACCGTCTATCATTCATTGTCTTTCTAATCTTGTCTTAGGATCAGTTTCATGCATATTTCATAACCTATCTCGTGTTGCCAAATTCAATGTGTTGCATGGAAATACATGCACGACTTATCCATACTTACCGTCCGGCCTTCCCTGTCCAAAGTAAACCAAGTTAGTCAACAATTCATAGGAAATAACTTAACGTGATTCATGTGAACTTTCAATGTCAAGGACGTGTCCCTGCTTCGGGTCCTAGCACGTCGTGGGCGTATTTTCTAACTCCTTTGCCGAAGTACTCTCGATTATCTGGTGTGTTATATTCAAGCTTGTTCAGAAGGTACTTCATTTAGTTAACTTAGACTACTTTGATTTCAATGCAAGGACTTGCACGTGGATTGCCACCAGCAGAGCCCACTTAATCTATATGCATCGGTCGCTGGCATCACAAGCCAATTTGAACATGTCTTTCCCTTGGTAATTTCTCACCTATTGTGAGCCCCTGTTTTTCAAAAATTTATTTAATTAGTGATAATTAGTTGTTAATGTCATTTTTAGCCCTAAAATAATTTAATATGATTTTAGGAACTTTTTTACAATTTTTAAATGAGTTTTAAATACTAAAATATCATTTTACAATTAATAAAAATGTTTTAATTAGTTTTGTAATTACTTAAAATATTTTTATAACAGTTTGCAAATATTTAATTTGTTTTGATAACTATTTGTAATTTGCTAAAATATTTTTTGTGCGGGATGCAAATTTTATTTGCATTTAGCTACTGTTAGGGACATAATTGTAAATCCTAAAAACTACGGGGGCCTAATTGCTAATCTACCTACCCCTCCCCCCCCCCCCCACGATCACACTCTCTCCTCTTACCCACTCCCTGCCCGTCGACCACCGACCCGCCTGCCCCCGCCATTTCCGGCCAGCCCGACCGACTCGACCCCCCCTATAAAATCCCCCTCACTTCCCTCAACTCGACCACCACCACTACGACCTATCTCCGCCTACCACAGCCCCCG
>JANAVB010033017.1:35697489-35777489 GCA_029216955.1 Iris pallida
AAACTATATGTTGTCATTTCTAAAAAGAACCAATTAAACCATGATATGCCACGATTCCAGTTTATTACATTTCTGTTCATGCTTCGTATATTTAGTTTGCTAGAATCAGTACTTGCTTCCGTCCTGACAGTATAACGTTGTAGGTATCCTTACTGAGGAGGAGTTGCTCTGTGACTCATATTATGGAGATACTGCCGAGGACCAGGCTTTGCCTTACGAGGATGTACCTGCGGGAAAACTCGTCTAGTTTGCGTAGTCACTTGGGATATTTAGTGTAGTCATGTATTAGACTACGTATTTTGTAACTGGACATGTATCCAGTTTTATATTTCAGACTTGTACTTGGACTTATTACTATATGAGACGACTTTTGTGTTTGGAGCATTTATGACTTTTATTCACTTATAGAACTGTTAGCACATTTAGTCTTATCTTGTGATCTCTAGAACAGCTTACTGCGCTTTATCTCAAGCGCAGGCTGGACATGACTCGGCCCAACAATTTGGATAGCGGGTCGTGACATATTTTTAGTGGTGGCCCATGCAGGTCCTAACTAAATTGTTTGGTTACGTTATTGTACCAAGCATGCCTGCAATTAAGAACTTAAGGTAATTAGACAACATTAGGAATGACGCTTAGAACACCTAGAGGAATGCTAGGATTGCAACATAGAAAATACATCACATGCTTGCTATTATAATTAGATTTCCTTGTCTATGAATGCTTACTTTAACAAGTCCTTATAAAGTCCTTTTTATTGTAATTAGATGGTGCTTACTCGTTCATTCCAGTATGTCACACCTGAGAATGGCACACTCTCCATCCAGTCAGCTGACCAGTTGACTGATACACCTCCACCTCCACCTACCATACTACCCCACTCCACAAATCCACCAACCCAGATGCCTCTACCACCTTCCACATCGTAGTTCCAGCAGGACCCGATACTTCCACCACCCCTATTACTATACCTACCCAGGCTTCCGTCATACTCGACGGGAACCAACTGCTTACTCTGATCCAGGGGTTCCTAACGACCCATCAGGAGCAGACTACCCTACTCCGCCAGAGCATAGAGCGTTCTGAGGAACGTACCGTGGTCCCACCACCTGTAGAGCCACGGCAGAGAGCGGGGACGATCAAGGACTTCATGGGTCTGAACCCCAAGGAGTTCTCAGGGACTGAGGGCATAGTAGTAGCAGATGACTGGCTAGACTCGGTAGAGAGGAAGCTCCTTGGAGTTAGGATGCCGGATGACCTCCAGGTCGAGGCAGCGGGATTTTTGCTGATAGACTTGGCAGGAGTTTGGTTCCGAAATGAGTCGTTGTTTGCGAGAGGGAGGGCCACTTGGGATCAGTTCAAGACCCAGTTCAAGAAGAAATTCTTCTCGACCACTGCTAGAGTAGCCATGGGGCTACGATTCCAGAACATCCAGCAGGGGAACCGTTCTGTTGACGAGTATGCGGCAGAGTTTAGTCGCCTGAGCCGTTTCGCTCCTAGTCTGGTTGCAGACCCAGAGGAGATGACCCGTAGGTTTTGCCATGGTCTAGTTCCAGACATTGGCAATCTTATAGTGACAAACGGTACGACTGACTACTACCAGAGCCTAGAGTTGGCCCGGAGCATTGATGAGCGTCTTCTGTCTAGCAAGAGGTCGGCTTTTGTACATCATGAGGAGATACCCTTACCTGTTCGATCCAACCGCAGCGCGGGTAGCGAGCCCCGTTGCACGTGCCCGTCACACCTGTCGCTAACCATTCTTTCCATCTTATCTTTCATTCATTCATTCTTTCTTTCTTTCACTTGTTCGTTCATTCATTGATTCATTCACATATTCATTCATTCATTCATTCGTTGATTCATTCATTCACTTATTCGTTCATTTTTTTATGCAACTCTCCGTGCGGGAGTCGTCTTGTCGACCCATCGGTCCCGTAGTCTTTCGATGTTGCTACACTGTACTCGGAACGACTATGTTGATAGCCTTCCCATTTCATTGTTGTAAACCATTCATTGTTTCGTTGTTGAATGCACAAGGGACTTGAATGTAAGCTTGTGCCTTAGCACGAGTGGGGAGCGCGGTGCGAGAGATCTCACATTTTTTCATGTTCTTTTCCATATTCTATACAAGCATACAAGATGGAATTATTTCCTTAGCTAGGTGTGTTGAGTCATTTATTAGCATACGCGGTGTTATCGTCTAGCGATTCTAGCATTAGTGTCCGTATTGTTATGTGTCTAGGCTAAGCAAAGACGGGTTCATCGGAGCCACCCACCTTAGCGATGTTCGTATCAGCCGAGCGATACTCCGAGCGCACATTTGAAAGTCTAAGTCTGGATCCATCTTCGACGGCCAATGTAAGCCTTGCATCGATTTTCATCAGGTCGATGCCAACTCTTCGGGTCGACGGCTCATTTGAGTCGTTGCACTTGCCGTTTGAATCGGCGTTCCGCTAGGGCGGAGCGGGTCATTACATAATACACCACTCAAAATAAGTCTCGTCCTCGAGACTTCCTGAGTGCAGGTCATCCTACCGTTCCTTAACTCATGTCGTGTACGTATCTTAGACAATTTCCTATCGAATGGGTTTTATCGTTCGATGGCACCGAACTATACTCGATACCTTTCCAAGTTCCGTGTCGCATACGTTTGGTCGATTTTTTTTTTTGAGTAACTTTTCATTCATTTTAGAGTTGATGGCACTTATTCAATTCAAGTGTTTCTTCGACTTAGTTGCTATTTCGACTTGTCATGGGACAGAAGTGGTCGCACGAGGTGCGTTGTAATTTATCAAACTCGAGAGCCGTAGGCTGAGGCAAACTCACTCATTCGTTCATGTGCATCGCAACACCCACTTACAGCTGTATTCGAGTTCATCATATCGCTGAGTTTGAATCGTGCATGTATCCAAGGCGTCCCCCGAATACGTACATTTCAACCAAGCTTAGCGATTAGCGAAGTCGGACAAGCTACTCGTGATAGTTTTGATTTGCCGATCATTTCGCTAACTTCGATTTAAAATCGAACTCATGTGTGTATCACATATCGTTTATCTCGGTCCTCGAGATGATTCGATTCACTTCTCAAGCGCTCTTGTCAACGAAATTAATACGATTTTTTCCTAGCGGGGTCGACCAAGTCTAAGTAATTTCCGTCCAATTCAAGATCAAGTATCGCACTATCACCGAGTATGTCTTCCAATCAATGATTCAATTTTTTGTCCCAACTTTACTTGCGCATCATCCATTCCTATCATTCCCTTCGTTTGGGGCCAATATCATCGTCATTCACGCAAATCCCATGTTCCACGTCCTACTCTAAGTCTTGTTGCCTCAAGTCTATCGTCCGTCCAGACGATACTGTAATGTCAATCGCACATGTTCAATCACTCGGCATAGGGTCGTCAGTCTATCTGCTAGGTCAGCTCACAAGGTCATAGTTACAAGTCAAGTCTGTGGCTCATCGTGCAAGGTCGTTGCACGACGCTTGCCCCAAATCCTATGGTCAATCCATTTGTTCGTTTGTACGGGAGTTTCTATCCAAGTTCATTTCGCTCAAATTTCTAAACATAGAGCACGATCACCTATTCGCATCAATGTATTCGTTGCGCATATTCGAATCCATTCAAATCACCCAATCGACATACTTCACATATCCATTCTAACCAATTCATGTATTCGATCACGAGGTCATCCAGCTCGACAATACATTGCGTCCCAATCTCACGCGAGTCCGATCATCCACGGTGGTTCATGAATTACTATGCAACGCTCCCGCGGAATAATCATTCTCATCGGAGCATAACTCTTGTTTGAGTTTAGACTAACTCATTCTTGATACGCGGATTGGACCTACTCAATCCTCAAGTTAAATCATCAAACACACTGATTCATTCTCGAGTTTACCTTCGCGTCAAACCACAAGTCGAAGCAATCAAATTGCCACGCCATCCAAGTTCAATCACTCCCGCTGTATGAATCACCATATCAGTGCTCACGCGAAGTGATCGTCCTAATCCTGTGCGACGCATGTGCGAGGCTGGAGTTGCGCTCGCATAAGAAAAGAACGTCAACGTTGTGGTTGTCAACGAAGCAAATCCAAGCATTCTTATTTTCATCCAAGCCAAATCAATTCGACAGTCTGACCGTCATGCGTTCAACTAGAAAATCCTCGAGCCAAGTCTATCTTTTTCTCGACACATTTTTAACATCCCAAGTATAGCATCCAACGGAACAATGAAATTTGCACGATCGTCATTCGCCGAGTCAGAGTACCCCCGAGTTATCGCATATCGATCTTTGATACGCCTCAATACCATCGACGATATGCGTAACCTGACGATCTTCCTTTGCAACCGATTTCGAGTCGTGCGTTGATGCTGTTGTCCGAGTTGGATATTCGATAATTTTTTTTTTCAAGATCAAGTTCAACTGCTATTCCTCAAGCTACTTTCAAGATCGTTGTTCAAACTCAAGTCACAATTCATTTGAATCAATCCGAAATCGTACGCGCGATCCTCTAAGTTTCCTCGATCAAGACCATTCATTTTCATACATCGTTCCGAACCATTTTCTAACTCGCGTTGCCCATTGACAAGTTGTCCAGCGACATCTCGTTTGGGACTTTTGAAGTCACGGCCAACTAAGCGTGACACGTTCTAAGGCTTTGCGCGATCGCATCGCTTGCCGACATACTCGTACGATCCATAAATCCTTTAGTCTCGCTCGAACAATTTCTATGACGTCCATACACCACTCAGGGTTCGAGCCACTCGACTAGTCGTCGACACTCATTCTTATTCTTCTCCGAACCTATCACATACACCACTCGGATTTAAGCCATACGATCTAGTCCTCAATCACGTTCGCGTCATGTGCTAAGATATCCTTCAGATTCGTTCGACGAATCTCTAGCGTAATCGCTCACGTCGCCTCGACGTACTAAGTCGTTCGCACGAATCCTCAAAATCCAAGCCAATCTTTCGGGTACGCCTAAGCGTTAACTCGATAGCGTTCCTATCGATAGACACTTAAAGTGTATCTCCGTTCTCGATCGAGTGATACTTGATATCGCTTGTAACCCGATTGTACCCAAAAGTCGAGGTGCACGACACGCGGCACAACTTAGCCAGAAGGCCGTGTGCATAGCTATCCCGTGCGGACTATATTCGAGTTTGCACGCTCACTTATTCTCGTCCGAGCGATAGTCGGTCTCGTTCGCAAACTCGTTTGCACCAAAAGGTCTAGGTGCGCGACACTCGGCACAACATTGCCAAAAGGCTGCGTGCGTAACCATCCCGTTCGAACTATACTTCGGTCTCGCGTACACGTTCGCTACTTTCAGCGTAAGGTTATCCAAGTACTCACTGCATTTGCTAACTTTTTAGCATGCGTTCCTTCCAACTCGAATCCGTCGCGGTTTGGCACAAAGGCCTTTGCCTATCGATCCCGTTCAACCGAGTACTCGTACGAACTTTTGAAAATATTAGACTTATTGTATGGAACATTCCATGGGACAACGAGAGAGCGTACACTTCTTTTGTCTCAAAACGAGATTTCAAAACTGAGAGAATCGAAATGAAGTCCAAGGACGTGAAGCCGTGCTCTGATACCAATCTGTCACGCCCCGCTCCCGTAGGAGCAACCGTCCTCGCTAAGGTGTGATGCCGTACGGGCCTAGGTTGCGCCCGTGCAAGGCTATTGCCAGAAACGACCGATTTGAGCTAGGACACAGAGTCGCACAAAGTGTCCCCATTTGCAGCGGAAAGTAAACGGACACAAGTTGAAGCGAATTCAAACTCTTTATTGATTTCCAAGAAGTTACAGGCGGCGCTGGACCGATATTACAAATCGCTCAAGCTCTCTCTCTCTGAAACATAAAATGCGTGTCAAGTGGCTTACAACATGGAATGAATCATGGCGATGTTCCGATACATTATGTCCTGTATATGGTGCTCCAGCTCCTTGCAACGCTCCAAGGCTCCAGAGATAGCTCCGTGCCTTAGCACGTTCGAGGAAAGCTCCGCACCCGACGACGTCTCCTGCATCCTGCAAGCAGACTGTGGGGTTATCAGTACATTGTTATGTACTGGTGGGAAGGCTAGTTCGTCCACAATGCTATCATTACCAAACACGTTCTATTTACTTTCGTGCACCGTCTATCATTCATTGTCTTTCTAATCTTGCCTTAGGATCAGTTTCATGCATATTTCATAACCTATCTCGTGTTGCCAAATTCAATGTGTTGTATGAAAATACATGCACGACTTACCCATACTTACGTCCGGCCTTCCCTGTCCAAAGTAAACCAAGTTAGTCAACAATTCATAGGAAATAACTTAATGTGATTCATGGGAACTTTCAATGTCAAGGACGTGTCCCTGCTTCGGGTCCTAGCACGTCGTATGCGTATTTTCTAACTCCTTTGCCGAAGTACTCTCGATTATCTGGTGTGTTATATTCAAGCATGTTCAGAAGGTACTTCATTTAGTTAACTTAGACTACTTTGATTTCAATACAAGGACTTGCACGTGGATTGCCACCAGTAAAGCCCACTTAATCTATATGCATCGGTCGCTGGCATCACAAGCCAATTTGGACATGTCTTCCCCTTGGTAATTTCTCACCTGTCATGACGTGCGGCTTGGTACACCCTAATAGTCTTTTGAAATACCCGGCCTTACGTCCCCTGGTGGCCAAGCCCGCACTCAGGCCTGTACGTAAGCCAAATTTTGATTTCCGTCCGGACCGGCACGTCCTTCACACTTTGACTGTGCCGCTGGAAATACCCTTATTTCGCCTCTCCCCCGTATACGATGGAGGTGTCCACGACCATTTCATTTTATTTGTCATTTTAACTTAACGGCTGTCTCTGCGCCGTAGGCTAACCCTTAGCCTTAATGCGTTATCGACCAGGTTGGCGTCCGTGCAGCGCGGGTAGCGAGCCCCGTTGCACGTGCCCGTCATACCTGTCACTAACCATTCTTTCCATCTTATCTTTCATTCTTTCTTTCTTTCTTTCACTTGTCCGTTCATTCATTGATTCATTCACATATTCATTCATTCATTCGTTGATTCATTCATTCACTTATTCGTTTATTTTTTATGCAACTCCCCGTGCGGGAGTCGTCTTGGCGACCCATCGGTCCCGTAGTCTTTCAATGTTGCTACACTCTACTCGGAACGACTATGTTGATAGCCTTCCCGTTTCATTGTTGTAAACCATTCATTGTTTCGTTGTTGAACGCACAAGGGACTTGAACGTAAGCTTGTGCCTTAGCACGAGCGGGGAGCGCGGTGCGAGAGATCTCACATTTTTTCATGTTCTTTTCCATATTCTATACAAGCATACAAGATGGGATTATTCCTTTAGCTAGGTGCGTTGAGTCATTTATTAGCATGCGCGGTGTTATCGCCTAACGATTCTAGCATTAGTGTTCGTATTGTTCTGTGTCTAGGCTAAGCAAAGACGGGTTCATCGGAGCCACCCACCTTAGCGATGTTCGCATCGGCCGAGCGAAACTCCGAGCGCGCCTTTGAAAGTCTAAGTCTGGATCCATCTTCGACGGCCAATGTAAGCCTTGCATCGATTTTCATCAGGTCGATGCCAACTCTTCGGGTCGACGGCTCGTTTGAGTCGTTGCACTTGCCGTTTGAATCGGCGTTCCGCTAGGGCGGAGCGGGTCATTACACTTTATGAAGCATTCCTGCGGGCGACACCTATGACTTAGGCTACATTCATACTTCGCCTACTCAACCAACTTTCCTTCTCCCAAGCCACGGGACGAAGGATCGAGTGTCATTTTCAAAGCACGCCGTGCACCAACTCTAAGCCGACTGTTGGACCTTTCCATATTCTAACTTAATTCGACCCGTCGGATATTCCCTTTAGCTATGTGGATTCATATATTTTATTATTAAGCCTACTTGTGCAAGTTGAAAACATGCAATTTATTATGTGAAGGCTAAGATGAGGCAAGTTCACCGAAACTACCCCACCTGAACGTGCGATCGCCTCGACCGAGCGATGTCTCCGAGTAGCCGTTGCAAGGCTAAGTCCGAACGCCGTCGGCGTTTCGATTCCTCCGATTGACTGAGCGGGACGGGGCACTACAGGTGGTGGCGGCAACATCGACGTCGTCCTCGGCTCCGCGGGTGCACCGGCTGTGCACCCGCGGGTGCCAAATAGTTTTTTCGTAAAGATTCATATGAATCCCTTCTTCTTCTTTTTAAGTATTAGTACACCATGTTCCTTTATATTTTATTTAGACACTGCTATGTTGCCCACATTTTTTGCCCGTATTTTTTGTCCGCATCCTACGTGGCAGCCTCCCATTGGCAGGTCTACCGGCAGTGGTCCCCACGTGAATAGAGGAGGACGAATAGAGTTCGGCTACGTAGGCCCGCGGTCACGTCCGCGAGCAGAAACCGCGGACCATTTATCATTTCTGATTTTATTTTGTGTGCATGCTGATTTGATTTACTTGGGTGACCATGTCTGAGACTTCTTACTTACAACTAGTATATATTTTATAATATTTGGAAATACATCAATTTCTTTCTTCTTCTTCTTTTTCATAACTAATTATCTAAATATTCATGCTAAATTTAATGAACAATCTTAATTGATAAACATAAGTAAGGATACTTTTGGAATAAAATCTTTCATAGTAGAGCTTTAGCTTTTTCAATTATATAGTATTATAGATTAATGAAGTCATGTTTGACGAATCTAATTGATAGGAAAAATGGATGTAAAACCAGCTCGTAGTATTCTATGGGCATAGGTTGGGAACCTAGCAGATAGATGTGTGGTGCGTTAGAAGGAAACATGCCAAAGTAGAAACTATGTTTAATTGTAGGAGAGGTCTTAATACTTCGTACTTGTAAGGGCCGGTTCAGTGTGTTGGATTGTCCTAGTCGTAGCTCATTTTGGTTGTTGACTCCGGAAAAAAGATATCAAAAAGTTACAGCGAGATGAAAGCTATAAATATTATAGCCAAGGAAAATAAGACCAATATTTTTTTATAAATACTAAGAAGCCAGTTATCTTCGATTCTGACGTTGGCGTAGAGCTCGGATTCTGAGTTCCTCTCCTAACCCATGAGCTACTCGTGATCTTTCCAGTGGAATCTCAAATAATGGACATGGGGGGTTACCAGTTCAACTAACAAGAAGGAGTTGGGATGGACAACAAAGACTCTATTGAGAGTTGGGGTCTAGGGGTTGTGCTAACCAAGGGGGTTGTCCAAACTCGATGGCTAGCTTTTGTATGGAATGGGTTGGAGGAAAGAAAATTGTTGGTGTATTTAGACACAGGATATATGTGTCTTGATAAGAATTAATCAAAGGGTAAATAAGTCATATAATATACATGACTGCAGCCTGAACACTTGTAACCTAGGAATAGATTTGAGTTATAAACCTATGTTAAATAATTTTTATACAAGATAGGTGACTAGCTTAATACATTAATAATTTTTAAATCTTTCTATAGGTTCTTTGGGATCTTTGGATTCGGTCTTTGGACCAGACTTTGTTTCAGGATCCAGACAAGTATATATTGCCATATTGTATTTTAGTTTTCTTTTATTATATGTATCTTGTGTACGTATCATGCTGGTAGAAAATATGGAGTATTTTAGGTAGTTTTTTTTTTTAAAGTCATTAACAGCCATTTCTAACGGCTAATAGACGTTAGGGACTTTTTTGCTCACGCGGACGATCTAAGAAGGGGTCAATTGCATTATTTTTCTAACGAGTCTTATTTTGCTAACGAGACAAATCTAAGGAGGGTTTATACGCACTTTACCCTTGATAAGAACATATTCTCATCATTTGGTTTGATATGTTGATTGTAGAGAATGTCTGTATTGCAAATCTTATACTTGTGCATAATGCATCTATTCTCCAAATTTGATATTGCATAATGCAGCTATGCTCCTAATTGTGATACTGAGAACAACAAATCCTACACACTTATGATGATGCTCCTAACATTTTTTCCATAAGAAAGTTGGGGATGATTGCTAAGCTTGAGAAATGGAAAAATATATACTACAATGCATCTTTATTGATGCATAAAAAATCATATGAACCTTATTAAAAAAAAAAATCTCTATTTCTCTCAGTAATTTTGTATATTGGTGGACGTCCTACAGGACTCATGGTGTGTGTGTCGGTGGGTCTCTCTCTCTCTCTCTCTCTCTCTCTCTCTCTATATATATATATATATATATATATATATATATATATATATATATATTTGGAAAAAGGTAAATTTTATTCCAAAAGAAAAGCCATAATCATGCAACATACAATCTGAGTGGGACACCCACTCATCACTCAACCATTCTCCATAGCATTTACATCAAACTCGATGTTATGGAGAATGCCAACCGGAGGGGTGACCAATCCCTCAAAGATCCGGCGATTTCGCTCCCGCCATACATGCCAAACCGAAGCAGCTAGGCGAACTCTAGCTGTTCGGAACCAGTCCTAACCTCGACCCCTGCAATCTCGTAGCACCGAGATGATGTCCCTAATACATTTTCCTGAGACGCACACTTCCAATACTCGACTCTGCTCCGACCAGATCTGCCATGCCAGAGTGCACTCGAAAAAGATATGCTTCATAGACTCAGGCTCCAGACAGCAAAGCACACATTTGGAATCCGGAACCGGCACTCCAAATGAACTCAGGCGATCCCTCGTCAAGAGACGACCCAGAAGAAGCTTGTAAACACACAACTGCATCTTCCTGGCCAGACCCTTGCACCAGACGAACTCGTAATCAGAACTCAGAGGGAAGGTGCGCCGGATAAGGTTGTAGCAGCTACGGAATTGGAACTCCCCCGTGCACGAAGATGCTCCAGTCGGCTCACAAATCCAACGATCTGCAGGCAAGGCCGGATCAATGACTGTAGACATAATGGACCCTCCAGCTCCGCAGTGAACCAATATAATTCCGGCCTCCACTCTCCATCTCGTATGATGCGACTACACGTCAGACCTCGCCTGTCCTCCTGGTGAGTCGGAGATCCCCTGATGTCTAGCAACGAACTCCGATCTATCCAAGGGCCCTGTCACGCCCCAGAACCAGAATACTGGAGAGCGGGGGCAGACATAGCCAGCTACGTATATTGAAATGGAAGACCACCTCGATATACGGTCACGGCTGTCTAGAAACATGAGGGTTTACTACAAGCCAACAGTCTCTTATGGTCATGAACAAGCCTAATGTCTCAATCACAAGCAAGTAAGTAAGGTCGCAAGATGTATGATCATTAAATATACAATAATAAGGCATCCCATATATTACATATTCAGTTGATCATGAAGCTAGTCGTTATAAAATGTCAGGACTAGCAAGAGTTTAGTCGTACATGATCAACCCTAGAATTTGTTAGTCATGATTACAGCCCGTAGGCATACAGTAAGTAAAGTGCATCGAGCTAACAGGTGCTCGTCGGCTAAACGTCTCAAAAGAATAGTTTTACAATAGAGTGAGTGAAACAAAATAGAAAACCCACTCGTAGCCCGGGTTCCTTCTAGTCGCCACCATCGGGCTGGAAGCTTGGTAGATCCTCGGGAGCTGCTCCGAAATCTGGCCACACAAAACCAGCTGGGTCAACCCCAGAAAGAGCAAGTGCCACAAAGGGGCCACGAAATAAGAACAAAAGCCAGCAATTAGCACAAGAAAATCTAATATTTAAAACTAGAATTTACGAAAACATGTCAGGATGATATACGACGAGATAACCATGGAACTATTCCGACAGCCAGGTTACCACCCGTAAACCAAACAAGGACCGGGGTTGTAACCCTTCATCTGAACAGAACTTGGTTTTCCACCATTTATCGGCAAGATAATGTAAGAAAATCAAGACAGGAAACAATCTTGTACGGGATCAAGACATAGCTAGACTGATTATACCTCATTCAATCAATCACGGCCAAGCAGATCCTACGGCTTACTACTTTAACTAACTAGGGTTATCACAGGCCTAATTACTAACAAGATGTAATGAGATTATCCCACAGCCACAAGCCCTGCAGACCATCCAGGTTACCCAAGACGAAAGATTAGGGTTGAATTCAGGTGGGTACATCGTCCAGGAGACACATGTACCCTTAAGTGACTTAGAGGGTGCAACACGCGACGGTGTGCTGGAAATGTGCCCTACTCGACGGCAGGCTACAGATCCCAAGAGCGCCCAGGTAACGGGATTGCCTGTAGCTGTGTCATCTCTTCATGACTAGTGTGTTATTCTAGTTATTAACCTTAATCCATTTTAGTAGGTACTCCTGACCGTGGTACTCAGGAGTCCCATCGTAGACATGATGTGAGACTGGACAAGTGGATTTAACAAGCAAGCAAGAAAGAACTACCCACGGTGTCAAGGCCAGTCAAGTTAAGTTAGCCGTCGCAACAGCATTAAGTTATCAAGTCATGCTACAAGTCAGGAGTGCGCCGCCACGGGCCACTATCAAGTCAGGTTGGTCATGTCAGGAGTGCACCACTATGGATCACTGCCGTGTTATGCTAGTTCCTTGTCATACCATGCCATGTACAATAGTCATTCCAAACATATTAAGTAAAATCAAGTTCATGACAAAAGGCGTAAGGAAATAAAATGGGCGCAAAATATCTAATAAAATATCAAAATACATGGCTGTAGAAGAGCCAAGCTTAAGGAAATAAAACCAGAACTCCAAGAGCTAATGGATTAAGCAAGGGGGTCAAGGGCAGCATACGTGCAAAAGTACGCACGCAGGGAAGCTGCGTACGCACAAAAACACGCACGCAAGGCTCGCTCAAGTCTGCGTACCAAGGCACACTCAAGGGGAGCAGCGTACGTGAAAAGTCACGCACGTTCAAGGGAGCAGCGTACGTGAAAAGTCACGCACGTTCAAGGGAGCAGCGTACGTGAAAAGTCACGCACGCTCAAGGGAGCAGGGTACGTGAAAGGTCACGCACGCTCAAGGGAGCAGTGTACGTGAAAAGTCACGCACGCTCAAGGGAGCACGCTTCCAATAGGGAGCGTACCCAAGTCTGCGTACGCAGCGCTAAAGTGCGCGCGCAGCTCAGTGTGCGTAAGCTAAACAGCTCTGCACACTGCTCACTGTCTTCTCCAAACAGCAAGAACACCATGGTAGAATCCAAGCTTCAAAAGTTCATAACTTGGCCATCCAAGCTCCAAATTCGGATTTCCAAAGCTCCAACTTGGGTGAAACTGAATGCTCTCCCACATGGAAACATGAAAAATCCATAAAACCCAACTAAAACAGATCAAACCATGCAAAAATCCGAAAATAGGAAAACTTAAATCTAGAGCGATGGAGACTCCAATTCACAAAACACCAAGTTCTAATGTTGATCAACAAGTCCTAATCTAGCAAATGGGCAAATAAAAGAGGGCTCTCATGTAGTGGCAAGGTGCACTTGCCTAAGGTGGGTGTTGTGGAGAGGAAGGAGAAGAAGAAGAAGAAGAAAATAAATGGTGGTTATGAGGAGAGAGAAAATATTGGTGGAGTTATAAAGAGGGTGAGTTGTGGTGGGTTGAGGGTGTAGCATAGGCTTAAGGTGATCCAATACTCATAAACCAAACCAAACCGAACCAACCCAATAAAACCAAGCCATGCCAAAACCCAAAATATGAGAAATACCGAAATTCCCCAAGTTGAGAAAAAAATAAAAATACATGCCAAGATCCAGATACGAGTATAAATACGAAATACGGGAAAATACGGAAAATGAGGGTGACAGCCCCGCCAGAGATCCGTACCCAACCCATCCTTCATGACCCTCCGGATAGCAGACTTTAGCACTCCCCTGTGTCTCAGGACAGTCTTGAACGTGACAGAATGATTGTTATCAGGAGTATACGTCCAAAAATTGCCCTGCTTCACGTATCTGCTGTGCATCCAGGCCGCCCAGAGAGACCCCCCGCTGATGAATCTCCAGGACAGCTTGAGTGCAGAGGCCTCCCTAATCTCCAGCAACGGCCTGAGCCCCACTCCTCCCTCCTTTCTGGGACGACAGAGCTGCTCCCACGAGACCGCATGCATACCTCCCTCCAAAGGAAATCAGCACAGAGACGCTCCACTCGCCGAATAGTGGCCACAGGGAGGAGAATGGACTGTAGCCAAAAATGGACCACAGCCGAGATCACCGATCTGACCAGCTCAATGCGACCGCCAAAAGACAGACCGGCTGCTTGCCAACCTTCTACACTCCGCTGGACATACTCTACCAGGCTATGGCTGTCCTGATCCCGCGCATAGTTGACTATATATATATATATATATATATATATATATATATATATATATATATATATATATATATAAGCAGGAGGAATCGATACGTCATCTATTCTTCGAATGTGTGTCGATTTGGTCCATATGGTGGACGCAGAGTAATATAGGACTGGGTGGATGTTCTGGCTTGAGAGGACTTGATGACATTATTGTGTGGATTAAGACAAGAAGACATAGTGGTAGGATATGGTATAGGGAGGCACGGATCACACTTGTTGCGTCGGTTTGACACGTGTGGAGAGAGCGGAACAGACAGATTTTTGAGGGACTCACCATCTCCCATATAAGGATATTACACAATATTGATTTTGATGTTTCTTTAAGAAGGTCTACTGAGACTCGAAATTGTGACATTTGTACTTGATATTTTTTATTATATAAAATTTACCTTTTTCAAACAAGTTTGGTTTGAACCCAAGGGACCAAATGCTCAACCATACTTGGACATTTCCTTCTATATTTGAAGTATGAGTGGAACATTCAGACTCAGCCTACCAATGAAATTTCTTGGACTTTGCTGGTCCCATTCCATAAATTAACTCTCTTTTTAAATCCATAATTTAAGTTGATAGGTAGTAGTAAACTTGAAAATCTTTGGAAAAAAAAAATCTGTTTGATTTTAGTAAAACCTAGCTGTCACATGTTCTATTCCTTTTGAGAATCAATAAGCATCAAGGACATTTTGGACATCACTAAGGGACTGTTTGGATAGATGTAATTCTTTGAAAGTGTAAAAGTGACACTTACATCATGATGAGTTGCATGGCACTTGCAGCAAGTAGCACTTTCCAAAATGTGTTTGTATAGAGTACTTTTTGTCTGCTGCAAGTGAAAGAAAAATGGATTTGATGTTTGGATGGTTGTTGTAAGTGGAAAAAAAGTAGTTCGGTTGTTTGGATTGTTGAAAGTGAAAGTTTTTTGGAGATGTGGTAAACCTAGGTATTGTTACCCCCCAATATTTTTTGTGTGTGTATAGATTAAAAATTAAACTAATTTAACAAGTTTATATAAGTTTCCAGAAAAATCTACAATGCCATTTTTGTTAAGGACGTTTCAGAAAAATCTAAACTGCCATAATTAACCTACAAAATTTTCTAGAACCAAAATTCATTAATTACCACAATTACTATCTAACTAAATCAGCCACAAATAAATGTTCCTTTCCACAAATAAATATTAATCTAATTTAACAACTTTGATATAAATAACAATATTATAATAATAATAATTATTATTATTATTATTATATTATTATTATTATACTTTGATATTATAATTATTTTTACTATAAAATTGAATGGACAAGAATTAAACTTAATTAATCAAACAAATACGTAATACATATCTTCCTGTACTTATCTCTCTCTATCCACTTCTCAACTTCCCAAAACAAATATCTAATCTCTCTCTCTCTCTCTCTCTCTCTCTCTCTCTCTCGGAGCAGTTTCCTTCTTCCCCAAAACAAATATCTCTAATCTCTCTCTCTCTCTCTTGCTCGGAGCAAACAAAATTAGGATTTTCTTCTTGTGGAGTCGCTGTTCGCTTTCCCGGAGCGCCGAATCATACGCGAGGGAGGAGTAGATCTGCGTGCGACGGCGCTCTCCTCGATTGTTGGGCGTCCACCGCTGCCATTTCGGAAGCCGCCTCCGGTGACAACGCCGCGCTGCAGACCCGCTGGCTCGAAGGAGACGACCAACGACTCGGCCTCCTCGACTCTGCTAGGTAGCCAACGATTGAGCCTCCTCTCCCAGGCGCTGGAGGTGCTCGAGTTGGGTGGTGTGGCTACAACCGACACTACAGTGCACTTGCAGCACACCTCCGGGACTATTTTGGTGCAAGTGAGGAGAATGCAAAAAGGGGAGGACAGCAACTCGCGGGTGTCAGAATGTATGCACTTGCTTTGCAGTTGCAATGCTCACCCAAACACGAAAACTGCATTTTTCACCGCGCAGTTGCAGTGAAAGTGAGCACTTTCCGCACACTTGCTGCAAACCAAAGAGCCCCTAAGAGTGTGTATTGAGTAAGTGACAAAAAATAGGACATCTAAGCAAACTAATTTTTATCGAAGCATTTTATTTCTTACTCGGGACTAGTCCAGTTTAGGAGGAGTTTAGAAGGACTTTCACAGTAACTCCAAAGAAAATGTGTTCAAGATTAATAAAAACGACGCAAAAGCTGGATTTTCACTACTACTAATAGTATCCATTATATGTTCCTAATGCTCATCATCATTTTTTTATCGGAGCATTTTATTTCTTACTCGAGACTAGTCCAGTTTGGAGGAACTTTCATAGTACCTCCAAAGAAAAATGTGTTCAAGATTAATAAAAACGACGCAAAAGTTGGATTTTTTTTCACTACTACTAATAATAGTATCCATTATATGTTCCTAGTGCTCATCATCAATTGCCCTCAACTCACAAAAATATATCCTTGACTGGATGATTTCCTATGAACCTTGGACAACATTTTTATAACAAAGAACACGAAGCTTAGCTTTCGCAGTTCAAGACGAAGAGGCTACAGCCGTGTGGTTCAACCAGAGTAGATAAAGTCCCGTCTACGATGCCAAGGTGTGTACCGGTCCAAACTTCAGAACAATTGCAGGATCCTGTGCCAGTGAACCTGCGGCCGAGAGATTTCTCCAGGTCCCCTATATCAGCAGATATACGCGTCCTCTCTGATTCCAAGTTGAAAAATGCGAGATATATTTCTCCTGAAACGAGGAAATTTTCAGTTAGTCCAAAGGAATATGGCAAATAGTTGAGTCGTGACAGATCTGGAAATGAACACCAGGTACCTAAAAGTTCAAGATTCAAGGAACTCAAGTTCAAAGTATCGGTATCAGAATCGGGTATCGGAGGTTTCCGGATTGGAGTACTGGATTTTTTGGCATCGAAAAACAAATAATTATTAACATTTTAGAAAATATATTTTATACATTTAGGCATAATTTTAATATTTTTAGTGTTGTTTCTTAATAGCTTTGAAATTAAATGAAGTAGTAGTCATCCTTACCGATTGATTTACATAGGATAGATAAGTTTTCTTCTTTACATGCTTTTATAACATTTCTATGCTTTTACACCTTTGCTGATTGGTCTTTTTCGTTCAATTTTCTTTGCTAAATTGAGCGAAAAAGATACCCCCAATGTCGTTATCGGTCAGTATCGGGTATCGGTCGGTATCGGATCGGGATATGCCAAACCGTATCAGTATCGGTCGTATCGGATCGGAATCGGCCGATACTGCAAACTATGAAGGAAGGATCAAGTTTACTTACTCTTGAGCAATCTAAATTTCATAAGCCACACTTTTTTGCTTGCAATCAAGTAGGTATACATAGCCAGTGATGGGCTAAAGCATCACTAGCGTATGTTTCACATAAAGTTTCATCTGCGGGTATCTTGATCAAGATCCAGTTTATCAAAATGGGGCGTATGAAGTCTTTGAGATTACACTGCTAAAGAGAACTTAACAATGATGTGAATGATTACAAAAAAGAAATAACGGAGCATTGCATACAAGTTCTCCAGTGTCCTCTACAAATTGGCACATCGGGATACTGTGGCCTTGGTCTTTCTTAAGTTTCATGTGTTTCCGAAAACGCAGGCAGGACTGGCCCTGGGGTAAGCCAGACAAGCTATCGGGCTTGGGCAACCCTCCTGGGTAGTGCAACCCCCCATGCTCCTCAGTCCTCAGCTCTCCGCCAAGTCTCTGCGATCCATCCCAACTCCTCATTGTCGGTTGAACTAGCAATCTCCCATGACCATATTTTGAGATCCCACTGGAATGACTTCAAGTAGCTCAAAAGTCATGAGAGCAACACGGAATCAGAGCTCCATGTTGTCGTCGGAACCGGGGAGAACTAGCTTCTTAGCGTTTGTTAAAAATCATGTTCTTATTTTCCTTTGCCACAATATTTATAGCTTTCAGCTTCTTGTAATTTTTTTATATTTTTTCTGAAGTCAAAGGGCAAGGGGCAACCAAAATTAGCTCCGACTAGGGCAACCCAACCCACTGGGCCGGCCCTGAATGCAGGTAAAGCCAAAGCAGAAGGAACCTAGAAACGGACCTCCAATTGAGGTACAGAACCTGGTACTGGAGTTTCTTTTGTATTGAAATAGCGAAGAATGGTTTACAACCAAGACACCTGCTTGTTAGATTTTATACTCTGCAATTATGTAAGACGATCATGATCTATCAAATAAAGTTATTACCACACAGATAGTGTTGATATATAGAGTGTTATTGGGCTTTAGTCCCACATTGGCTAGAATGATAGGAGAGGAGGCTAGCCTCACCTATATATATGTTGTTATTCCATTCAATAAGATACCTTAAATTCTCTACATGGTATCAGAGCCTAAACTTGCTTAGAATACCTACTTCCATCCCAACCCTAACCCTAATCTTGTCCCCCCCCCCCCCACGCCACCGCTGCTGCCGCGCGCTGCTGCGCCGCTGCCGCTGCCGCTGCCGCGCGCTGCTGCGCCGCCGCCGCTGCCGCGTGCTGGTGCGCCGCTGCGCTGCTGCCGGCTACTGCCGCTGCCGTGGTTGCCTCCGTGCACACCACTTTTAGGGCACCTACGGTGTAGGTACGCCCGAACGTGAGATTTATTTCATCTGTGGCACCTACGGTGTAGGTAAGCCTAAGCTTGAGATTCATTTCACCTGTAGCTCCTACGGTGTAGGTAAGCCTCACGCTCGTTCTTGAGATTTATCTCAAGGAGATGTCGATGATCCCTAGATCCGATGAAATTAGACATATTCGGATTTAGGAGAGGACGACGAGGACGAACGTGAGTCGTGGAGCAAGTGCGACGTGATCAAGAAGAAACATCGATGGAGGAGATCCTCAAGAAGCTGGATGCTGAGGATGTGGCGACGTTGCTGAAGTTGATAAAGGTGTCGGCTGGTGAAAGCACGACACGAGCACCGCCAAAGTTGGAACTACCCTCCATCGATCTGAAGTTGGATGGACCAGCCACCTATTTGAGTTGGTCACGGCGGGTGAGAAGAACCCTTGCAGGTAAGAACCTGGAGGGATTCTTGACAGGCGAGAAGACAGAGCCGGAAGAGGGCTCGACAGGACGCGACGAGTGGAAATCCACTCATATGGTGATTTATATCTGGCTTCTCAACTCCTTAGTCCAGTCTATTGCTTCCACAGTAGATGGCATTGAGATGGTGAAAGACGTATGGAAGAAATTGAGAAGAACCTATGATGGCATAGGTAACAATCTACGGATTTTCCAGATAAAAGGGGAGATCGACGACACCGTACAAGGCGAGAAGACGGTGCAGGAGTACGCTACGGAGTTGGAACGTCTCTGGCTGGATTATGATCACCATTCCAAACGGGCAAGCTGCGGGGACCCAAAGTGCAAGGAGAGACAGGTGTGTCTGCAGGAGAGGACGATGAAATTCCTTAAGGGACTGACTGCAGCATTCACACAGAGGACCGCCTTACTCCTCGCCCAGCCAGAGATCCCTAGTCTCGAGGAGGCTATCTCAGCCATGATTCAGGAGGAGACGCGGATCAAATTACAGACAGGGACAGGCGCATCATCGACAAGTGCTTTACCCGAAGTGAAGTCAGCACTAGCAGCTACCGGTTCGGGGGATACAGGATCCAAGGGAGAGCTCTGGCAACAGAATCGGCAGTGCTACAACTGTGGGGAGATGGGCCACCATCGATATGCTTGTACCAAACCACCTAAGGAGGGAGACTCAGGTGGTGGACGTGGACGAGGATATGCTGGACGTGGACGTGGTCGAGGAGGCCGACGAGGCGGTCGAGGAGGCTATCGGGCAAACCTGCTGGTGGCAGATGGGAATGGAGGAGCTGGCGACGCCTTTACTGAGGAGTATCAGGCGCTACTGGACCTGCTGGAGAGAAAGCAAAAAGCATCAATCGAAGGAGACAGGAGGAGCGGAGCAGAGGAGGCATCCACTCCATTCTTCAGAGGCAACGCCGCTATGTATGCCCATCCATCAGAAGGTACTGACGAGTCTCACGCTCTTGCATCTATGTCTTCCCTTAAAATGTCAGACTGGATTATCGACTCAGGAGCATCTCGGCATGTGACCGGAAATGCTAGTAAGTTTTCCTCGTACACTCAACTAGCATCGACAGACACCATTCAGACTGCGGATGGTACTTTCCAACCAGTGGTCGGTAAGGGTACTGTTAATTGTACGGGTTCAGTAAGGTTATCCAATGTTTTGCATGCTCCATCCTTCCCAGTCAGTCTCTTGTCTATTAGTTCTATAATTCTCCAACTAAAATGCATTGTTTCTTTTGATATTCCTAAGGTGATCTTCCAGGAGAAAGGGACGGGACGAAGACTTGGGACTGGCACTTGGCATGATGGACTGTGGTACCTAGATCAAGACGGACTGGACTCAGCATTGGTGTCTATGGCAGAGAAGGCTGGAATGGAGGAGCTGCAGCAGAGGACTGAAGACACTTTGATACTTCATCATAGGAGGATGGGGCATTCTTCCTTTGATACTCTAAATAAGTTGTATCCAGATATGTATGCAAAATCAAATAAAAGGAAATTAGTATGTGATACATGTGAGTTAGGAAAACTTACTAGGAGTTCATATGTTGGAAATGGTCATAAGAGTTCTTCAGTCTTTGAGGTAGTTCATTCTGATGTTTGGGGCCCATGTGCTACAAACACTATGAATGGGTATAAGTATTTTGTTTCGTTTATCGATTGTGCATCTCGTGTCACCTGGCTGTATTTGATGAAGAACAAAAGTGATGTATTTGCTTGTTTTCGGGACTTTCATAAATATGTCCAGACTCAGTATAATGCAGTGGTGAAGATACTGAGATCTGACAATGGGACGGAGTATACCAATAGGACACTTGCAGAGTACTTGTCAGCACATGGAATACAGCATCAGACCTCTTGTGCATATACACCAGCACAAAATGGAGTAGCAGAAAGAAAGAACCGACATCTTCTGGAGACCGCAAGAAGTATGATGATCGACATGAATGTCCCACAACACCTATGGGGATATGCGGTGTTGACCGCAGCTCAACTTATAAACAGGATGCCTTCAAAAGTCCTGGGATGGAAGTCTCCATGTGAAGTATTACAAGGTAATAATAGTGGAATACTTCCACTAAAGGTGTTTGGATGTGTGTGTTTTGTGAAGGACAACAGACCATTCGTTGGAAAACTTGACCCTAGAGCAGTCAAGTGCATCTTCGTGGGCTACTCAGCAACTCAGAAGGGGTATGTATGCTGGAGTCCAGTAGAGAAGAAGAAATTTGTTAGTATGGACGTCCACTTCCGGGAGCATGAGCCATATTACCACCAGAATGGAACTTCGTATAACACGCCTCATACTACAAGTATAAGGCGAGAGGGGGAGATAGAGAACTTGGAGAACCTGGTGGTAACCGATTTAGAAGTTTGGCATAGAGACACGGTTGAGGAGGAACATGAAGGTGAAGTGGAACAGAGGGAGGAGACGAGAAGTGTAACACCTACGGCTCAGGGGGAGTTACTGACCTACAACAGGAGAAACAACAAGCAGACTACAGGACCAGTACCTACAGTGTCAGTGCCAAGTCCCTTGCCTGCGCCTGTCCCAACTCCTGAGACACCTATACCACCATCCTCCTCATCTACACCACCACCCTCCTCAGGTGATATCGTTCCTCCGATGTCTCCCATACCACTACCTACACGAAGGACTACTCGCAGCAATGCGGGAAATCCTCCGGACAGATATGGTTGGGATCTTGCTAAGTTTGTTTCTTATGATCATATATCTTCTTCTCATGGAGCATTTATAGCATCTTTGGATAGTATTACTGTACCTAACAATTGGCAGGTTGCCAAGAACGATCCAAAGTGGAAAGCGGCAATGCACGAGGAGTTGGGAGCTCTTGAGAAGAACCACACTTGGGAGCTGGTGAGACTGCCAGAAGGGAAAAGAGCAGTTGGATGTAAATGGGTTTTTACTGTGAAACAGAACCCAGATGGACAGGTTGAGCGCTATAAAGCTCGACTGGTGGCAAAAGGATACAGTCAGACGTACGGCATCGACTATGACGAGACCTTTGCACCAGTGGCGAAGATGAGCACTGTCAGGACCTTGATCTCCCTGGCAGCCAATGGAGGGTGGAAGCTACACCAACTGGATGTGAAGAATGCATTTCTTCATGGAGATCTAGTAGAGGAGGTGTACATGGAGATACCACCAGGATTCGGCACAAAACAGACAGAAGGCAAGGTCTGCAGACTGAAGAAGTCTCTCTATGGACTGAAGCAGTCTCCTCGGGCATGGTTTGACAGGTTCAGGAGAGCAATGATAGGGATGGGATATCAGCAGATCAATGCTGATCACACTGTCTTCTTCAGACGGAGTGGAGGCCATATCACCATGCTTGCAGTATATGTAGATGATATAATTATCACAGGCAATGATGAGCAGGAGATCGCCCAACTCAAAGTAAAACTTGGCAAGGAGTTCGAGGTGAAAGATCTTGGCCCCCTTCGATACTTCCTTGGGATTGAGATTGCTCGAGATAATGAGGGAATCGTTCTTTCTCAAAGGAAGTACGCACTGGACCTGCTTACGGAAACAGGGATGATGGGATGTAAACCAGCTACGACACCGATAGACCAGAAGTTTAAACTGGATGCTGAAGCTGGAGAACCAGTTGACCGGGATAGATATCAGAGATTGGTGGGCAAGTTAATCTACTTAAGCCACACTCGACCTGATATCAGCTTTGCGGTAAGTGTAGTAAGTCGCTACATGCATGACCCCCGGAAGGGTCACATGGACGCAGTGTACCAGATTCTGAGGTACTTGAAGGGAGCCCCCGGGAAGGGACTGATCTTCAGAAGAAATAATCACGTAGGCATTGAGGGCTATTGTGATTCTGACTGGGCTAGCTGTGCTGACGACAGGAGATCCACATCGGGATACTGCATATTTGTAGGAGGCAACTTGGTCTCTTGGAGGAGTAAGAAGCAGTCAGTAGTGGCCAGATCAACAGCTGAAGCAGAGTATAGAGCTATGGCCTTGGGAGTCACAGAACTGTTGTGGTTGAAGAATATGCTGACGGAGCTAAAGCTGGACCAGGGAGCAAAGATGAAGCTATGGTGTGACAACCAGTCAGCTATTAATATTGCCAACAATCCAGTGCAGCATGACAGGACCAAACATATTGAGATTGACAGATTTTTCATCAAAGAAAAACTGGATAAAGGAGAACTAGAGCTGGGCTATGTTCCGACCAAAGATCAGGTAGCAGACGGACTGACAAAGGGGCTTAGTTCTATCAACATGATGAGAGGATGTGACAAGATGGGCTTAGTGAATATCTTTCGCCCATCTTGAGGGGGAGTGTTGATATATAGAGTGTTATTGGGCTTTAGTCCCACATTGGCTAGAATGATAGAAGAGGAGGCTAGCCTCACCTATATATATGTTGTTATTCCATTCAATAAGATACCTTAAATTCTCTACAGATAGTTTGGGTTTATTTTAGAATTTACCAGGAAAGTAGGTAGACGGTTTTTTCAGCAGGAATGTTCATGGGGGCGATCATATTCTGTCATCAGTTTTGCAAATTATGGATAAACCAGACTACCAACCAGCTGTTGATGCCAAGTGGGATCAGGAATCAGGACACAACTTGAGATACAACTCATGGGGCGTAAGCGATGTAAAAGTATCAGTAACAGCATCTCTGATACCATGTTATAATCATGGAATCAATCAATCTAGAGACATTTTGAGTTGCCCCCCACTTGTTTTATCATAATTCAAGGTGCACCCACTGAATTACCATAATGCATGAAACCCCCAACTTTTAGCAGATACCGCCAATGACTAACAGTCAACTCCTTTGAACCCCCGTTTAAGTGGGGTGCACCTTGAATTATGACCAAAATACCCTCAAATAAGTGGGGTGCACCTTGAATTATGGTAAAATAAGTAGGGTGCAACTTAAAAAAAAATTATGTAGGTCAAAGGAGTTGACTGTTAGTCATTGACATTTTCCGTTAAAAGTTGGGGGTTTCATGCTTTATGATAATTCGGTGGGATGCACCTTGAATTATGGTAAAATAAGTAGGGGACAACTCAAAATTTCTCATCAATTTATTAGTCACAGCGACTAAGGTTATATATTCAAATACGGGATGCCTCATTTGTGTACTCAAGTAATATAAGTATAAATCACTAACTAATATAATATGCAAGGTTTTCAATGTAACTAAAGACCATTAACATAAGATGTGACTCGAAAGAGGTTGGCCTTGAATTAACATCAGAAAGGGTCACTGACCTCTTCCTCCTGTTGCAACCCAAGAACGAACTCCATGAATGACATTAGCTGCATCAAAAATCCAGTTGACAGTTACATCTTAAGTGCGCACGTGTTCTAAATTGATTTTGATGGAAAGCACATCTAGATCAGTGCATCAATAAGTAACTTACGAGAATTACTATTCTTTCTTTCAACTGTTGCGCAAAGACCAGAATAGCTACTAAGAAGGGTTCCATCATCATTTAACTCCCACATCTGTAGATCAAGGATATGTCATTTTCTAAAGAGTTCCATAAATAATAAAAAATATACACTGTTATATACCAGCAAAGTGAAAGCAGAAATCACAAAACAATCTAAAATCATCACTACTATATATCCATAATAACTTGTCTGGTCATCTCAGCACCAGACCAATTAATTATCCTCAATAGATTTTGTATTAAGTGTGATATTTCATTTTATTTTATTTTGAGATAAGGCTAGTCATTGGTGACCGTTACTTTCTTGGGCTACTAGCACCAAAACCCCCTCCCATTTTTTTTTTTTTTAATTTTGCCTGTGTTGGGATACAAACCCACGTCCACTCCTCCTTCCCTTGCTAGTGTTACCACTCGCCCACCCCCTTAGTCGTTAGATAAGTGTGATATTATCAGAACACACAGTGAAACACACTAAAGAAATTTAGAAGGCTTGATTACATCTATCCTAATAGGAATGTGCAATTGACCGGAACACTCCTCCATACATGAAGCATCCTTGAACGTCGAGATCATTCAAAGATGTTGGAATATTTAGTATGTTGGATGTCATATTTAGTAGATTAGAATATTCTGTGACATATTTGGTATGCCAGAATATGCCACAGGATATCTACAGTATATTACATCATTGTAATAATGACTGTAAGGCTATATAAAGCCAAGAAGACTATCAATAACAAATCAACAAATTACAACATGGTATCAGAGCCAAAATTCCACAAACCCTAACCCTAGCCGCCACCAACCGAGCCCCTTCCAAACCCTAACCCTAGCCGCTACCCCCCCCTTCTCTCTTCCTGCCCCCACCCCTATCCCGCGCGCGGGCCCCCTCCCTTCGTGGCCCCGCGGCGGCTGCTGCTGCGGTGCTGTTGCACGCGCGTCGGGCGCCTCCCACTCCCAAGGCGCGCACAGTTCCTGCGGCTGTTGCCGACACTGAAGTACGTGACGGCACTCGTGTCACCACCGACTTGTTTCGAAAGTTGACACCGAAGGCCTAAATCTGATAGAAATACATGTTCGGATCTAGAAGCGCGAGGACAAGCGTGACGTGATCATCGAAGATGGGGATCGATGGAGGCGATCATTAAGAAGCTGGATCATGCGGATGTTGCGACGTTGATGAAGTTGATGAAGATGTCGGCTGGTGAGAGCACAACACGAACGTCGACAATGCTGGAGCTTTCCTCCATCGATCTGAAGCTGGATGGACCAGCTACCTATCTAAGTTGGTCATGGCGGGTAAGACGAACCCTCACAGGAAAGAACCTGGAGGGGTTCCTGTCGGACGAAAAAACGGAGCTGGACGAGGGCTCGACGGAACATGACGAGTGAAAATCCACTCATATGGTGATCTACATCTGGCTTCTCAACTCCTTAGTCCAGTCTATTGCCGCCACAGTCGACGGCATTGAGATGGTAAAAGATGTGTGGAAGAAGTTGGGGCGGACCTATGATGGTGTGGAAAACAACTTACGGGTCTTCCAGATCAAGGGGAAGATCGACGATACCGTACAGGGAGAGAGGACGGTGCAGGCGTATGCCACAGAGTTGGAGCGTCTGTGGCTGGATTACGACCACACCTCAGATCGGACAAGCTGTGGGGACCTAAAATGTAAGAAGAGACGGGTATATCTACAGGAAAGGACGATAAAATTCCTCAAATGGCTGACTGCAGCATTTGCTCAAAGGACGGCTCTACTTCTCGTCCAACCGAATATCCCCACTCTTGAGGAGGCTATCTCAGTCATGATCGAAAAAGAGACGCATCAGACTACAGACAGGAACATGTGGTCCTCCCGAAGCAAAGTTAACACTGACGGCCACCGGCTCGGGCGACACAGGGCCTAAGGGAGAGGCCTGGTAGCACAACCGACAGTGCTATAACTGCAGAGAGATGGGCCACCATCAGTATACTTGCACCAAATCACCTAAGGAGGGAGAGTCAGGTGGTGGACGGGACAATTCGGTGAACGAGGACATTTTGAGGACGTGGCCGTAGTCGTGGGGGTCGACGAGGCGGTCGAGGAGGCTATCGAGCAAATCTGCTGGTAGCAGAAGGAGGTGGAGGAGCTGGCAGCACCTTTACCGAGGAGGATCAGGCACTGGTGGACATGCTGGAGGTGCTCAGGAAGAAGCAGCGAACGTCCAATGATGGAGACAGGAGGAGCGCAACGGAGGAGTCGTCCACCTCATTCTTCGCTGGAGGCAACACCGCCATGTATGTCCATCCATCAGAAGGTACTGACGACTCACTTGCTCTTGCATTCATTGCTTCCCTTAAATCATCAGATTGGATTATCGACTCGGGGGCATCTCGACATGTGACGGAAAATGCTAGTGAGTTATCCTCGTACACTCACCTAGCATCAGCAGACAGCATTCAGACAACTGATGGCACTTTCCAGCCAGTGATCGGTAAGGGTACTGTTAATTGTACATGTTCAGTAAAATTATCCAATGTTTTACATGCTCCATCCTTTCCAGTGAGTCTCTTGTCCATTAGTTCTATAATCCTTCAACTTAAATGCGTTGTTTCTTTTGATATCCCTAAGATGATCTTCCAGGAGAAAGAGACGGGACGAAGACTTGGGACTGACACTTGGCATAAGGGACTGTGGTACCTGGATCGAGAAGGACTGGACTCAGCACTAATGTCTATGGCAGAGAAGGCTGGTATGGAAGGACTGCAGATGAGGCCGAGGATACATTGCTACTCCATCATAGGAGGTTGGGACATTCCTCCTTTGACACTTTAAGTAAATTATATCCCGATATTTATGAAAAAATTGTCAAATAAAGAGAAACTAGTATGTGATGCATGTGAGTTAGGCAAACTTACTAGGAGTTCCTATATTGGTACGGGTCATAGGAGCTCTTCTGTTTTTGAGGTAGTACACTCTGATGTTTGGGTCCATATGCTATTAATACTATGAATGGTTATAAGTACTTTGTTTCCTTCACTGATTGTGCTTCTCGTGTCACCTGGTTGTACTTGATGAAAAATAAGAGTGATGAACCTACTTGTTTACGAGATTTTCACAAACATGTCCAGACTTAGTATGGAGCAATTGTGAAGGTACTGAGGTCTGACAATGGAACAAAAATACAAACATAACACTTATAGAATACTTGTCAGCACACGGGATACAGCATCAGACCACTTGTGCATAGACACCTGCACAAAATGGCGTAGCAAAAAGAAAGAACAGACACCTTCTGGAGGTCACAAGAAGTATGATGATTGACATGAATGTTCCACAGAGTCTGTGGGGACATGCAGTGTTGACAGCAGCTCAACTAATCAACATAATGCATTCGAAGGTCCTAGGAAGGAAGTCTCCATGTGAAATATTGCAAGACAATAATAGTAGGATACTCCCACTGAAGGTGTTTGGGTGCGTATGCTTGGTGAAGGACAACAGGCCGTCAGTTGGGAAGCTTGATCCTAGAGCAGTCAAGTGCATCTTCGTGGGCTACTCTGCGACTCAGAAGGGGTACGTGTGCTGGAGTCCAGTGAAAAAGAATAAATTTGTAAGTATGGATGTCCACTTCCGAGAGAATGAACCATACTACCGTCAGGAGGGAACTTCAAATCACACGCCTAATACTGCTAGTATGAGACGAGAGGGGGAGAAGGAGAAGGAGAGCTCAGTAGTAACTGATTTAAGAGTTTGACATGGAGGCACGGTCGAGGAGGAGCACGAAGGTGAAGAGGAACAGGGGGAGGAGATGAGAGGTGTTAGGCCTACGGCTCAGGGGGAGTTACTTACCTACAGCAGGAGAGAGAAGCAAACTGCAGGACCAATACCTACAGTACCAGTGCCAAGTCCCTTGCATGCGTTCGTCTCGACTCCTGAGACACCTACACTACCACCACCCCCTTCAGGTGATATAATTCTCCCTACTTCCATACCATTATCAGTACGAAGGACCACTCGCAGCAATGCTGGAAATCCTCCACACAAATATGGTTGGAACCTTGCTCAGTTTGTTTCTTATGACCATATCTCTTCTTCTCATGGAGCATTTATTGCATCTTTGGATAGTATTATTGTACCTAACAATTGGCAGGTTGCCAAAAACGATCCAATGTGGAAAGCGGCAATGCTCGAGGAGTTGGGAGCTCTTGAGAATAACCACACTTGGGAGCTAGTAAGGCTGCCAGAAGGAAAGAGCGCAGTCGGATGCAAATGGTTATTTACTATAAAATAGAACCCAGATGGACAGGTTGAGCGCTACAAAGCTCGACTGGTGGCAAAAGGATACAGTCAGACGTACGGCATCGACTATGACGAGACCTTTGCACCAGTCGCAAAGATGAGTACTGTCAGAACACATATTTCTTTGGCAGCGAATGGTGGATGGAAGCTACACCAACTGGATGTGAATAATGCACTTCTTCATGGGGATCTGATGGAGGAGGTATACATGGAGATACTACCAGGATTCGGCACCAACCAGATAGTGGACAAGGTCTGCAGGTTGAAGAAGTCCCTCTATGGACTAAAGTAGTATCCTCGGACATGGTTTGACAGATTCATGAGGGCGATGATAGGGATGGAATATCAGCAGATCAATGCTGATCATACTGTACTCTTCAGACGGAGTGGAGGCCACATCACCATGCTTGCGGTGTATGTGGACGACATAATTATCACAAGAGATGATGAGCAGGAGATCGCCCGACTCAAAGGGAAGCTTGGCAGAAAATTTGAGGTGAAGGACCTTGGTCTTCTTCGCTACTTCCTTGGGACAGAGATCGCTCGAGACGGAGAGGAGATTATTCTTTCTTAGAGGAAGTATGCACTGGACCTTCTTACAGAGACAGGAATGTTCAGGTGCAAACCTGCAGCAACGCCAATAGACCAGATGTTCAAGTTGAAGGCCGAGACTGGAGACCCAGTTGATCGAGACAGATACTAGAGACTGATGGACAAGTTGATCTATCTGAGCCACACACGACCTGATATCTGCTTTGCAGTGAGTGTGGTGAGCCGCTACATGCACGACCCACGGAAGGGTCATGTCACTCCCCGTTTCTAGAATACGTATTTCAATACGTGTACTGCTTGAATGTATTTATTTAATATTTATCATGCATTTGTTATGTATTTAATTCCTTTAATTTACTCTGTAATTTCATGCTAGTTAATTTTCTGTATTTTATTTTCTGCTTTTGCTTAAGCTCTTGGTTTATTTTGTTCATGTTAAACCAACTTGGTTTAGATGGGTTCATCATAATAAGGGGTGGATAGCCTAGATATTGTAGGAAGGAATGTGTGGTAGAGATTTTGACTTGGGCTTGATATTTAGACCCTTTACTTTTCTCTCTCTTCATTACTCTCATTTACTTTTTCTTCATCCTCCATTACTCTCCCACCAACCTAGAGAGCCTAGGCAAGTACAACTTGCTTCATGATGGATCTCAAGTATTATTGTTCCATTCTCTTCTTTACTTGATTTTAAGTCTCTTTAGAACTTGGAATTTTTGGTTCTCATGGGTGTATTTTTGTAGATCTAAGTTTATGTTACATTCGGTTCTTCTTGGTTTTGACCTATCAAACTTCTTGTTTTCAAAATCTAGTTGTTCTATGTTGTAGAGAATTTCGTTCTACCCTATTTTGACCTATGGAAGTCCAGATTTGGGCTTGGATTGAAGGTTGGAAAGTCCGGGAACCCCCAACTTCCCAGGTTGTTCTTCTCGAAAAAGTTGGAGAAGAAGAACAGTGCCTCCAGGCTCCCGCATGGCCTTTCATGCGGCAAGTCCCTGCGGCTCCTCTTTCGCCGCATAGGCACTCCAGTCTTCATGCGGCCCCCTCTTTGCCGCGTTATCCCTTTGGTCGCGGTGCCGCATGGTAGCATGCCGCATAAGCCTTTGCCGCGTGGCCCTTGCCGCATGGCTCTTGGCAGCCTTGCCGCATGGCTCTTGGCAGCCTTGCCGCATGGCCCTTGGCCCCCCCAGCCGCATGCTGCATGGCCGTTTGGCCCTTGTCGCATGGCGATCCTTGGCCGCACAGGGCATGGCCCTTGGCTCCCGTGCCGCATGGGATCCTGATTTGACCCTGCCGCATAGATGGACATCCATCTACTGCCGCATGGGATCCTGATTTGACCCTGCCGCATAGATGGGCATCCATCTACTGCCGCATGGGATCCTGATTTGACACTGCCGCATGTGATCCTGATTTGACTCTGGCCGCATAGATGGGTACCCACTTGCCCTGCCGCATAGATGGCCATCCATCTACTGCCGCCTTTTGGGTTGTTTCTTGTCCCGTATTGACATTAATTGTTACCTTGACTAATGATTGATCATGCGTTCCTAGTTGGAACTAGAAGACTGGCTAGTCGTCTTATTGAATTGAAAGAGAGACGTTTATGAATGAACCATGAACCATCGCAATCGACTAGCCGATCCGAACATTGGCATACGGACACATGTTGACTTCCATTTTTTCTGCAAAAGCAGCATGTGTACCTTACGGTCAAGGCATGATTATTCCGTGGCTAGGCTTGATTGTTGCATTACGCTATGTAAGACCTACAACCTAGCCGCACTGGTATCGTTGTAGAGTTATGCATATCGTACTCTGTACGGGAGTACTCATTCAGAATGATCATGATCCACGGCATGAGATTTCAATTAACATAGGGTCTACTAAGCTAAATAAAAATAACTATTGCATGGAGGGAATGGATTCTCGAGTTCTTACATGGCAGCCATCTCGGGACAATTAGTGCCTCGACATGCCGGCTGGTTCCCACGGATACTACAAATCTGCCACACGGGTAGGGAGTGGTATCTGTTTATATTTACTGTATATTGATGACGGACGTCCCGCTGGGACAAGTCTATTTCATGATTGGCGTAATTGATTATTGGGTAGACTAGTCTTGCTTGTACATTGTAAGAACTGAGGAATCCCTTATTGCATGTTTCCAAGACAGCTTGGAACTCACAGTAGCAAGCCGTAGTAGTTGCATGGCCGTTTAAATTGGTTTGTTTGTGTACTGTACCTACTCTATTAACTACTCAGATGAGCAAAACGTCAGGACATGACAGGTTAACTTCTGTCCTTGTTTGGTTGGGAAGTTAGCTTGAAGTGTCGTGATGTTGTGCGAACCCCAGTAGCAAGCAGAGATCTATTTATCATATTCTTAACTCTTATCACTGGTTCTAATTCCCCATATCGTGCTTCCTTGCGGTACTTGCTATTAGAGGTCTAACCTCTCTGATTTTGCATGGCCAGATTTAGAGCCAGCCCCCGAGGACTCAGCTTACTTCCACCTCCAAGATGGTCAATACTAGAGGAATGATCGCAAGAGGACACGAGTGGGTTCCTTGCTTCCCTGCTCGTTTTACTACTTACTTTACTTATTGCCGTTTGGCACCGACATGTTAGTCGGACTGTCTTGCACTTACCTTTACATAATTGTCACTAAGTCAGACTGCAGCTGATAACAATTGTGTATACCTTGCTATATCATCTGACTATGTTTTGTACAGTCAGATCTCAAGAACATTTTGACTGAGCGTTTGGGACGCCTTGCTGCTTTATCTTACATGTTCTCTATTATTGTTTCTTGTTTGAATGATTGAGACAATAGATGTTGAGTGACCATAGTGAGACTTTCATGTAGTATGCACCCCCTCGTCGTTAGACAGCATTAATCGTATTATACGGTATTCTTCTACCCGTAATACGTAGCTGGCTGAGTCATTCCCCCGCTCTCCGGTATTCCGGTTCTAGGACGTGACAAGGTTTTAGTGGTGGCCCATGCAGGTCAGATTTCAGACTTGTGGGGTATTTTAATTTATAGGATGTCTCAATCACACATGTTTCCCCCTTGATCTCATGATTCGTTATTCTCGACCCTAGCGTGACATTCCAGTATCCTTTGACTTCATTGATCTTTCCTGTCCGATCGTTTGATTGTTCTCTTATCCCTTTTCTTAGGGGCACTTCGTCCGCATATGTCAGAGCTGGACAGCAACAACAAGGGCAACACGAACAACATGACCATGTTGGTCAGCAACAAAGGCCGGTACTACCTCAAGAGACCATCCAAGAAGAGGTGATAGTGGAACCAACCGCTGGACCGCAGTATCCGGAGGTTCCAAGACTACCAACAATTCCACCTACCCCTATGGCAGTAGACACACCAGCCCTTCTGGAGATCATAAAAGGGATGATGGCTACTCAGCAACATCAGATGTTGGCCCAGCAACGCATGCACACTCAGCAGCAAGAGCAGAATGTATTACTCAACCAAGGATTGCAGACGGCTTTGGATAGGAAGGGTGAGGGCAGATTCAGGAGCATCAACCAGATTTTGCAAGTACAACCCCCGTCGTTTCGAGGGCACGGAAGATGTCATTTCAATAGATGCATGGCTTAAGGACAACGAGACTATTTTGACAGTGGCTAAGGTTCCGACGGAAGAACGTGTAGATCTAGTGAAGTTGTTGCTTCAAGACCTCGCACGTGATTGGTGAGAATCAGAAGAAGTGGGCATCAGACGTCCTGTTGCTTGGGACGATTTTTCTGCGAGATTCAAGACGAAGTACTATGGAGTTGTGGCACAGTTTGAGCTATAACAGAAGTTTATCAACCTCAAGCAGACTGGCAAGACAGTGGATGCTTATGCAGCAGAGTTCTGCAGACTGAGTAGGTTCGCCCCGGAGATAGTAGCGACAGAGAGCCAGAGGGCTATGAGGTTTCAGCAAGGGTTTCATCTTGAACTCTTGCAATTGATAGAGGGGCACAACTACCAGACTTTCGATGAGGTATTGACGGCAACCCGGAGGCACGAGATCACCATCCAGAGGATCACATCTAGGACTGGAGGTCAGAAGAGGTCTCACAATCAGATTGAAGGAGGAGGGGGAGCAGCGCCCCGAGTTACAACACAACCCCCTGGCATTCGCATTCACGATGTGGCAATGCGAGGGCCAGCACCCCTAGCAAGGCAACAACAGCAACAGAGGAAGAACCAGCAACCCCCAACGGGCTGCACCTATTGTGGGAAGACAGGGCATACTAGAGATGTGTGTCGGGCATTGAACGGACAGTGTTTGATATGTGGAAGTCCAGATCATCGGGTTTCCACCTGTCCTATGAATTCGAGGTCAGGAGGACCAGTACAACAATTTCCTGCTCCGCCAGCACCAGGGGCAGGCCAGTACCAAGGACCAGCGGTAGCGGTGAGACCGTTGGCACAACGTCCGTTGATGTCACAGGCTCAGATGTTTCGGCAGCAGGGACCGCCGATGCAGCAGCAACAATATAGGCCACCCCAGCATCACCCAGGCAGAGGCCAGTAGCAGCACCAGGCTAGGCCGCAGCATGGGAACCAACAAGGAGACCGAGGGCAGGCATTCAATCTGTCCTTGAAAGAGGCATTGGCATCGAGAGATGTTGTGGCAGGTAACATTCTCGTCGCCTCAGATCCCGCAGTAGCATTGTTTGATTCGGGAGCATCACACTCATTTATATCTGCACAATTTGCGACACGACTAAGAATGGGATTCGAAGCATTGCCAGGGAGGTTGAATATACTCACTGGTAATAGGCTCGTAGGAGTTAGTAGAGTTATTCTAGCATATAGAGTTGTAGTGTGCGGGCGTTCCTTACCCGCCAGGTTGATAGAATTTCCTATGAGGAATTTCGACGTTATCCTAGGCATGGACTGGCTGAAAGACAGTTGTGCCACAATAGATTGCCGTAGAGGGAGTGTATCTTTTAATATTCCAGGCATGGAGCGATTTACCTTAGTCAGATCAGTGGCAACTCAACAAGAAGAAGGAATAGTAGCGGCAATGGAAGAAGTTCAAGTTCCGAAGATAGTTGAAGAGTTTATTGACGTGTTTCCCGAGGAACTTCCAGGTCTACCACCCATTAGAGATATCGAGTTCAGTATAGAATTAGCACCTGGAACTAAACCGATATCGGATCGAGTTTATAGAATGTCGGATTCAGAGCAGGCCAAGGTGTATCAGCACATAGAGGAACTGAAGGCGAAGAAGTTTATTCGAGACAACGAGTCACCATGGGCAGCACCAGTGGTACTTGTAGGGAAAAAGGATGGGTCATCAAGATTGTGCATTGACTACAGAAAGCTCAACGCGGCAACAGTAAAGAACAAGTACCCACTACCAAGGATCGACGACTTGTTTGATCAGTTGAGCAGAGCAAGAGTTTTCTCCAAAATAGATCTTCAGTCGGGGTATCATCAAGTTAGAGTTCGAGAAGAGGATATTCCCAAGACAGCATTCAGGTCGAAGTACCGACATTACGAATTTTTAGTAATGCCGTTTGGTTTGACCAATGCTCTAGCAATATTTATGGATTTGATGAACCGCATCTTTATGCCGTACTTAGATCAATTTGTCATTGTGTTCCTCGATGACATTCTCGTATACTCAGCTAGTGAAGAAGAGCATGAAGATCACCTCAAGAAAGTGTTACAGGTTCTGAGAGAGAACCAGTTGTACGCCAAGCTCAGCAAATGTGAGTTTTGGTCAGACCGCATTTCATTTTTAGGGCACATCATATCAGGGGCTGGAGTGGCAGTGGATCCCAAGAAAGTAAAAGCAGTAGAGAGTTGGCCAATGCCTAAGACTGTAGCAGATGTGCGAAGTTTCTTGGGATTGGCAGGATATTACAGAAGGTTCATATCAAATTTCGCAAGACTCTCAGCACCCATGACCCGCTTGACACAGAAGGATGTGCCATTCGTCTGGTCGACAGAATGTCAGACATCATTTGAGAATTTGAAGCAGAAGTTGATATCGGTACCTATTCTTACATTACCAGTTGGACCCGGAGGTTTTACTGTATATTGTGACGCGTCAGGAAAGGGACTTGGGTGTGTACTAATGCAACATGGGAAGGTGATAGCGTATGCATCTAGACAACTTCGAGACCACGAGAAGAATTATCCGACTCATGACTTGGAGTTGGCGGCAGTAGTATTTGCTTTGAAGCTATGGAGGCATTACTTGTACGGCGATCGAGTGGACATGTACACAGACCACAAAAGTCTGAAGTACATCTTTACTCAGAAGGAACTGAACATGAGACAGAAAAGATGGTTAGAGTTGATCAAGGATTATGACGTGGAGCTTCAGTATCATCCAGGCAAGGCTAACGTGGTAGCAGATGCTCTTAGCAGAAGAGGCGGCGCATTTATGTTGACATCACAAAAACATATTTTAGAAGACCTTCAGGAGATGGGCATCGAGGTTATACTTCCTAGTGATGCAGGAATTCTGACAATTCTACGAGTTCAATCCGACTTAGTAGACAGGATCAAGACGGCTCAGGCACAGGACCCAAGGATTCAGAAGCTTAGGACAGAATGTGAGTCAGGACTCAGGAAGGAGATGAAAATTCACGAAGATGGTACACTTAGATTTGGATCACGTCTATGTGTGCCAAGTGGAGATATCAGACAGGAGGTTATGGCAGAAACCCACAGTTCTCAGTATTCTATACACCCTGGAGGGACCAAAATGTACCAAGATATCAAGCAGCACTTCTGGTGGAACGGAATGAAGAGAGAGATAGCTAGATATCGTTTCCCATTGCTTAATATGTCAGCAAGTGAAGGCAGAACAACAGAGGCCAGCTGGATTATTACAACCGCTTCCTATCCCGGAATGGAAGTGGGAACATATCACAATGGACTTTGTGACCGGTTTACCGAGATCACCAAGTGATAAGGATGCTATTTGGGTGATAGTAGATCGGCTTACGAAGGTGGCACATTTTCTTCCTTTTAGAGTAGGACAATCTACAGAAAAGTTGGCAGAGTTGTATATGCAGCAGATAGTCAGGCAGCATGGGTCCCTGTCAGTATTGTGTCAGATAGAGATACCCGTTTTATATCACATTTTTGGAAGAGTGTACATCATAGCCTGAGTACCAAGTTAAGATTTAGTACGGCCTACCACTCACAGACAGACGGACAATCAGAAAGAACAATTCAGACTTTAGAAGATATGTTACGAGCTTGCACCCTGGATTTTGGAGGGTCTTGGGAGAGTCACCTGCACTTAGTCGAATTCTCGTACAACAACAGTTATCAAACCAGTATCCAGATGGCGCTATTCGAAGCACTATATGGTAAGAAGTGTAGGTCGCCACTGGCATGGGATGATATCGGGGAGAGGAAGATGTTAGGTCCAGAGATGATTGTTCAGACGTTTGAAGTGGTTAAAGGGATTAGAGAGCGACTTCGAGTTGCGCAAGATCGACATCGTCATTGGGCAGACCAACATCGTAGGCCGCTAGAATTTTCTATTGGGGACCACGTGTTCTTGCGGATCTCACCTCTACCCGTGGGGTCATTAGATTTGGCGTTCGCGGAAAGTTGAGTCCGCGATACGTAGGCCCATTTGCTATCCTCGATAGGGTAGGCGATGTTGCTTATCGTTTGTCCCTTCCACCTTCGTTACGAGAGATGCATGATGTGTTTCATGTATCTCAGTTGCGTAGGTATGTATCGGACCCAAGCCATATCCTCGATCATTCTGAGCTGGTTGTGGGTACCAACCTGTCTTACGAGGAGCAGCCTGTGTCCATTTTAGACCGAAGGGAGAAGATACTCAAGAACCGAACAATTAGTCTTGTCCGTGTTGCTTGGGGTCATCACTCCTTAGGAGAGTCAACGTGGGAACGTGAGGATGATGTCCGATCACGGTATCCGCACCTATTTGACTCACAAGGTATATCTTTTTCAGTATACCTTGATTATCTTAATTCCTCATGCTTATCACCCTATGAATAGAATTGCTTGATGTCGTAGATGGATAA
The DNA here is from genome assembly GCA_029216955.1 of Iris pallida. NCBI lineage: Eukaryota > Viridiplantae > Streptophyta > Magnoliopsida > Asparagales > Iridaceae > Iris > Iris pallida. The sequence continues at coordinate 35,735,208 of JANAVB010033017.1, forward strand.
ATATAGATATATTACTTGCTATTGATATTGTAAGATAACTGCTTGCTCAAATTGCTTGTACTTGGAATTAGTTTAGCTCTGATGTTTCTACCTGCTTGGATTTAAAATTCCGAGGACGGAATTTTACTGAGGAGGGTAGAGATGTCACTCCCCGTTCCCGGAATACGTATTTCAATACGTGTACTGCTTGAATGTATTTATTTAATATTTATCATGCATTTGTTCTGTATTTAATTCCTTTAATTTATTCTGTAATTTCATGCTAGTTAATTTTCTGTATTTTATTTTCTGCTTTTGCTTAAGCTCTTGGTTTATTTTGTTCATATTGAACCAACTTGGTTTAGCTGGGTTCATCATGATAAGGGGTGGATGGCCTAGATCTTGTAGGAAGGAATGTGTGGTGGAGATTTTGACTTGGGCTTGATATTTAGACCCCTTTACTTTTCTCTCTTCATTACTCTCATTTACTTCTTCTTCATCCTCCATTACTCTCCCACCAACCAAGAGAGCTTAGGCAAGTACAACTTGCTTCATGATGGATCTCAAGTATTATTGTTCCATTCTCTTCCTTACTTGATTTTAAGTCTCTTTAGAACTTGGAGTTTTTGGTTTTCATGGGTGTATTTTTGTAGATCTAAGTTTATGTTACATTCGGTTCTTCTTGGTTTTGACCTATCAAACTTCTTGTTTTCAAAATCTAGTTGTTTTATGTTGTAGAGAATTTCGTTCTACCCTATTTTGACCTATGGAAGTCCAGATTTGGACTTGGACTGAAGGTTGGGAAGTCCGAGAACCCCCAACTTCCCAGGTTCTTCTTCTCGAAAAAGTTGGAGAAGAAGAACAGTGCCTCCCGCATGGCCTTTCATGCGGCAAGTCCCCTGCGGCTCCTCTTTAGCCGCATAGGCACTCCAGTTTTCATGCGGCCCCCTCTTTGCCGCGTTATTCCTTTGGTCGCGTGCCGCATGGTAGCATGCCGCATAGGCCTTTGCCGCGTGGCCCTTGCCGCATGGCTCTTGGCAGCCTTGCCGCATGGCCCCTGTTTCCCCCTTGTCGCATGGCTCTTAGCAGCCTTGCCGCATAGCCCTTGTTTCCCCCTTGCCGCATGGCTCTTGGCAGCCTTGCCGCATGGTCCCTGGCCCCCCCTAGCCGCATGCTGCATGGCCGTTTGGCCCTTGCCGCATGGCGATCCTTGGCCGCATAGGACATGGCCCTTGGCTCCCGTGCCGCATAGGATCCTGATTTGACCCTGCCGCATAGATGGACATCCATCTACTGCCGCATGGGATCCTGATTTGACCCTGCCGCATAGATGGGCATCCATCTACTGCCGCATGGGATCCTGATTTGACATTGCCGCATGGGATCCTGATTTGACTCTGGCCGCATAAATGGGTACCAACTTGCCCTGCCGCATAGATGGGCATCCATCTACTGCTGCCTTTTGGGCTGTTTCTTGTCCCGTATGGACATTAATTGTTACCTTGACTAATGATTGATCATGCATTCCTAGTTGGAACTAGAAGACTGGCTAGTCGTCTTATTGAATTGAAAGAGACACATTCATGAATGAACCATGAACCATCGCAATCGACTAGCCGATCCGAACATTGGCATACGGACACATGTTGACTTCCATTTTTTCTGCAAAAGCAACATGTGTACCTTACGGTCAAGGCATGATTATTCCGTAGCTAGGCTTGATTGTTGCATTACGCTATGTAAGACCTACAACCTAGCCGCACTGGTATCGTTGTAGAGTTATGCATATCGCACTCTGTACGGGAGTACTCATTCAGAACGATCATGATCCACGGCATGAGATTTCAATTAACATAGGATCTACTAAGCTAAATAAAAATAACTATTGCATGGAGGAAATGGATTCTCGAGTTCTTACATGGCAGCCATCTCGGGACAATTAGTGCCCCGACATGCCGGCTGGTTCCCACGGATACTACAAATCTGCCGCACGGGTAGGGAGTGGTATCTGTTTATATTTACTGTATATTGATGACAGGCGTCCCGCTGGGACGTCTAATTCATGATTGGCGCAATTGATTATTGGGTAGACTAGCCTTGCTTGTACATTGTAGGAACTGAGGAATCCCTTATTGCATGTTTCCAAGACAGCTTGGAACTCACGGTAGCAAGCCGTAGTAGTTGCATGGCCGTTTAAATTGGTTTGTTTGTGTACTGTACCTACTCTGTTAACTACTGAGATGAGCAGAACGTCAGGACATGACGGGTCAACTTCTGTCCTTGTTTTGTTGGGAAGTTGGCTTGAAGTGTCGTGATGTTGTGCGAACCCCAGTAGCAAGTAGAGATCTATTTATCATATTCTTAACTCTTATCACTGGTTCTAATTCCTCATATCGTGCTTCCTTGTGGTACTTGCTATTAGAGGTCTAACCTCTCTGGTTTTGCATTGCCAGATTTAGAGCCAGCCCCCGAGGACTCAGCTTACTTCCACCTTCAAGATGGTCAATACTAGAGGAATGATCACAGGAGGACACGAGTGGGTTCCTTGCTTCCCTGCTCGTTTTACTACTTACTTTACTTATTGCGTTTCACACCGACATGTTAGTCGGACTGTCTTGCACTTACCTTTACATAATTGTCACTAAGTCAGACTGCAGCTGATAACAATTGTGTATACCGTGCTATATCATCTGGCTATGTTTTGTACAGTCAGATCTCAAGAATATTTTGACTGAACGTTTGGGACGCCTTACTGCTTTATCTTACATGTTCTCTATTATTGCTTCTTGTTTGAATGATTGAGACAATAGATGTTGAGTGACCATAGTGAGACTTTCATGTAGTATGCACCCCTTCGTCGTTAGACAGCATTGATCGTATTATACGGTATTCTTCTACCCGTAATACGTAGCTGGCTGAGTCATTCCCCCGCTCTCCGGTATTCCGGTTCTGGGGCGTGACAGGTCATATGGATGCAGTGTACCAGATTTTGAGGTACTTGAAGGGTGCCCCAGGGAAGGGACTGATATTCAAGAAGAATAATCACATGAGCATTGAAGGCTACTGTGATTCTGACTGGACTAGCTGTGCCGATGACATAAGATCTACCTCAGGATATTGCATATTCGTAGGAGGCAACCTAGTTTCCTGGAGGGGTAAGAAGCAGTCTGTGGTAGCCAGGTCGACAGCGGAAGCAGAGAACAGAACTATGGCCCTGGGAGTTGCAGAACTGCTATGGTTGAAGAATATGCTGATAGAACTGAAGCTGGATCAAGGAACCAAGATGAAGTTGTGGTGTGACAACCAATCAGCTATTAGTATCGCCAACAATCCAGTACAGCATGACAGGACCAAACACATCGAGATTGATAGGTTCGTTATCAAAGAGAAGCTGGATAGAGGATTGCTAGAGATTGGCCACGTTCCGACCAGGAATCAGGTAACAGACGAACTAACCAAAGGGCTTCTCTCTGTGAGTTTGATTAGAGGATGTGATAAGATGGACTTAGTGAATATTTTTCGTCCATCTTGAGGGGGAGTGTTCGAAAATTTAGTATGTTGGATGTCATATTTAGTAGGTTGGAATATCCTGTGACATATTTGGTATGCCAGAATATGCCACATGATATCTACAGTATATTCCATCATTGTAATAATGAATGTAAGGTTATATAAAACCAAGAAGACTATCAATAACAAATCAACAAATTACAACAAAAGATTATGTGAGGATTGAGCTGCCACCTGAACTTAAAACTGCAGGTATTTCCAAAAAGAAACTTAATTTTGTGTTTATCATATAAGAGGAAAAGGTTGTAACTAGATTTTTGATAAATTATTTTCGAATTGGTACTTTAGCCCACGTCTTACTATGGAAACTATTTACTTACTAGAAGAAACTATTTACTTACTAGAAGATCAATAAAACTTTAGAAAGAAAAAGAGGGATTTACATATAGTTGTTATTGACTTAGCAAATGCTTATAATAGAGTTTCCTTCGGGAATAATGTGACAGGCTTTAGAGACTATTAAAGGACATGTATGATGGAGTTACTATGACCTTGTGAACCGTTCGAGGAGAGAGCAAACCATTTCTTATCACCATTAGCTTAATGGATGATTATCATCGATGTCTTTACCTTTTTGAGTTACTTATGGATGTAATTACTAGGCATGTTCGGGGAAAAATTCTATGGAATATAATATTTGCTGGTAATATTGTGCCGGTCAATATGAGTAGAAAATGATTAGAATCATTAGATGCTAAAATAGTAGGGTGGCGAGAAACTTCTGAAGGTAAGAGTTTTAAACTTAGTAGGACTAAAACAAAATATATGAAATGCAACTTCGACCATAAGTCAAAAAAATTGTAATAGTACATCTAGATGGATAAAAGATACCTAGCACTAATAGTTTCCAGTATTAGACATTAGGATCAATCACTCAAAATGATGAAAAGTTTGAGAAGGATATTGTGCATAGAAACAAAACAAAATAATTGAAATGGAGGATTGCTAGCAGAGTACTTTGTGATTGAAGGATACGATGGAAGTTGAAAGAAAATTTTATAAGACGGCTAACTATAAGACCAGACATGTTTTATGGATAAGATAAAGAACATGTGCACAAAATTAGCATAGATTAAATGAGAATGCTAAGATGGAAGAGTGGCAACACATCCAAATGAGCATATTCTTGGAAGTTGGAGTTATCACCAATTTGAGGATGAGAGAGAATCATCTTAAGTGGTTTGGACATGTGCAACACAGACTAGCAGATGCACCTCTTAATGAGGAGCAACAATAATAGAGTAGTAGTTGGTATATTTAGTATAGGAATATGGTATATTTAGTATGGAAATATGTTATATTTAGTATGGAAATATCCTGAGAACATATTTAGGACGCCAGAATATGCCACAGGATATTCCATTGGATATTCCATTATGTAAAGGCTATATAAATCCTATGAGACTATCAATGAAATTATCTCATCAATCAATTACAACATGGTATCAGAGCCACCTTTCACCAAACCCTAACCTTCCTCCTCTTCTCCCTCTCTCCCCGCCACCAAACCCTAACCCGCGCATAGCAGCTCCCCCTCCCACGTGCGCGTCGTCCCCCTCCTACCACACGTAACGGCGCCTTTGTTGTCGTTGTTCGGATCATTACGAAATAGGACACCGATGCATAGATCTGATAAAAATAGACATATTCGGATCTAGGAGCGGACGACGAGGACGAGCGTGAGTCGTGGAGAGAGAAGAAGCATCGATGAAGGAGATCATCAAGAAGCTGGATCCTGCAGAGGTTGCAACGTTGATGAAGTTGATGAAGATGTCGGCTGGTGAGAGCACGACACGAACGTCGCCGAAGTTGGATCTTCCCTCCATCGATCTGAAGCTTGATGGACCGACTACCTACCTGAGTTGGCCACGACGGGGAAGGAGAACCCTCGCAGAGAAGACAGAGCCGAATAAGGGCTCGACAGGACGAAGAGCACCTTCAGGACCTAAGGGAGAGCCCAGCAGTGCTACAACTGCAGGGAGGTGGGTCATCTGAGGTATGCTTGCACCAAACCACCCAAGAAAGATTCAGGCGGTAGACGTGGACAGTTTGGAGGATGTGAGGGGAGGTGGGTCATCTGAGGTATGCTTGCACCAAACCACCCAAGGGAGATTCAGGCGGTAGACGTGGACAGTTTGGAGGATGTGACCGTGGTTGTAGGGGTCGACGGGACGGTCGAGGAGGTTGTCGGGCGAACCTGCTGGTAGCAGAAGGCGATGAGACAGCTGACGGTGCCCACTGCAGGACATGTTGGAAGTACTCAGGAGGAGGTAGAGAGCGTCGAGCGATGGAGACGAGGAGTGGGACTGGGGCGGCGTCCACCTCATTCTTCGCCAGAGCCAACGCTGTCATGTATGCCCATCCGTCGCCGGAAGGCACTGACGACTCGCTCGCCCTTGCATCTATGTCTTCCCTCAGATCATCGGATTGGATTATCAATTTGGGTGCGTCTCGACACGTGACAGGGAATGCTAGTAAGTTTTCTTCCTACACTCACCTAGCATTGGCGGACAGCATTCAAACAGCTGATGATACTTTCCAGTCAGTGGTCGATAAGGGTACTGTCGATTGTACAGGTTCAGTAAAATTATCCAATATTTTACATGCCCCTTCTTTTCCAGTCAGTCTTTTGTCCATTAATTGTATAATCCTCCAATTAAAATACATTGTCTGCTTTGATATTCCTAAGGTGATCTTCCAGGAGAAGGAGACGGGACGAATACTTGGGACTGGCACTTGGCACGATGGACTGTGGTACCTGGATCGGGAAGGGCTGGATTCGGCATTGGTGTCTGTGGCAGAGAAGGCAGGAATGGAAGAACCAAAGATGAGTGCCGAGGATACACTGATACTCCACCACAGGAGGATGGGGCACTCCTCTTTTGGTGTTTTGAGTATGCTGTATCCATCTATTTATGAGAAAGCAAATCAGGAGAAACTGGTATGTGATGCATGTGATTTAGGCAAACTTACTAGGAGCTCATATGTTAGTACAGGACATAGGAGCTCTTCTATGTTTGATATTATACATTTTGATGTTTGGGGGCCATGCGCCACAACTACTATAAATGGTCACAAGTATTTTGTTTCTTTTATTGATTGTTCCTCTCGTGTCACCTGACTGTATTTGATGAAGAATGAGAGTGATGTCTTTGCCTGTTTCCGGGACTTTCATAAACATGTCCAGACTCAGTATAGAGCGGTGGTGAAGGTACTAAGATCTGACAACGGGACGAAGTATACCAACAGAGCACTTGCGGAATACTTGTCAGCCCAAAGGATACAACATCATACCACATGTGCGTACACACCAGCACAAAATGGAATAGCAGAAAGAAAAAACAAACACCTTCTGGAGATAGCAAGAAGCATGATGATCGACATGAATGTCCCAAAGAGTCTGTGGGGGCATGCAGTGTTGACAACAGCTCAACTAATCAACAGAATGCCTTCGAAGGTACTGGGATGGAAGTCTCCATGTGAAACATTGCAAGAAAATAATAGTGGGACACTCCCACTGAAGGTATTTGGCTGCGTATGTTTTGTGAATGACAACGGACCATCAGTTGGGAAGCTTAACCCTAGAGCAGTCAAGTGCATATTCGTGAGCTACTCTGCAACTCAGAAGGGATACGTGTGCTGGAGTCCAGTAGAGAAGAAGAAGTTTGTGAGTATGGATGTTCACTTCAGGGAGCATGAGCCATACTACCGTCAGGAGGGAACCCCAAACAACTCAACTAATACTGCGAGTATGAGACGAGAGAGGGAGATTGGGGAGAGCCTGGTAACCGATTTAGGAGTTTGGCATGGAGGAACGATTGAGGAGGAGCAGGAAGAGAAAGATGAACAGGGGGAGGAGATGAGAGGTGTTAGGCCCACGACTGAGGGAGAGTTACTTACCTACAACAGGAGAGGAAAGCAAACTGCAGGACCAGTACCTACAGTGCCAGTGCCAAGTCCCTTGCCTGCGTCCGGCTTGACTCCTGAGACACCTACACCACCACCACCAAATTCTTGTTCAGGTAATATCATTCTCCCTACTCCTCCCACACCATTATCAGTACGGAGGACCACTCGCAGCAATGCAAAAAATTCTTCTGATAGATATGGTTGGGACCTTGCTCAGTTTGTTTCATATGATCATTTCTCTTCTTCTCATGGAGCATTCATTCCATCTTTGGCAGGTTGCCAAGAACAATCCAAAGTGAAAAACGGCGATGCACGAGGAGTTAGGGGCCCTTGAGAAGAACCACACTTGGAGCTGATGAAACTGCCAGAAGGAAAGAAAGCAGTCGGATGCAAGTGGGTCTTCACTGTGAAGCAGAACCCAGATGGACAGGTTGAACGCTACAAAGTTCGACTGGTGGCAAAAGGATACAGTCAGACGTACGACATCGACTATGACGAGACCTTTGCACCAATAGTGAAGATGAGTACTGTCAGGGTCCTGATTTCTCTGGCAGCGAATGGTGGATGGAAGCTACACCAACCGGATGTGAAGAATGCATTTCTTCATGAAGATCTAGTGGAGGAGGTGTACATGGAGATACCACCAGGATTCGGCACCAATCAGACAGTGGACAAGGTCTGCAGGTTGAAAAAGTCTCTATACGGACTGAAACAGTCTCCTCGAGCGTGGTTTGACAGATTCAGGAGGACGATGATAGGGATGGGATATCAGCAGATCAATGATGATCATACTGTGTTCTTCCGACGAAGTGGAGGCCACATCACCATGCTTGCGGTGTATGTTGACGACATGATTATCACGGAAGATGATGAGCATGAAATCGCCCGACTCAAAGGAAAGCTTGGCAAGAAATTTGAGGTGAAAGACCTTTGTCTTCTTCGCTACTTTCTTTGGATTGAGATCACTCGAGACGCAGAGGAGATTGTTCTTTCTCAGAGTAAGTATGCACTAGACCTTCTCACAGAAACAGGGATGCTGGGATGCAAACCTGCAGCGACGCCAATAGATCAGAGGTTCAAGCTGAACGCTGAGGCTGGAGAACCAGTTGACCAGGACAGATACCAGAGACTGGTGGACAAGCTGATCTATTTGAGCCACACACGTCCAGATATATGCTTTGCAGTTAGTGTGGTGAGCCGCTACATTCATGACCCACGGAAGGGTCATATGGACGTAGTATACCAGATGCTGAGATACTTGAAGGATGCCCCCGGAAAGGTACTGATGTTCAGAAAGAATAATCACATGGGCATCGAAGGCTACTGTGATTTTGACTGGGCTAGTTGTGCTGATGACAGGAGATCTACCTCGGAATACTGCATATTTTTAGGAGGCAACCTGGTCTCTTAGAGGAGTAAGAAATAGTCAGTGGTAGCCAGATCGACAGCTGAAGCGGAGTACAGAGCTATGGCCTTGGGAGTTGCAGAACTGCTTTGGTTGAAGAATATGCTGGTGGAGCTGAAGCTGGATCAAGGAGCCAAGATGAAGCTGTGGTGTGACAACCAGTCAGCTATTAGTATTGCCAACAATTCAGTACAGCATGACAGGACCAAACACATCGAAATCGATAGGCTCTTCATCAAGGAGAAGTTGGTTAGTGGACAACTGGAGCTAGGCCACATTCCAACCAAGCATCAGGTAGCAGACGGACTGACCAAGGGACTTAGCTCTGTAAGCATGATTAGAGGATGTGACAAGATGGACTTAGTAAATATCTTTCGCCCATCTTGAGGGGAAGTGTTGGTATATTTAGTATAGGAATATGGTATATTTAGTATGGAAATATGTTATATTTAGTATGAGAATATTATGAGGACATATTTAGGATGCCAGAATATGCCACAGGATATTCCATTGGATATTCCATTATGTAAAGATTATATAAAACCTATGAGACTATCAATGAAATTATCTCATCAATCAATTACAACAGTAGTTAAAGGAGCCCAATAGGACATGGGTCGGCCTAAAATAAGGACAGTGGTTTTTGTTAGTGTTACAAAGAACATGGTCCTCAACAGACGGAAGAAAAGGATCCAAGCAGCCGATCCCAAATTCTGGGATACAGGCTTTGTTGTTGTACTTGAAAAAAATTTCTTAAAGAGTAAACTTTGGCAATAAAGAACAAGCAGCTTAGTCAATGAAAGGACAAATTGATGAATTTGTGGAGATAGAAATTCATTACAAGAAGGGCTTCTTGAAACAAAAATGATGCAGCTAACTATTATGAGAAGTTCCTGGTATCAAAATCGGAGTATTCCTCTACTTTTTAGCTTTTCTATCAGGGTTGCGAGAGCCTCTCACACCACCCAAACATCCTTCATGCATACTAAGTCCCCTTTTCCCATGCAAAGTTCAACTATCCGACAACAGTTCTTTCATATGCCCAGTAGTGGTGGTGATACTTGAAACTGTTTATCCAGACCAGAGGACCTAGTCATGTCACCCATTTCTGAATGGTTTTCCAGTAGCTACTAGTTTCTAGAATGAACAACCAAGAAATGGATAGAACTCAATCTAGACTTTTCCACTTTGTCAATGCTCTACAAGTATAACCACACGAAAAAGCGTAACTTCAACAAAAACAGTCATTAGATATTGATAACAGCCTATCTGGTACCTATAACATACCTGGTTGGCATTCCACTTACAAGTGGATAAGAAGGTATTCTCAGAGGCAGTTCGTTTTCTGTTGACAGAGGCATCCAAGCAGGTGTCCTTGGTCTCGGCCAATAATAACTGAAACTTTCCTTGGTGTTCTTGTTTATATGCGATCTCTTCGCTCCTGCACCAGCACACAATCAATTCAGTGAACAATGTATTCGTTCCTACATCAACAGAAAAGTTATTTAAGTTAGATGCACGCCATGAGAAGAAACAAGCATCCATACAAAGTCGACATAGACCTCCTTTTGTACAGGCAGGAAATATTGTTGCTCTTTAGCCTATGTTCCCAACACATCTGATTCTTCTCCCCTTCATGACTTATAAACCATCCTTTTGCATTTTCATTACTGCAGCTTGTAAGCCCCATACCATCATTATTGGAAGTATATAGTTTTTCTACTCTGGCAGCATTCCAGGTATAAACACGACTTGCTCTTCTGATATTTTTCCTTGCAGTGACATGGGGGAACTGCAGACAGTAAGACATTTATAGCCACTTCTCCACTTCAGTAAGATATTAAGTGGAGAGAGGAATCTAAGGTTATGGAACACGATGAATAGTCAGCACATCCTTTCTAAAGGTTATACAAAGGAATACATGTGATGGTCATGTACCTCCATATTGTTTTCGCTGTGAGAGTTTATATCCAATAATTTACGGTTAGTTATGAGACCAAAGGTAGTCCTATCAATATTCCTTAAATCTCCCCCAAACATGAGAGGGGACTTGACCATAGCCCATAAAGTCATCTGTTTAAAATGAATTATCAACAGAACTATTAAAAACTAATTCATTTTATATGGGAAAAGGAAGGTGCATTATTTTATATACCTGAGTTTTCTGTTCATCCTTTGTGAGCTTACATTTTCTGTGAGGACCCTGTCGGACTCCTATCATGATCAAAATATTACTTTATACCATTCATGGTTTAAAAAGTACGTGCAGAAATCAAATTATATATAGTCAAGAAATAAAAAACCACCTTACGAGAACCAACTCTGTTGTGTTAAAGATCAGTCAAAGCAAAATAAGATACATTCTAGACGATTTCAACAATATATTTACAGTAAGAGTCTCCAGCATGTATGTAGGCTACTTGCATTCCTAATGTCTTTTCGTGTGTAATCACTCTTAACGAAATTCTCACACAAGATGGTTTATCAAGCTGAGTGCCAAAGCATGTTGCTAGGGTAGGAAACAATATGGCAGGTCGCTAACTTGAAGTGTCCTAGTGCTTTATAGACCTTAGAACCCATAAGCGGAAGCGAGGACGGAAGCAGGGACGGGAGCGGGAGAACGCGACTACTTAGAAGAGTCTAAAGTTGGAAGCGTTATGTAAGCATGCGCTAATAATAAAAAAAAGAAAAATTTTGAGTGGCACCCCACTTGGATGGTCTATTTGTGCGATGCACCCCACATTGTTTGTAATATGTATAAGTTATCCTACTTTGGATTTGCTATATGTATAAGTCATCCCACTTTGGACGTTTTCCGTCAGTTCTGACAGATGGACTCTTCATTAAAAAAAATTTGGACCAAAATAACCCTCCTTCCATTGTCTTCTTCCCTGACATCACAGCCCCCCCTCCCCGACGTTTGCCCCCCCCCCCCCCCCGACCTCGGCCCACCCCCTCACTTACCTCGCCCCCCTCCCCGACCTCGGCCCGCCGCCTCCCCGATCACAGCCCCCCTCCCCCTTCCCCGACGTTCGACCCCCCCCCCCCTCCCGACCTCGGCCCGCCCCCTCCCCGACCTCGCCCCCTCCCCGAACTCCTCGACCTCGCCCCCCTCCGCCTCCTCCCCGACCTCGCCCCCCTCCGCCCCCCCCCCTCCCCCCCCCCCCACGCGCTCCCCCTGCTGCCGCCCTCCCCCGTCCAACAACAGCAGCAGTGGCGGCAGCAGCAGCGGCGGCGGCAGCCAGCAGCGGCAGCAGCAGCAGCAGCGGTGGAGGGCAGCGTGGGGGGGGGGGAGGAGGGGAGGAGGAAGAGGAACATTTTCGTCTTTTTTCGTCTTTTTTAAGGGTCAAACATGGCTGACCGTCAAAACTGACGAAAAACGTCCAAAGTGGGACTACTTATACATATAGCAAACAATGTGGGATGCACCGTACAAATAGACCATCTAAGTGGGATGACACTCAAAATTTTTCTAAAAAAATTGTGTATATTCATTATTGTTACCAAAACTGAAAATATCTTAATATTTATTAGAATTTATAAAGTTCTGCTCAAAGTTAGAGAGAGATCATTCGCATGTTGATTTTTTATTATGTCAAGGTAAATAATCTTTAGTTTCTTGGTACTTTGATAAACGTGTATTAAAAATCTTCTAACTTTATTTCTAAAATTTATGCTTTCTTTTAAAATTATGGTCATATTATGGGAAGCGCTCATATCGTCGGAGAAACGCGCTCCCGTAGCCGGAGAATCAGAATAGGCTGCCCTTAGCTGATTACCGGATTAGGAAAAGCAAAAAAGAAGAAAAATGTCATTGATGGGGAATTGACTCTTTAAAGGAAGAATTCGACTGCCACAAAACTTCAGGACAACTCTTCCGTCATCGGGGAAGCGAGCTTCCAAGTAAGAACCGCCGAATCGAGGCTCTTGCTGAGATTCGTTGACCTTTTAGGAGTTTCTGGATTCTAAGTTATAGACTGGAAACAACAATATACAACACCAATCTTGTCCATGCTGCTATGCACCTAAAATGCATGATCATGTTGTCCACTTTTTGTCCATAGTACAGACTTCTCCAACGGAATCTTATATGTATTAGCTAAGCAATAGTTTATAATGTTTATATTTATCTAATATTAATAGTCTTTACAAATTTTATAATATATTTTCTCAACACCATCCCTGAACCACTCTTATACATGAGTAATTCGGGGCTATTGCTTTGAGTTTTTGTGTTTACAATGATTTTAGTACAAACAATTTACTAACCACTGTCAAAAGCATAGGCATTATCAAACTAAACTTGTTTAGTAGGACCTGACAACATATAAATCGGCCAAATTTGTTGCACCAGTCTACTGCTAAGTCAACTGGTCCAGCTGCGTAATGTCAGCTGGAAATCTCCATTTTGGCTGAGGATGACAGTCGACTATGATTGCCCACTCGACTGTGTCCTGCAGCTAACTTTTTTCTCCACGATTCCATATGGCCCATTGGAAAATGTTGGATCGATAGGATAACATCTGTTCATCCAAGCTTATCAGAAGCTTATTCAACTTTTCAATGAGTTCGTCCAAGCTCCGAAATAAGGTACAAGTAAAACTTTCTAGGAATTGAGGATTTATTGGCACTAGGGAATTCTCGAGTAATCCAAATGTTTGAACAAAAAACCACATGAATTCTCTCCTCCAAAATATTGGAATATCTACTGTATTAAAATTTCTGACAGATTTAGCTTATAATTGTCCATTTGAGTTTTAATAATTTTCTGAGATTTGACTTCTATAGCTATTTTATGTTTATTACCACTATAATTTGCACAAAATGGTGATGACTTGGTCGAGAAGTTAACTCAATTAGGTGTGTCATCCATTACCTGGATCAGTAAGCCAACCCAGTGGTAGCATATCTAAGTCAGGCCAAGACCTCCCGTTCAGTCCCTGTGCTCCAATCATTTTGGCAGCAGCAAAGTCCCTATAAAAGAGAAAAAACCAATATCACACACACACACACACACACACACACACACACACACACACACACACACACACACACACACACAGAGAGAGAGAGAGAGAGAGATTAACCACACCGTGCCACATCAAAATGAGCTGCCACATCTTCCCATGTATCCCAATCGTCACCGGTTACTCTATACATGTTTACATAGTTAACAATGGCTGCAGCCATGGATGGAGACGCATGCGATCCAGGAGACAGAGAAAAAACCACAGGACGATCAAGCTCCTTCAGGAGCTGCAGAAGACACGTATTAGCTGTTTCGTCCTCGGAAAAAAGATTAACATATAACCTTCCTCGGTAAAAAGAAAACATATAGATGATACTTAAAAAAAGGAATGACCTTTGAGACTGTGATTATCTCTCTTGAGCTCATATCATCACCAAAGACGCAGTCAAGCTTCACTGAGAAGGAAGAAATCAATGAGATGAAATAACTCGAATAAAGCAAGAGCCACTTGTTACCGAAGTTGGCAACTTAAGAATGTAGCAGATGGGTACTATCGTGCTACCGAATTATACTCCAGGTTTCAATATGAATACCAAAATTCTGTGGCACCCAAATAACTTATGTAACAAGATTGGGCTACTTACATGACAAACTTCGTTAAAATTCAGCAAAGATGCATACTATATGCAGAAATGGATGTACATTACCAAGCACAAAAAATTATGGCAAAAAGATGAAGTAGAAAGCTAAATGAGCAGCTGTTCATTTACCAAAATCGACGCCCCATTCAGCATATTGATGGTAAAGAGACCTCAAGAACGCTTCTCCAGCTCCTGAATCTGTATTAACACTCATAAATCCTTTCAACCAGGCACAACTCGTATCTGTCATGCCCACATCTACTGCATGCTTTCGTCGACCATCCTCCACATAGGCACCTCCCTACAACGTAAATGAATAGTCGATCTCAAGTCTACCTAACAGTCCAAATTTTAGGGATACAAGAACTGACGATTAGCAGATGTGCTATGTAACAAGTCAATATTGTCTGAGGTACGTACAGTGTTTATTGCACTTAATCTCATTACAGATCTTTTAAATGAAGTTGGGTTAACCAGTCAGGTATTAGTGGACTGTCGAACCAACTAACCACAGAAGTGGACTTGATTCGGGTTTGCTCATGGAGTCAAGTGTTTATCCTTTGACGATTATTTATTCCTCTGTGTTATACAAACTACAAAGCCATCATAATGATACTATCTTGACATTTAGTAATAATAATAAGAAGACACAAAATGACACAAAGGGAGAAAGAATACCTTAAGCACATCTAAGATGGGTGTATTGGCATTGACAGCCTGTGCACTAATCCCTCTCATGACATGGATCCCAAACTTTAAACCCATGTCGTGAACCTTCTGGGCAACCTCCTTGAATCCTCTGCCCCCTTCAGACGACGGCCACCTCTCAGGATCAGGGATGGGACGTCCCCACCGATCGATGTTATCAAAACCTATAGCATCCTGGTTGCTCGCGCCCTCTGTGTTATTCCGATACCACAAGTAGTCCACCACAACATACTACACAACATAGTTGAAGGGAAAAAAACAGTCAAATTCGATATGTAATGTCATGATCAGTGGGGCAATTTTGTCGCACCTCATATCCATAAGGTAGCAACTTTTTTGCCACAATAGCTGCATTGTTAAGAAAAGCTTGTTCGTCGATGACCCAAGAGAAGGAATCATAAGAATTCCATCCTCGGGGCGGAGTGGATGCAAGCTCCCTTGTTCCTGTTCTTGCTTCGGATAATTCACTGAAAGAAGAGTACTAATGCCCATCAAACACCCCAACTGACCCAGAAAAATTACAAAGTAGATAACTTCAAGCAATTCATAGTGAAATATATGCTCCTGCTAATGCATGGTATAAGAAGGGTCAAGATGTATGGAGTCTTACTCGCTACATGCAGGCCACGTTTGATTCGCGGAATTGGAGCCTTGAGAAAGGAAAGTGATTCATTTCCTTTGTTTGGATGCCAAAGGAAATGAGGAGGAAAGGAATTTGATTCCCAAGAGGAAGAAAAATGTGGGTGGCTTGCGGGGGTGGGGGGGTGGGGGTGGGGGTGTGGGGGGGGGGGGGGGGGGGGGGGGGGGGGGTGGGGGTGTGGGGGGGGGGGGGGGGGGGCGATGATGCCTCCCACCAACCCAAGGATTCATTTCCCCCCCCTCTAAGGATTCACTTTCCCTCCCAATTTTCTTGGCTTTTCCAAACACCGGAAAGGAAATTGATTGGAATTGCAATTTCCCAAATGAAAGGAAATATCAAGGAACCAATTTCCTTTCCTTTCCTTTCCTTTCCGCGAACCAAACGAGGCCACACGTGTCAAGATGTTCGTATATGTCTATAGACATAAAAAGTACATATGCTAATACTTTATTAGTGCTCAGCAAACACCTCAACAGACCCAGAAAAACAATAATGCAGATAACTTCAAGTAATTCATGACAAGGTACATAAGAAAAAGGTGTCCCCATGCCACGAAAATTCCACTAATGCAGGGTCAAGATGTACGTAGCCTTATCCCCACCATATGGCATGTCAAGATCAGGCACCAATGTAGGAAGCAATGGAGAGTGGGGTGGCAAGACTTTTAACACATTTTTCCATAAAAAGTTATGGTGAGCCAATGGCCCAATGCACTAGATACTTCATAAATCTTCAAAATTATAAAGAACTAGGGCATCTCAGTGCTACGAGGCTCTCCCACTTACACAGGGTTTGGGGAGGGTCAATATGTAGTGATGTACGCAGCTTTACCTCGTATATATAGAGGTTATTTTCGTAACTCAAGTTTGCATACTCCCCATGTAGCAAGCATTACCATTGCGCTAGGCAACGTCCAAAAAGATATCTCAGTGTCACGAGGCTCCCGCTTACGCAAGACGTAGAAAATTGGGAGGAAAAGTGACTCAACTAGAACATGCATCCTCCCGGAACAAGCCTTACCCTAGTAGGTGCAAGCTATCTTGAAGATACCACAGCATATAGAGAAACAATAAACTATTCCTAACAAAGTGCTACTTCTAATCGTATACATCAACTGACAAGAAAAATTATAATGCAGATAACTTAAATAACAATAATGCTAAATTTACTATCAAATCTTCTTACAACCCACTCACCCTGTGCTAACATGGTCCCACCCAGCCCCACCTAGAACCAATGGAAACCGGCCACGCGGCCGGTTGTAAGGCCTTGGTTGTAGGGGTTTGTAATTGTAGCATTTTCCCTTAAATAATTCATAACAAAATATATTTATATATAATAACGAGGCTCCGTCTAATACAAGATTTATGATGTACCTAAACTTAATCCCAACATACAGAAGGTCAAAGTTACATGTAAAATACACACAAGATAACAACTATCCAACAATTGGTGCACCTGAAAGGAAAGAGATCGGAGAAGAGGAGGATCGAGAGGAGTGCTGCTCTCATCACTGGGGATTTCTATGGAAGAGGTGCCCCCAAAAATAGTAAGTTATTAACAAAAGTAGTGGCAACTCAGAGTGGGATATTTATTGAGAGGGGGTAGTTTCGTGATGAAGAAAGAGTTTTTTTTTTCATACTTTCCGCACTCACCCACCCAACCCCACAGTCTTTTTTTGTCTTTGTCTCATGTCATGCCACATGGCCCACATGTGCCTTTTGATAATCAGGTGGCTTACACGTTTTAGCAAGAAAAGGAAAAAGCCCATAATTTGCTCAACAGAAAGGGTACCCTTTCTTTTACAGTTCCTTAAAAACATTTTTTTTTTTTAACGATGTCTAGCATAACGTACAAAAATTTATATTATATTTTGGACAAATTATTCTTAATTTTTACACACATGCAATCATGTTTTTTCATGATTCGATTTCAAAATCGAATTCAGCTGGCTCTTGTGGTTGCATGCCTTAAAACATAGTTTACCTGCAAGGTACCAACGATGTGGCCCATGGGCCCGTCGAAAAGTTCAGCATTACAATGCTAGGAATGATGGATAATGACGTCGCCTAAATCCTAATAAAATATATTGGAGAGGAATCTATACTAATATATAATATATATAAATAAAAAATTGAGACTTCATCGTGAAATTTTTTGTTTCAAATATATTCATATATAAAAAACTGTTCATTAAATTTAACATGGGTAATTTAATAATTACGTATAAAAATTAAAGAATTATTGTTTGTTATTTCCAAGCAATCAAAAATTAAGGAACTATTGTTTGCTTTTTTCAAGCAATATGAAATATGTGCAACGCACGTGCATATATACTAGTGTTAGTTAAGGAGAAAAAACAATAGCCTACTTGGAAATTTGACACATATAAGTTTGTTTTATAAAATCTCCTTATAGGAACCGTTTATTTGTATGCACATGCAGTCAACAGCAATAAATCGAGTGGTCGGTTGTTGGAGAAATAGAAATCATGAAAGTAATGTGAGCCTCGTATAATATATGGACGAATTGACACATTCAGGTAGCGGCTGATTAATTAAGATCTAGTCAAAACTAGAAAAACAGTCTACTCGGGTAAAGAATTGTAGGGTCGATTATCAATTTTAGAGATACATGTTGTCATGTCCAAGTTCCAAAATATGTAGGACCGGCATGTGATCTGAATAGCTAATACGACATACGAAGGGATCATAACACTATTGGTCCCACCGTAACGTACTCCACTATATGAAAGTGAACTCCAGTCCAAAAACTATTATGTATCGGGCATGTAAACTAGATCCCATCCATCAGACAATGTAAGAACAAAATCACAAAAAGAAGTAATACATACCGAATATGATATGCTAAAAATAGATAGATAGAAAATAAAATAATCAAAATATATACACATCTGGAGCTAAAGTTTGACAGGAACAACCTCGTTAATATAAGTATTGAATTAATGAACATAGTACATGGAGATAACCATATTTGAGTATCGACTAACCAGGTAAGGATACACGAATCCTGACAATAAGTCCTACCACAACTCATGGGTACTCCTCCTGGTATACCTACGATTCCTCTACTATATCTTCACCTGAAGTAGCTTCCTTTATGTGCTACTCAGAGAGAGATCTGTTAACCTAAACCTGGAAGATCCTGGATCCTCATGGGAACATAAGAAGATACACAATAGCATGTCGAAAGTAAAAAGAGTAAATATAAGACACTCCTCGAGATCATGGATTACAACTAAGACTAACTAGCTAAGTAAAATACAATTGAGGATAATATTCACACGCATGGGATCTCCGACCATAGGTACTTCCATACAACTTCGTAAGACTCATGGTTTGGGATAAACAACTATTGTATCTCTTCATGTGGCTTGCGGTTATCGAGAAGAATCATGTGAATAGTTGCTCAAACGTCTAGTAACCCAATGATACTACATGAGTTGTATCCACGACACGTCCAATCAAGGATCTACTATCTATCATAAATCCACGAATAATCTGCGAGTAACCCACAAGTAATCCACGAGTCCACGAAGAACATTAAAAAAAAAAATTATGCTCAGATGTCCTACAATTGATCCATGTTTCGGTCGTCTTATCGAAGAGTCGGACACGGTAGTAAGTATCAAACATATAAATGCACAAGTAATTCATGTCCTAGGGGTCAAGTTTGTATAAATAAATAAAATACAACCCTGCTATTTGGCCCGCGAGCGGGCCAACCCGTCCGCCACGTGGCACTCCCCCATTGGCAGGACGCCGGCGTAGGTCCCACGTTAACAGGGGAGGCCAATGGAGAAGTGCCACGCAGGCGGACGGGCTGGCCCGCCTGCGGGCAAAATAGCTTTTTCCGATAAAGAAGGTAACATAGTACCATAGCACGTATTTGGTAGTCAATATTGATATATATAGGCTAATATCGATCCCGATCAATAATCGGCCATTCGCACCAAAGCTTTACTCGAAAACCTATGTACTAATGACAAGTTATAAACAAAAACATAATAATAATGCGACATCCATTTTCAGTTTTCGTCCTAAACTTCATAATTTAAAATTTCTCTCATAAACATGCTTTATATTATATTTCATATTTTCATATTGTATCTCAGTTTTTATGTTTCCACTATTTTGATTTCGTACTTTTTTACATTGACTAGTGTTCTTGGATTTCATGTCTAGCATTTTTATGTCCGGTATCGCGAGAGTAAGATATTCAAGCAATACCTAATTTTTAAATCATAATAATAACATATGCAACTAATTAAGTTTATTGGCTTTTCTGTATAACCAAGCTAGTGGATAGACCACCATGGACTTCCAGGAACCCCTGGCAATCATGTCATAAACTATGAACTATGATCAAATTAGAATGGTCAACCCAACCCTAGTAGTTAGACAAAATCCAAGCCAGCAATATACTGATAATATACCGTCGTATATCAATCGGGTGAAATTTTCCCCAGCAGCTCTGTTTGTGAGATTCGTTAACCTTAGAAACATATTGCTGAATTTTTGGTATTTATTATTTTTATAATTCGTGTTGTATATTGTATTTCATATTTTGTCGTATCTTGGTTTTGGTGTTTCTCATATTTTGATTTCACAGCCTAGCTTCGATCTGTATTATGTATTGGTTTTAGTCCAGCGTTAGTTCTACCACGTTCGTTCCCAAATTTCGTATTTCTAAATTTTCGATATTTTTTGTGTACATGAAGCTTATATTGTATTTCGTGTTTTTGCGTATCTTGTTTTTCGTATTTGGATTTTATTTTTATGTGAGAGACTACCCTAGACTTGTAAAATATCCATTGGCATTGTCATAGACCAGTGCTAAGACCCGTACAATCGAAATCCCTGATTTTTTTCCTAAAATGAGAATTTGGCAGTCAGACCAGTATATTGTCAGTATACCATGGCATACCTAGTGACTCAGCTATTGGATAATAACCAAGTCGTTCTTTTGTCCATTGGACACTTAATTTTGTTTTAACGGTTGAGAACTTTTGAGGGAGGACTTGGAGTGCTTATGTGGTGGATCCGAGGGCCGTGGTTCACTCTGTCTCTCTATTTAAACCCCTCTATTTCTCTCTCTTTCTCATTTCCCTTTTTCTTTTCTCTCTCTTCATCTATTTCTCTCTCTTCTCTTCTCATGGGGCTGAGCCTAGGAGCTCGTTTTGGGAGCTTGTAGTTGTGCTCAACCTTTGTAGGAGCTTAGGTTTGTGGCTTGGAGCTACTCGAGACAAGTACATCTTGCTCAAAGTGAATACATCCATAACTTTCATTGCATTTTGGTTTTCTTTGTAGATGTTGTTGAGTTTTATCTAAATACATGTTTCACAAAATGTTTTCATCATTTGCTTAGGGCTTGTTTGGTTGTGGTTGGTGATTTTGCATAGATCTAGGTTTCTAGGTGGTATCATGCGATGTCATATGGAAAACTCAATATGGATTGCGATACCTAAGTTTTCTCTTACAAACTTAGTCATATATGTTGTCCCCTAGCTTTGTATTTTGTTGATTTTGGATTTGGTAGAATTGGTACAAGTTTTGGTTCTTGAAAACCCGATTGTAGAGTTGTGTAACGCCCCAGTCCCAAAATACATATGGGACTAGGATACGTATACATGCCAGCTACGCATCGAGAGAACTCCAACCCAGCTCGAATACGTATAAGCTATCTGGTTGTTCTAGAATCTACTGCATCTCAATCTACATAATGATAATAAACATCAAGAATGAACAATATGGTTCATGGTCTGCAACCCACTAGCATACATGTCTGAATAGACTCGAAAGGAAACACGAGTCTAATAAACTAGGCTAATAAGCAGAATATATCAAGATAAGAATATGCCGCACGAGAGATTAATAAAATAAAATCATGCACCAACAATACCTGAATCCCGTAGACGCAAAGCATAACCATCCATCGATTCTACCAGCTTGGCTATAACCTGGAGAGATCACCAGGTCCTCAGAGGACTAGCAAGACACATAATATACATGCCTATTGTACAGTAAATAACATGCAAGAAAAATAGGAATAACAAGTAGAGGAAAGGATGACACGTAAGGAAACTCTACAGATGGTGACATGTCATGAGAATATAATATTAATCGTGGCTAAAACCGTAGCCGGGGGAGGCACTAACAGTCCTATAATAGGTTATCTTTCGTAGCCCGGGGAGGCACTAACAATAGAGGATAGCCACGGCTAATAAAATATTCTCTCCTAAGGTACTAGGAAGTCAAGCCTATCTAGTCATGTCCAAGTCAAGTACAGGTCAAACATGTCAGGGAAAAACATGGCACATGCATATCAATACTATCACTAGACATGAACAAGATAGGAAAGATATAACAAGTAGTATAGAAAGAAAAGTGAAAATCTACGTGCACGTGAAACTAGAAAGTAACCATAACATGAAACAAGAGAAATATGTAACCAAGCAAGAAGGAATAGAAATAGAAAAGCATGTAAGTACTGTAAAGTTTGGCAAGGTGTACTTGCCTGGGTCGTGAGCACTGTGGTGACGAATATCAGACAGGAAAGTAGGTGGAACAACGGCTGCCGAGGAACTAAGGTCCAAACAAACGTCTACGGATGCTGAAAATAGTCTATTATATAATTATAATTAATATTGTACCTATTAGATTTGTTTAGTTAGGATATGGTATAGATCTTCGTATCAGCTTTCCGAAAAACTAAACGGATCGCATTTTCGTGCCCGGGATCTCCAAAAATCGCGAAAATATCGAAACATGTTTATTTTTCGGGAATCTAATACTCAAACAGTTTTACAGAAATCTACAGAATGAATTTTGTCTATTAAAATATGTTTTTGAAAAGCTTACCTCGATATGCTTCCAACAAAAAAACTGGGACGCGTTTCGAGTCCCGAGCTAGGAGATATGGCCCTTCTAAGTTGCTTTGTCGGGTAAAAAAATGTGGCTGACTTTTCTAGCGAATTTGGAGAATATTTTTGGACGAAAAAGAGAAGGTGTGCATGATTTTTAATATAAGAATTATGAGATACTCATATATATATATATATATATATATATATATATATATATATATATATATATATATATATATATATATATATATATATAAGATAGATATGTATTATTTATTTAAGTATGATTAGATTGGACATGTTAGAATAAGATAATTTGGATAGTGGTAGGATTACCAATAAGGCTAAATTTGGAATATAATTTGTTTAAATATTATAATCAATGGTCATTATTGAAGGAGGCTTAATTTAGAATCTATGTGCTGCTATTAGATAAGAAGCATATAAGTTTTAAATATTAAATTTAGATTTAATTAAAATACAAAGAAGATTTGCATGGAGGGTTTCCTAATTAAGAATTATTGTATTATTCAATCTTTTTGATTGATTGGTTGAGATTTCGTATATAAAATTTAATTTAGTGTCTAGGATTTAATGGAGGCTTAATTTAGAATCTATGTGCTGCTATTAGATAAGAAGCATATAAGTTTTAAATATTAAATTTAGATTTAATTAAAATACAAAGAAGATTTGTATGGAGGGTTTCCTAATTAAGAATTATTGTATTATTCAATCTTTTTGATTGATTGGTTGAGATTTCGTATATAAAATTTGATTTAGTGTCTAGGATTTAATGGAAATAGACAACATTTGGGGTTCGAATCTAAATATTTAAATTAGAATTTTTTTATAGATTTAATTAGTATACATACAAGATTGTATATATGGTTTCCTTATTTGGAAAGATTGCATTTTCGAACTATCTAATTATATATTCAGATTTTATGTGATATTATTCTATTGTTTAAATTAAAATAAGTTGCTTTAAACTATAAGGTTTTTTTAGGTTCACTTGGGTTGAGCTTAGTCGACTCGTGATTGGGTTCGGGTCCAGTTCGATTATTTTAGCACAGTCGAGTCTCTTAAAAAGTCAATAACCTAATTAATAAACAATTAAATCATCCTATAGGGGTTAAGTCGTAACTTTGACTGGTTTTCCTAGTTAGAACACCGATGTGGCTAAGCCTTCCTTACCATGGCTAATACATTAGTCAAAGAACACCACTACACTATTCGTGCCAAAATTTCTAGCCGATATGTATCTCAAAACTTAACCATAACTAAGGCCATATATATATAATATTAGACTATTATAAATATAATCATATACACAAAATTGTATTCAAATTTATTTGGCTGTATACCATCCCAAAATAAGTTCAAAATAAATCTACTAAGTCATGGCAATCTAACATGGCTCTACCAAGTGGAGTTGGCTAGGTTATGGTCCAAACTTATTTTCTAGTCAAACCGAACTCGAAAGTTCAACCAATGAGTCTCTTGTGCCATTCGCAAATAAATAGCACATGGGGACTCAATTAAGTGGCACCCCCTTATAATGTGTGTCGTAGGCTCAAAATAGATCAAAATCCTATATTAGGTCAAATGGTTTTGATCAATGTCGAGTCATGAACTCAAGTTAGAAGTTAGGTCTAGAATTACGGTAAATAATCAAATGGCCTAAATTGATCCAAAGTTGTGTGAAGTCAAAAGAATGTTAGGGAACAAGTTTGGATGGGACATAATATATCAAATTGAAGGTCATCATGTCTACTACAAAAATCATGAGGGGCGTTTCGAGAGATGGGCATGTCTTGTGCTCCAAAAATCAAAGACACGGAAAAGTACATATATAATCCTAATTAAATATACAATATAACATAATAAATAGAAATACTATAAAATAAATAAAAAAATAACTACCAAAAATTAGGGTCCTCACAAGTTGTTACTGTGCTTGTGCAATGCATGTGGTGTACCGTAGTATACTGTCGGTATACCATTTTAATGTGTTGAAACTTGTTGTCTTTACCCGGTATATTGCTAAGACAATATTTGTTTAACTACTTTAATTTCATATGGTAATTCTGGGATTTTATTTAGTTTTAGGAATTATGTTCCTCATGTACTTGATACGGGTTTATGTTCTTCATGGCACCGTGGAAATATCTGTTGTGTACGTAATCTACTGCATCTTGGCATTGGGCAAACAAGTATGAGTATTGTCCAGTGTATCGCATGTTATGAGTTACGAGAACATTCGCCTGTGATAACTCACGAATAACCCGTACCCATTGCGCATCATTATAGGACGATTCTCTAGTGTCCACGACTTAAGAATCGGGAATAAACCTTGTAGGTTGATTGACTAGTTAAATTCCGTATAGTATATGTGAGGGGAGGATATTCGCACTACTAGCAACTCCGATCGCTAGAGGTCCCATGAGCAATGTTTTAAAAATCAGACCGGTGATTAAACCGATTTTGTTTTGGCATAGGTCGGATCGGGGTTCAACAGGGGTTCAAATAGACTTGGTTTGGTTCAATAGATAATATCCACATTTACTTCTTACTTTGGTTTAGTTTAATTTTACAACTATAAGGTCTCTCAAAACCAAACCAAGAACCAAATGGTCCAAATCTCATATGATAAATTTTTTTGAGTTTTTTTTAAACCAAAATTGGCTGGTTCAATTGTGAACCGTTTCGGCTGGTTCACCGGTTAAACCTAGTTTGGGAAAAAAGGTGGTTCTTAGAAAAATATGGTTCACGTCAGATCGGACCCTTTTTGGCAAAATTGGTCGGACTGTCGGTCCGGTCCGGTTCTGACAACATTGCCCATGAGGCATGGACAACCCTGATTGACATGGGCTCCATGACCTATTAAGTTCATGTAGTTACCTCCGACATTGCCCATAGTCATCTACACCACCATTGCGTGCCAACCACGTCTTGCTCCACCTTGGACGTGTCAGACCCACTATTGGAGCCAATCTATGTAGTTAACTCCAACATTAGGTCCGATCCTCCTTTCATTTGAGAATTTTTTTACACCTACACCACCTTATGGAGGATGCTCCTAACTCCAGCTTGAGAAGAGAGTCTGTATAATCCAATTATACACTTGAGCGTTTAGCACCATCTATCTCGAACAATTATAGTTGCCTAAATTATCTCCCATAATTATGGGCTCTGATACCACTTGTTGGGAACATGGTGTGATCTGAATCGGAGTTTGCCTATGAGGTGCGACATTGGACTGGGCCCATATGCCTTAAAAAAGAATTCATATGTAAGGCTGGACCTAATCTTAATTATGTACACCTCATGATCCCACCTCCTATCCGATATGAGACTAAATTACCAACTCCATTATTACCCCCTGTCACGACCCGTGTAACTCCCGGAATCAATTTTTGATGAATTTTGAATTTTCTAAAAATTCTATTCACAAGTGTAGTTCTGTTTTCTTTATTAGGATTTCGCTTATTAAATGAAGATAATTTTACTAATTTCATTTTATAGTTAATGAGTATTATTTCTTGGTTCGAAAAGAAAAGAAAAGGTTTAATAAACTAAGCTAATAGAAAGTTAGTCATAGTACTTAAATTACTACATGTTTAGATCAATTAGTAAATGTTAGTTGATTTTGTATTAACAAGCTTTGATCAATTTGGTAATTAGCTGTCCTTCACTAGTGCTTAATCATAATATTGTTATTATTTTTAAATATTTGAAATCCTTGAAATTGTTAGAAGGATATTTGGTAATTTTGAAATTTGTTTCTATTTGAATTTGAAAATCGAAAATTTTAAATATTTAAAAATCTGTTAGAATTTATATTTGAAAATCTGTTTTCTATTTTATTTTGAAAATCTGTTAGAGCAATTTTTGAATTTTGAAAATCTGTTACTAAACCTACTTTATAACCCCAGATCTACATTTTATTACACATACTGCCATTGTCCCAATTTAGAGTAATACCCTCAGATCTACCATTATTTACATCTCTGCCACTACTCTACACACACATACATAATATTTTATTATAAATATTACACAGTTACCAATACACACTGACACACTCAACAGTCAGTACACGAATTTTAATACACTTTCTGACAGTCTCTCTCTTTACTCTCTCTCATGTGGCCACTCGGCCGAGCACCACAGATCACCGCTGCTAGTTCGCCGAAGCTCACTCGTCGTCGCCTTTTTCCGCCGTGCGCCTCTTCGAGTTTTGCGTCGACTCCTCGAAGATCGAGGAGTCACTGTCTCTTTGAGACTTGAGCCACCGTCGCAGTTGGGAGCGCCGCCGTTCGTCGACGACATCATCCGAGCCAGCAGCGCTCCATCTAGCCGTCGTTGCCCTCCGGTCTTTGCTCGACCAGATCTGGTCTGAGGATCTCAGATCCGCCTTGCCAGCTTTGGAGCTCGACGAAGATCGAACTCTTCTCGACTCACGTGCCATCGCTTCGTAGACCACGCCAGCTCCACGCTCGAGGCGCCCTTCAGATATCGAAGAGCCATCTCGACTGCAGTGCCCTCGTGAGACATGTTGTCTCCTCGAGTGTGTCGTCGCCCTTTGAAGTCGGTCCCGCCAGACTCCTGTGCTTGGATCCGCCGTCGAGGAGTTCGCAGCTCGCCGAGGACCGCCGTGGATCGACATTCCCGACCGGCCGGTGAGTTTTCGCCATCGATCTTCTCGAACCTCCTTTCTCTTTCTTGTTCTCTGTAGATTAGGGTTTACAATTGGGGCTGGGGCTTTTCATGGTGATAGGAAGAAGAAGATGGAACAAAAATCTAGGATTCTAAATCTAGGGTTTCACTTAGGGATTTCTGTGATGGATGTTGTAGCTAGGGTTCTGAGTGAAGAGAGAACGGGCTTGTGAGTGTGCGTAGGGTTTGGGGCTGCGGTCATGGAGGAAATGGACTTAGGGTTCTTGAGCATGGAGGAGATTTTAGGGTTCTAGCCATGGGAGACTAGGGTTTCGGCTGTGCAGAATTATTAGGGTTAGGGTTCTTGGCTAGGAATTTGGGGAAGAGAAAGACGAAGTGGGAATGGGGGGGGGGGTTTGCTCGTTCGCTGAAGAAGAGAGAGAATGGGGTTGAAGTCGGCTGAGAAGTGAATGGGATGAGAGAGGAGAGAGAATGAAGGGTATATTAGGGTTAAGAAGTATGGGCCGGGTTTGGAAGATAATGGGTTGGGTTTTAATTTAAACTGTTTAAGTTTTTTTATTTTAGCAATGTAAAATAGGTGGGTCGGGTGCAGATGTAGAGTTGGTCTAAATGGTTGGGCTGTGAATGAAATAGAGGTACGAGAAATAATAACAGTGCTGATGTTAACAGCAGTATGGATGGGCCATAGATGAGGGCTGGGCCAGTGTGGACCAAAAAATTAGGAAGAATTTGGGGATTTTGGGCTCAAGTTCGTGGGCTTGGTGTTGGGTTGTATTATTAGTAATTATTATTGTTATCAAATTCTTATTAATGATTTTAGTTTATAAAAATAATAAAATCTATTTTGCCAGTACTATTGGAAATACTTCTAAACTTTATTTAACTTATATCATTTTACTAGTATTATTCACTAAAATCTATACATGTTTTGCTATAAAAATTCATTTTTCTAATATTTGGATAAAATATTAAATACAAGTTTGTAAATGCTTTATTTTGTAAAATATTTTCTAAGTATTCTTTAATGAGCAAACTTTGCTAAAATATGGTTAGAAATAGTTTAACTAGCAATTATCTTCTAAAACATTTATGTATATATATTTTTCTAACATAAATTATTTTCTTACTAAAATATAGTTAAAGATATTTTCAAGCTATAGATATAAATGTTAACTAGTGTATGAATAGCTGTAATGTTGAGCTAATAGCATTATTTCAAACCCTAACAAATTGTACAAACTACCAGGTGATCCATTACATCCATGCAGTATTACTCCCGTGCTTCCAAGGTGAGGCAAGTACACCGACTCGACTTTTACTTTGTCTTTCTGTCTTACATTCATGTGCCATGTTCTCATATCGGACACGAGATACACACGATTGTCTTGTACCTTGTTTATTGCATTGTGAGTCATTGTTTATTACGGGGATTGGGGAAAATATTAGCTTTTGTGTGACCACACCCAACATAGGTATTGTGGATAGCCTAATCGTACACTTCACGTACGATGAAGCCGGATCTTGTAGAATTGATTGACTCATTGATTGATTGTGGTCCTTAGCCGGTCACACATTAGTTTTATATTTCAAATTGTCACACTTGCATATTGATTGCCGTGATTATTGTCTTGGCTCATTGATAGCCGTGTTCATTGTCTTGCATGTTGATTGTCGCATCCATTGTCTGCAGTTTTACATTTTATTTCTGGTACCGTAGTTTCATTTCCATTTCTGGTATTCTGGTTTCACCTTGTATTCTGAACTACAGATTACATTATTGTTCTTGTCGGGGTGTACTTTGCTCTTTTCCTGACAGGATACGTTGCAGGTGAGCGTGAGGCCACATGGAGCATGTGATTGCATTGGATATTGCAGCATTTATTTTATTTATTTTTTGGAGATTGTATTTTTATGATTTTATCATTGTATATTTATTTGACCGGATTTGTCTCCGGATGACTTTGTACTAAACTGATTTGATGGATATTGGTGATTTTTCTGGAAACGTTATATATAGAAGCTGTGGATGTTTACATTACATTGTGACTTGGAGTTTTCCTTAGTATTATACAGCTTACTTCGTCGTGTCCAACGACGAAGGCTGGGCGTGTCCGACTCGTGTCCGATTATTCGGAAGAAAGTCGTGACATATTTTTAGTAGTGACCCATGCTGTAAAACCCCTAAATTTCTACTATTTTTTTTTAATTTATTTAAATTTTTGTACTGATTTAAGATTTTGTATTGTACGTCGCGTAGTCGTATTTTACGTCGCGCACAAAATTTTATTTTTCGTAATTGCTCGACGAGTGCGAATATGTGCGAGCGTACATATTTTTAGGAAAAATATTTTTTCGTATTTTTTTATGGTTTCAAAAAAATTCTAATAAGTATTTTAGTTATCGTTCCAAAATTTCCAAATTTGTTATTTTATTTATAAAGCTTTTTATTTACATAGTTATAATAAAAAAATATGATTATTATAAAATGGTATATTAGAAAAGCAAGTTTTATATTTTAAAATTATTTAGCAGTATATATATGTAATTTTCGAAATTAATTAATAGCATATTTTAATAGATGTGAAAAAGATATTTTTAATCTTGTTTAATTTAATAGCTTATTAATTTAGATAATTTAAATTGGAAAAGGTTTTATTTTAAATACACTTTTAAATATAGGAGATATCCATATTTGATTTGGATTCATTCCAATTATTTTTTTAAACTATTTAAATTAATATTGAATTTATCTAATAGGGATTTAAACAATCCCAATCTTTATCCTAATGGGAATTCCCACGTCCTATAAATAGGCAGGTACTCCTCCATAAATTCCATAATTTTTCTACAATCCAATTCTCCACCAAAAATCCATCGTGCATCGTGTCCGTGTCCGTGTCGTCTTTTCTTCTACTATATTTCTAATACAAATACATTCTGCATCCGTGTTCGACAGTCTCGGACACCGACTCGTCCCGTGTCTCGCAGGACACGTGTAAAGACTCCATCTACCGTGTCGGACACACCCGACATGGCCATACCTATAAAACCCTAATCCTAACCCTACCATCCTGGCTGCAACACTCCCTTTCACCGTCACCCGTCCCCGTCAACCCAATCACAACCACGGCAACCGCCCATACCAGAACCCGCCACCATCGGAAAAGGAAGCAGGGGGAAGAGCCGTACCTCCTCCGCAGAGCCTTTCGGCGTTCGCCTCGACCTGTACTCCCAGATCTGGAGCCGCCGTCGCAGCGAACTCCGACCGTCGTGTGCGCGACACCGGGGCGTCCCCTTCCGAGCCATCCCGAGCAGATCCGCCTCTCTCCGCCTGCCGCAGCGGGAGGGCATGAACCGTCGTGCCACCACCGGCGCCTCCTCCCAGTCGACGCAGCTACCGCGCCGCACAGAGGGACCCCCCTTTCCGCCAAATTCTGTCGCCTCCTCCGTGAGCGCGCCACCCCGCGAGCTCCGCCTCTGGCCGCCGCCTCCACCGCAGTTTTCGTGCCCCAGCGCCAGCGATCGCCGAAACCCCCACGGCCGTCACCGTGTCTTCTTCTTCGCTGCTCCACCAAATCCGACCAGTGGGAACCACCAACGTCGGCGCCCGACCCCTGAGCTCCGCCGACCCCATCTCCCTTGCTTAAACCCCCTTCGCCCGCCGCGCGCCGCCGATCCACCGCCGCATCTCCTTCCGCCCACAGCAGCCGACCGAGCCACCAACCCTCGCCGAACAGCCCGTTCGTGCCGCTCGCGACCCCCACGGTGAGCCGCACCCCCTTTCCCATTCCTCCACTCTCGACTCTCTCTCTCCTTTCTTTCTTTTAATTTTTTGTAGAGAACAGCTTTTTGCTGTTACTTATCATTATATTTTTATTTTTATTATTATTTTATTATTATTATTTTTATTATTATTATTATTATTATTATCATTATTAGTGTGATTATTATTATTAGCATTAGCAAATTACTAGAAATATATATATATATATATATATATATATATATATATATAATATATATATATATATATATATATATATATATATATATATATATATATATATATATATATATATATATATATATAGCAGTATAATGTTTTCTACCTTTTCCAGAAATAGGTTATATTTGACAAATTACGACTATAATGTTTTCCTAGGTTTTCAAAATAGAATTTAAACCCTAAAGATATTATTAACTGAATTTATCTACTTAAAAATATTTTTCTAGGTTCCGTATATTTCTTTGCAAATATTTTGACTAATAAAATGTTAGCTTCTACAAAATTTATATTTTTACAAACTTAGAGTTTGTAGCCTAAAAAAATGATTTTCGATTTTTTAAAGTATGTATTTTATTTAAAAACTATTTAACAAACAAAATATTTTCTTTCAAGTGTTATAAATACTTTCTAAAAAATTAGTATACTATTTACCTCCTCAAATTCTCCTTGATTATCACCATTGATCCTGACTGATCATGCGTTTCTATTTCTTGTGAATTTTGGACCCTTGCACATCGACCCCGACCATTGGACAGAACAGGACTTGTTGGATCATTGCACCACACCAGGCGTAACATCAGGCAAGACACCTTGCCTTTACTGTTTAAATTTCCTGCTCAATATCATGCATGTTTTAGTTGTTTCTTTTTAAATTATATGTAAATGCAAATTACTATATTTTATACAATTGGCTTAGAGTTAAGGGACTACCGTCAAATTTAGTGTGTCTCATTGCCTTGTCACGATTGTACACGAGTTGTGTGTGAGAGTTGTGAGTATCATGTAGTGGTCACCTGCGTGTGGGCTGATCCCCCGTGCGCATGTGTTAGAATATAACTGCTAATAGATTGTGTAGAAGACTTTGGCAGTTATTAAGGATTAAACAGTGTCGTGGAGTCGACGCATGTATAGTATCATTGGGGGGAGGGGACAGTTATTAGCGTAGGGGCTACATTTTATTTTTACACACATTTTGGGCCGAGGGTGACTCTCATGAGCACTACCTTATGCCCAGGTCGATAGCGTCTCGGATGAGCGCTACTTGCTGGCCACTTTCTATTACTTGCTTGCGTGAATCCAGTTACAGCCCCTGCGTAGAACGTTGTCCTCAAAGTGTATATCACCTAGAATGGGTAGGAACCTTTACTCATGCATACTTTCTGTGAGCTTATTTATTCAGTTTATTGGCATGATATTATGTGTCTTGTTACGTCCCTCTGAGGACCTGGTGATCTCTCCAGGTGTGCGTTTCGTGATTTCTTGCAGGTACTCTAGCTAAGGCCATTCCTTCCTTCGTGATGATTGCTCTTGGACTCGCCATTGCTCTCGCTTGCTAAATTCTTTCCTTGTATATTTTTCCATATTTATTTGGTTGGTAGTGGACTTTGTCTCCGCCCAACTATTGTGTACATGACAAATTCAAAGTTGCTTCATATTATTATTTATCTTTGTGGATGAGATTTAGTGTCTTGGCTTTCTATATTTTACAGCTTATGTATACATACGAACCTTATATTTACTCGTATGTATACAGCTGGCATGATACGTATCTAGTCTCAAGTATTTGGGACTGGGGCGTTACACATGCAGGTCTATCCTAATGACCCTTAGGCAATAAAGTGTTATTGGGGGACCAGCGAAGCTAAAAAAAACTCATCACAGCATAGGAACCGTAGGAAAATAGTTATGGTTATTGATATTTAAATTTGAAATTTGATTTTACTTATGATTTTCTAGGTTTAGTTTATGATTTTTCTAGGACATAGCAATCAACGGTTTATTTTTCTATTACGGGATGGTCGTCACGACGAACGCTGGGACTAGCGAGCAACCTGTACCCAATACGCAGGAGCAGCTTCCACCGCCTTCCGCCTCAGCCGCTTCCTCCGACGATGATGTTCGACGGCACACAGATGATGGCCATGTTCCAGCAGTTCATGGAGGCGCAGTACCACCAAGCCACGCAGTTCTGAGCGACAATCATGGACGTGCTCAGAGTTAGGAAGCCAGCTCCACCAGCTCCGCCAGTACCGCCGGCACCACCAGTACCAGCAGCATCGAGGCCAAGGACGGCCAAAGACTATCAGAACCTCTGCCAGATGGATTTTTGGGGCCATGAGGGGATAGTCTACGCAGATGAGTGGCTAGAAAATGTTGAGCGGGACATTGAAGATGGCAAGGATCCCGGATGATTTGAAGGTCGAAGTTACGAGCATGCGACTTTTCGACATTGCTAGAGCTTAGTATAGGGAGGAGCCTCAGTTGGCCGAACCCCAAGTTCTCTGGAAGGATTTCAAACTGCTGTTCCAGGAGAAGTTCTTCCCGGATGTGGAGCGGGACGAGCTTCGGATGCAGTTTGAGGCATTACAGCAGGGGAGTATGACTGTGGCACAGTATACATCGGAGTTCACCCGACTCAGCAGGTTCGCAGAGAACCTAGTCAGCACACCGCAGGAGAGGGCTTAGAAGTTCAAGAAAGGGCCTCACCAGGGAGTTGCGGCATGCAGTAGCTATCAGCCAGGCCACTACCTATGCGAGCATCCTTAAAGTTGCTCAGGGAGTGGAGAAGGAGATGGATCCGAAGCTCAAGCGGGACCGAGACATTGGCACCAGCAGTTCCAAGGTCCACCGAAGCGGACCGACACTCAGCAGAGGCCATCTCAGCATCAGCATCATCCTCCTGTTCGAGCTCTAACATCGCCGAGACAGCAGAGACAGATCCAGACCCCGATATACTTTTCTTGCGCATATTGTAAGAGGCCGGGACACCGTGTTGAGGAATGCCACAAGAAGTTGGGGCAGTGCTTGGTTTGTGGATCTGCCACTCACTAAATGAGAGATTGCCCAGCAGCTTTCACTCGTCAGGGACCAGCACCAGAGCAGCAGCAGGAGGACCCAGTCTTTGAGGATCAGTAGTAACCGCATGAGCGCAGTCGGATGGACCGTTATCTTCCTTACTTGCTTGTAGTAGCTAGATTTCTTTTGTATTGCCTATTTTGAGGCTTGTCTCTGAGTTTTTCTTGCATTTACTATTTTTATATTGTCTAGTGACTACTTGTTAGTACTCGTTATTTTACTCCATAAATAAATCATTTAGTTTTCTCGTTGTCTTTAATAAATTTTGATTGATTTTGTACTCTACAAAACCCTTGAAATTTCGAGGACAAATTTTTTGTAATGGGGGTAGATTTGTAACTCTCGGAATCAATTTTTGATGAATTTTGAATTTTCTAAAAATTATATTCACAAGTGTAGTACTGTTTCTTTATTAGGATTTCGTTTATTAAATAAAGATAATTTTACTAATTTCATTTTATAGTAATGAGTATTATTTCTTGGTTCGAAAATAAAAGAAATGGTTTAATAAACTAAGCTAATAGAAAGTTAGTCATAGTAATTAAATTACTACATGTTTAGATCTGTTAGTAAATGTTAGTTGATTTTATATTAACAAGCTTTGATCAATTTGGTAATTAGCTGTCCTTCACTAGTGCTTAATCATAATATTGTTATTATTTTTAAATATTTGAAATCCTTGAAATTGCTAGAAGGATATTTGGTAATTTTGAAATTTGTTTCTATTTGAATTTAAAAATCAAAATTTTAAATATTTAAAAATCTGTTAGAATTTATATTTGAAAATCTGTTTTCTATTTTATTTTGAAAATCTGTTAGAACAATTTTTGAATTTTGAAAATCTGTTACTAAACCTACTTTATAACCCCAGATCTACATTTTATTACACATACTGCCACTGTCCCAATTTAGAGTAATACCCTCAGATCTACCATTATTTACATCTCTGCCACTACTCTACACACACATACACAATATTTTATTATAAATATTACACAGTTACCAATACACACTGACACACTCAACAGTCAGTACACGAATTTCAATACACTTTCTGACAATCTCTCTCTACTTTTTCTCTCTCTCTCTTCACTCTCTCTTCTGTGGCCACTCGGCCGAGCACCACAGATCACCGCCGCTAGTTCGCCGGAGTTCACTCGCCGTCGCCTTTCTCTGCCGTGCGCCTCTTCAAGTTTTGTGCCGACTCCTCGAAGATCGAGGAGTCACTGTCTCTTCGAGACTTGAGCCACCGTCGCAGTTGGGAGCGCCGTCGTTCGTCGACGACATCATCCGAGCCAGCATCGCTATGCCTAGTCGTCATCGCCCTCCGGTCTTTGCTCGACCAGATCTGGTCTGAGGAGCTCAGATCCGCCTCGCCAGCTCTGGAGCTCGACTGAAGACCGAACTCTTCTCGACTCGTGCGCCACCGCTTCGTAGGCCACGCCAGCTCCACGCTCGAGGCGCCCTTCAGATATCGAAGAGCCATCTCGACTGCAGTGCCCTCGTGAGACGTGTTGTCTCCTCGAGTGTGTAGCCGCCCTTCGAAGTCGGCCCCGCCAGACTGCTGTTCTTGGATCCGCCGCCGAAGAGTCCGCAGCTCGCCGAGGACCGTCGTGGATCGACATCCCCGACCGGCCGGTGAGTTTCCCCCATCGATCTTTTCGAACCTCCTTTCTCTTTCTTGTTCTCTGTAGATTAGGGTTTACAATTGGGGCTGGGGCTTTTCGTGGTGATAGGAAGAAGAAGATGGAACAAAAATCTAGGATTCTAAATCTAGGGTTTCACTTAGGGATTTCTGTGATGGATGTTGTAGCTAGGGTTCTGAGTGAAGAGGGAACGGGCTTGTGAGTGTGCGTAGGGTTTGGGGCTGCAGTCATGGAGGAAATGGACTTAGGGTTCTTGAGCATGGAGGAGATTTTAGGGTTCTAGCCATGGGAGACTAGGGTTTCGGCTGTGCAGAATTATTAGGGTTAGGGTTCTTGGCTAGGAATTTGGGGAAGAGGAAGACGAAGTAGGAATGGGGGGGGGTTGCTCGTTCGCTAAGGAAGAGGGAGAATGGGGTTGAAGTCGGCTGAGAAGTGAATGGGATGAGAGAGGGGAAGAGAAGGAAGGGTTTATATGTTAGGGTTAAGAAGTATGGGCCGGGTTTGGAAGATAATGGGTTGGGTTTTAATTTAAACTGTTTAAGTTTTTTTTTTATTTTTGCAATGTAAAATAGGTGGGTCGGGTACAGATGTAGAGTTGGGCTAAATGGTTGGGCTGTGAATGAAATAGAGGTAAGAGAAATAATAACAGTGCTGATGTTAACAGCAGTGTGGATGGGCCAAAGATGAGGGCTGGGCCAGTGTGGACCAAGAAAATTAGGAAGAATTTGGGGAGTTTGGGCTCAAGTTCGTGGGCTTGGTGTTGGGTTGTATTATTAGTAATTATTATTGTTATCAAATTCTTATTAATGATTTTAGTTTATAAAAATAATAAAATCTATTTTGCCAGTACTATTGGAAATACTTCTAAACTTTATTTAACATATATCATTTTACTAGTATTATTCACTAAAATCTATACATGTTTTGCTATAAAATTCATTTTTCTAATATTTGGATAAAATATTAAATACAAGTTTGTAAATGCTTTATTTTGTAAAATATTTTCTAAGTATTCTTTAATGAGTAAACTTTGCCAAAATATGGTTAGAAATAGTTTAACTAGCAATTATCTTCTAAAACATTTATGTATATATATTTTTCTAACACAAATGATTTTCTTACTAAAATATAGTTAAAGATATTTTCAAGCTATAGATATAAATGTTAACTTGTGTATGAATAGCTGTAATGTTGAGCTAATAGCATTATTTTAAACCCTAACAAATTGTACAAACTACCAGATGATCCATTACATTCATGCAGTATTACTCCCGTGCTTCCAAGGCGAGGCAAGTACACCGACTCGACTTTTACTTTGTCTTTCTGTCTTAAATTCATGTGCCATGTTCTCATATCGGACACGAGATACACACGATTGTCTTGTACCTTGTTCATTGTATCGTGAGTCATTGTTTATTGCGGGGATTAGGGAAAATATTAGCTTTTGTGTGACCATACCCAACATAGGTATTGTGGATAGCCTAATCGTACACTTTACGTACGATGAAGTCAGATCTTGTAGAATTGATTAACTCATTGATTGATTGTGCTCCTTAGCCGGTCACACATTAGTTTAATATTTCAAATTGTCACACTTGCATATTGATTGTCGTAATTATTGTCTTGATTCATTGATAGCCGTGTTCATTGTCTTGTATATTGATTGTCGCGTCCATTGCCTGCAATTTTACATTTTATTTCTGGTACCGTAGTTTCATTTCCATTTCTGGTATTCTGGTTTCACCTTGTATTCTGAACTACAGATTACATTGTATATTGTTCTTGTCGGGGTTGTACTTTGCTCTTTTCTGACAGGATACGTTGTACATGAGCGTGAGGCCACATGGAGCATGTGATTGCATTGGATATTGCAGCATTTATTTTATTTATTTTCTGGAGATTGTATTTTTATGATTTTATTATTGTATATTTATTTGACCGGATTTGTCTCCGGATGACTTTGTACTAAACTGACTTGATGGATATTGGTGATTTTTCTGGAAACGTTATATATAGAAGCTGTGTGTCACGCCCCAGTACCGAAATTCGGGGATGGACGTTGGCCAGCTACACCGTATAAGGTACGAATACGCTATACGGCGATGACGGCTGTCAAGTCTTGCTGGGTATCCTAGCATGCAATCAATCTATGGCCTAAATCTGATCTCATGTCCACAGGCAAATCACAATAAAACAATATCAAGAGTGATAATTATATGGAAAGCAGGGAATACACATATGATAATCAGAAAATCTACAGTACAGAATAATAATGTAGACAAGTATACCTCCCCACAGTCCTTAGCATGGTCTGGAACTGAAGCACATCCTCCAAGTCAAGTCTGAAAGATCCACAAGGTCGGTCTCAGGCAATCTGGGAACAATCCAGGGTTGGTCAGGCCAACCGTAGCAAGTACCAGAAATGAAGGCTCAAGGACGGGCGAAAAAAAAACCAGCAGGATAAAATAAGACAGGAACAACATATAAGAACAGTAAATGAGGGTAGGATCGTGTGGTACCAACGCACGGTAGCAAACCACAACTAATGTAGCTAATACAATCACAATCTTCCTAGCATCCAATAATACATGCATCGCCAGCTGGACATAAATATCAGCCAGCTTTGCAAGCAACAAGCCAAACAAATTAGAAGAATAAGCGGCCACTCAATGCCTACGGCTTGCTATCATTAACTAACTAGGGTTATCACAGACCTAATTACTAGCAAGATGTAATTGGGGTATTCATACGGCCACAAGCCCTGCAGACTATCCAGGTTATCCAGGACGAATATATATAGTGGATACATCGCCCGGGAGACAAATGTACCCTAATAGCTAGCTGGAGGGGTGCCCCACATGACAGCGGGCTAGCTGGAAATGTGTCCTACTCGATGGCAGGCTATAAGTCCACATGAGCGCCCAGATAACGGAATTGCTTATAGCTGGAATACCCCTATCTATATGAGCTACTTGATCAATCTAGTTATTAGCCTAGTCAGATTCGTTACGGATTCCTGACCGTGGTAACCAGGAATCCATGTCCTAGACATGATACAAGACGAGACAGGTAGTTGTACAAGCACAATCAGGAAAGTCAAGCACGGTATCAAGACAAAGTTATACTTAGCAAGTCAGGACGGGCTGTCGCAACAGCGATCAAGAGTAAACATGTCATGTCCAGAGTACTAGTCAGGAGTGCGCCTCAACGGGCCACTATCAGGAATCAAGATATACATGTCAGGTTTACTCGTCATGTCCAGAGTGCTAGTCAGGAGTGCGCCTCGACGGGCCACTATCAAGAATCAAGACAGGTCCAGGTTATCGTGCAATATGGCTGGGATATCAGGATGGCACTACAGTACCATAAAATCAGGTAGAACCTCAAAGTGCCAGTAGACAAGGAGCTCAAGTGCAAGGTCAGGGCCAGTACCTCAAAGGGTAAACTGGAATCATGGATCGGATATAAGTAGTCAAGTCAAGACGAGGTCAAATCTATCAATCACATGGAGTCAACTGCCCACATCGTGGCATGGATATCAGGTCATGTACAAGGTCGAGATCTCTACTATAATAATATGTCAAGCATACATGGGAGCCTACAGCTCCAGTCCTCAAGTTGTTCCATCCACCAGATCAATCTATCAAGAGTCTACCCTCTACGATGGAATCAATATCATGTCAGGAAGGTCAATAACCAAATACCAAGCTAATCACTATAAGCAATGCCAGGCCCTCTGGCTCACAAGAATCCTCCAAGTCAATGATCACAAGCTAGTAGAAAACGAGCCCCTCAACTACCAAGACACAGCAATCAAACCAGGTTTCCCAACTACCGGAATACACAAAGGTACCAGGTTTTGGGAGTTTGGAAAGTCGGATAAGAATCCTACAAGGATACCCTCGATATTCTCCTCGTTCCGCGAAACACTCGAACAATCAATCAAAATCCAGGAACCCATATATCTGATCAAAATCGAACATCATCTAAAGGAATCGACAGCACTATCCAAGTATCCACGTGAGTCTACCAACTGAACATCCCGATATCATACTCCATATAATACTCAATCCTCATACATATCCAAGGTCACAATCCCGATACATAGGACAACTGTCAGCCCTATCTGGCTGGACTAGGACAACTCCCAGAATGAAGGGTCAGGGGACAAGTGTAGTAATAATATCGCCGAGAATGGCAAGGATTACATGAACCGCCCTGGAGTAAATCCACAACCCTTAACCAAACAAGGATCAGGGTTGTAGACCATCTTCCGAGTGGAACCGCTCTCCTTACGCTATCCGACGGACAAGACAGGTCAGGAGCTAGGCGACTAATCTAGTATGGAGTCTACCTAGCAGGCAATGGGATCAGGTATACTATATCAAGATGAACATGCACGAGCCCAGTCCAGCAAACCAAAGGAATGGTTCTGCCCAATCCTTCGAACCGAATTCTCGATCGGGAATTCTAGAAAATCCGACAGAGTCTCTTTGTATTCTGGACGGGAGCACCCTACAATTGGGGCTAAAATCCACTCGGCACAACCCGCCGCAGAACCGCAATGCCGAGAATACTAAGTCTCAGCCTCCAGCAGCGCTACGATGCTTACTGGAAACCAAACCAAGCCCGAGACCACTAAGTCTCGGCCTCCAGCAGCGCTACAATGCGTACTGGGGGGCCAAACCAACACATATAATAAGAAATTGCCTCGCAGGGCGCATCACAGCACATGTCCATAGTTCTAACCCAAGCACAATCACAGCCACAAGAATAGTTAGCCAGAGCCGTTACCCGACCGCGAGTCGGACACGGGGCATACGGGGACAATCAATACAAGTGAGTCGTGCTCGTGTCCTCGGAGGTGTGGATGACCCATCCGAGTTGTCCGATACGGTTATCCCGATATCGGACCAAGCTATCCTAAGTTATCATCATGGCAGTTCTACTACTAGGCTACACTAATCATGGTTATACAATTTACAAGTACAAATTAATTAAATGCAATAAAATCCATGAGAGAGGGCAAGAGCCGTCGATGAGCAAGGGATACTTGCGTAGAGGGCTCGACTAGGTAAGCAAGTCTTCGGCGATCGAAATCCAGGCTAACACGTCCATCGAGATCCTCAGAACACACAATAAACAATCATTAGAATTAAATAATAAATAATGACAAAAATCATGAAGAATGGCACGAGGCTATACCGTACGGGTCCCGCAAGTAGTACAGGGTTCTGGCACGGAAATCGAAGCACACAGATCGATATAGACACGTAAATCGAGACGTGCACGTATATCGAGACGTGTACGAGACTTGAGATAACTTGAAGATCGAGATGAACAGGAGACAACGTGCACGTAAATCGAGACGCATACGTAGATTGATACTGGCACGCAAACTGAGATGGCACAAAGTCCAAGGTGGCACCTTTACCAATACGGCACGCAAATCGATACGTGCACGCAAATCAATACGGCACGAATATTGAAATGGACACAAAGGCCGAGGCACGAAAAATGAGACAATACGCAAACCTAGATAGCAT
The DNA here is from genome assembly GCA_029216955.1 of Iris pallida. Lineage (NCBI taxonomy): Eukaryota > Viridiplantae > Streptophyta > Magnoliopsida > Asparagales > Iridaceae > Iris > Iris pallida. Next base: position 35,776,649 of record JANAVB010033017.1, read on the forward strand.
GTTGCCCGAGGCAGCGCGGGGCTCGAGGCGTCCCGTTGCCCAAGGCAGCGCGTGGATCGGTGGCACGAGAACCGAAATAGCACACAAATCAAGGTGTACGTCCCGAGAAACACGAAGAACGGGGGGAACGCGCAAGTCAAGGGTGCACGCGGTTCGAGGAGAGCGCGACGCCCAAGGCTGCACACTGTTCGAGCAGCACGGGGCCCAATTACGACCCGCCATTCGAGGCTGGCGCGGCCAGCGAGGCTCGGCGGCGACGATGGTCGCCAGGAAAGGAAAACGGGGGAAGGCGGAGGAGTACACAGAGAGGGACGGAGGGAGAGGCTAGGCGGCACGGCCAGGTCGTGGCGGCAAGGGTGGCGCTGCACCGAGAAGGAGAGGCGGAGGAGATGGAGGCGACGTCGCTGGAGGCGGCTCGCAGCGGCTGTCCGTGCCACGACGAGAGGAGGAAGGAGAAGGGGCGGAGGCCATGGGGCTGGAGGTGATGACGATGGTGCTGGTGGCGGTGGTCGCGACGCTCATGGGTGAGGGCGGCAGAGGCGCCGGAGTGGAGGTGATGGTGGCGAGGGAGGCGATGGCGACGATGGGGGTGGTCGCCATGGCGGTGGTGGCTGAAGTGTTGGCAGCGGCTGCAGTGGTGGGAGATGGTGGCGGCCGCGGCCATGGGGAGGAGGCCCGAGAGGGAGGAGAAGGAGAGCTCGAGAGCGAGAAGAGAGAGAGAAAGAGAGTTGAGGTAGGAGAGTGGGGTTGGAGGTGAGTGTGTGGTCGGGAGAGTGAAGGAGAGAGATGAGAGAGAGAGAGATGAGATAGAGATTGGGGGGGGCTATCTCCAGAAAGAGAG